>OX411553.1:26908231-27300731 GCA_948146395.1 Fragum whitleyi
TAATTCCACTGCTTTTGCGGTGAGATTATCAAGTGATAATCTACCGTTATTTCTCGATAAACCACCGAAAAGCATTAAAGAAGCTTCAATAGTTTGTATCATGAAATGCTATTTTTTTGCACTACTGGTCATTGACATACAATCAGTAAGAGTGTTATTACGCGAATCTTGATTTACAGACGGACCGACCGATAAGCTGACTCCTTTTTTATCCCCAAACATTGTATGGGAGGGGAGTATAATCAAGAAAAACTAGTTTTCATACCTAGATTTCTCTTCAAAAGGACTATAGTTTTTCTATATAATATATTGGTTAACAAAGGGCATAGTACAGACGTGCAATTGTTTCTCTCGTGCCGCGTACATGTAATTTGCGGTGCGTCAGAAAAAATATGTTTGATTTTGACATGAAATGACTTTTGTTACAAAATATTTATTAATTGTTTATATCACGTTTGGTATGCTTATTGCATCAATAGATGGGGTGTATATTTTTTGTCCTGTCCCTGTCTGTGTTAGTCTTATTTAACAGTCTGTCCCCCATTAAATTATGTTCGTTCATAACTTTTGATTTGAATTCGGAAGAGTATTCATATTTCGCATGTGTATTGCTTGTGACAATAACTGTATTTTTGTACGAACTTCAAAGTCATTGGCCAAGGTCATTTTTCAAGGTCAATAATGTGGAAAAGGACGGGTCTCCAAAATGTCCTTTTTGGGCTGGAATAGATTTTCTTTAATTTTTTTTGTATATTTACTAAGAGGTTATTGAACAGTTTTGGGTATTGCATGAGTATCCTGCAGAACCAGTCTGTATTTGGCGAGGCGTCCAAAGTGGTGATATCGATATTCGTGACTGCAGCCTCACTTTCATCGAACAATATAGCCTGCCTCGCTTTAATTGTCCAAAATAGGTTGCCTCGTTTTCGAAAAAAAAAACCGTATTGCATAGTAGCCTCTTTCTGGTCGTACAATATGGATCCAGATATTTTACTCTCATGTGATACAAAATAAGCGATACCATTGGTCTAAATTGTTTAGGTGTGAAATAATATGATATATTCTGCGCCTACTGACAAAATATTAGCTTCTCAAGCGTATTCGTCCTAGCTGTGCTTAACGTTAAAAGTGGATGTGGTAATTTTTACTACGAACTTGAGTTTCATTGTAAAACTTTTATTTCACCAAAATGAACTTCTTTATGTTCGAGGATGCCACACAATAAATAAATATATCTTGGTTGATATCCGGAACTTATTTTGACCTATCATACTTTTCATTGTGATTATCTCACCTTTTTTGTCTGAATTTCGTTTTATTTCCCACCAACTTTACGGGTTTGTACAACACGTCTTTTATTTCCGTATTTTCTGTATAGCCTAATATTTCAAATTTCTTTTATTGTTTGCAAAGGAAATACAAAGTCATTGCCCTGCCTTTTTTCGCAGAAATCAGTTCATTGGTTTTGGAGTAATCTGCTCTTGACTATGAGATATAACAAAAAATTAAGTTTTAAACCTTTTATGGCAAAGGCAGATGGATGTCAATGATATTAGGCTCATTTGTTCTGACACATGAACTTATATGTGATTAAAAGTAATTTTTTGAAAAGGTCAAATTTCAAGGTCATTCACCAAGTCAAAACAAATTCAAATTCATCTTGTCAAGGGCATAATTAATCTATTTTTTGCAAAATTTAAAAGTATTTGGTACACTTATTGCCTTTGACAAACAAAAAAGATTTTGGAATGAATTTGGTGAAAAGATCAAGTTCAAGGTCACATACGAAGGCGAAATGTCGAAAAAAGATTAGAAAACGACCACATGTTTTCCGATAATTAGTGTTATAAATTCTAACTCGGTCCGCCATGACAGCTAATGTAGGTCAACTTTGCCCTGTGTGAATCAACTCGAAATTAAATGTTACGTGAAGTAGATGAAAGTACTGGCAATGTCACATAATTGATGCTCAATAAAGATTCATTAATGTTTATCGTATATTACCCTTTGCGTGTTGGTGATATAGAAGCTAAGCAGAATTTGACCGTTAAATGTTAATAAAAATTGATACATTATTACTAATGGACTCAATTGTTACACATATTATGGAAGTATCAAAATAGCTTCCGATCACGAATATTGGTTTCGTGATCTTAAGAATTGAAGATACTTTTCAGAGTTCTTACATTAATTGTCTGATTTCCAAGTTGCAGTCTCGTAGACATAGAGGATATTCAATGAGTGGTCATTAAATACCGAATTTATTTAACTAGTCATCTTTAAATAGATAAAAACGAGTCTGCGCGTCCGTTTTTCCGTCTTGATATGAACAAACTTGGTAGAGGTACACTAGATGATGCTACATACCAAATATGAAAGCTGTCTGATATCTAGTTTCAGAGCAGAAGATTTTATAAGATTTTCGCTCTTTGATTTTATGTAAAAAGGGTTGCACCCGATTGGAGCCCAAATATAACCCCAGGGTCTAAATATGAACAAATTTGATGGAGGTCCACTAGATGATGCTACATCCCAACTATGAAAGTTGTCTGCCTTCTGGTTTAAGAGAAGAAGATTTTTGAAGATTTTCCTATTGTTACCCTTCGTGCTCAAAAGAGCTTAAAGGGATGTGCCCGGGTGGAGCCCAAATATGACCCTAGGGTCTTGATATGAACAAACTTGGTAGAGGCACACTAGATGATGCTACATACCAAATATGAAAGCTGTCTGATATCTGGTTTCAGAGATGAAGATTTTCGAGTATTTTCCTATTTTCATCTTTTTTGTTAAGGGTGAAGGGAAAGTTAAGGATGGACTTAATTTATTTTAACAAATTTGGTAGAGCTTGACTCAAGGAACATCCCTACCAAGTTTGATCAAGATTGGCCCAATGGTTTTTGGAGAAGAAGATATTTAAAGAAATTTTGGACGACGCACGACCGACGACGGACATTGTACGATCACAATAGCTTACCTTGAGCACTGAGCTAAAAATATTCAACGGGGTTATTTTTACCCCGAGACGAGGGTCATGTAATAAAGATAGTTATGATTATAGTATGTTACTGTAAAATCTTTTGAAATTCCTATGTGAGATAGCAGCTTGAGGCTAGAAAAGGATGTGATGGTTGTACTGGTGAGAGAAATATCAGAAATCCATTGTAAGGTGCTCCAACGGCCGCGATATAACTGACAAAAATGTGTAAAGCGGAGTAAAACTCAATTCAATCAATCAATCAATCAATCAATCAACTCTTAGGAGATAGCATTGTCGAAAAATAAATAAAAAGTTTTTTAAAAAGCTGTTCTTCGTTTTCAACAAAGTCAACTCAGGATTTGTAACAATCTCCTTTTATTTTGTTCCTCATCGGGCATGTGAACATGTCCAAATTGTCATTATAATGGTGATATGAATAAGAACAATAGAAAAATAGTCCAAAGACTAAATGAAAGAATTGCCATGAGACTTTATTCAGTGGTTTGTTTTCATATGAACATAGGTATATTATCATCTTATGACTGTATTATAAGTAGTCACAGGAAAAGGACCCTCCATATTTGTTAGCACAACTCACATAATCTTTAGAGTAAGTGGATGAACGATTAAAAAATATGATATTGTGTTGTGTCTCTAAGTAAAACCTTAAGCCTGCGAAGTCAATAAAAAGTAAACTGCAAATCGTTAAATGAGAAGCTGAAGAAGTCTTTTCCCCGTATATTTTGGATTTTTTGTAAGTTTGAAAATCTTTTCAAAATATATTTATCTGAATGTTTGGGAGCTATAAAGACTCTATTTTTAACCACCCACCCACCCCCCCACCCCCCGCCTCGAAGTTGCTGGAGCACAACTCAAAAGGTATGCAAGCTAGATTCATGAAACTTCACGGATGGATAGTTCTTAACTAAAAGTGAAGTGCGCAAGAACCATTACTCTACTCATAATATTTTGTGAGTAATTGTCCTTTGTCAACTGAAACATAATATGTCATTGACCTGCTATAATGGTGTTTTACAAAAATCTCTTGTACTTCTTGTCGTGTTAGTTCTAATACTTATAAGATATTTGTTGCAAAAAAAAGAACTATTCACAACGATTAAATGAGAGTTGTCAGTTTGTCAAATGGAAGCTTCTACAATAACAAAACAATACTCTTATTGCCACTAAAAATATATAAAAGATGACGTTTTTCCTTTCACTGAGGCATTTTACAGTAAAATATACATTGTCACATTTTCTTTTAACACTCTAACGAATTTAAAAGAAAAAAATACTTTTCTATTTTTTTAATTAAAATTTAAATAGTCTATATTAAACTCTCTAAATTTTGCCTCTCTCTCGTATTGTAACGAGATGAAATGTTTATCATATAATATCTACACTAAGGAAAAACAAATACTACACTTAATAACATCGTGAAATTGACATTCACCTCAATCTAAACCATTCTAAATCGATCACTCAGCGCTCCAACCATTCATTCAAAACACTCACTCAAACCATTCAAAACGATCCAACCTATTGAAAAATATAGAATCAACAACATCATTGAAAATAAATTTTGACAGAAAAAAATCGCGATTTCACTGACATGATTCAAATAGTTATAGGTTCTTGAAGAAATTTGAAGCTGTGCACAGAATTTGTATGCACTTTTTTATTAAAGGGAGGTAATCAATATCGCAAATTTTTTTCATCCCGAACAAAATTTGCAATATAGGATTACCTCCCATTAAATTCACTCAAAACTCGCTCCTCACACTCATTCAATTTCATTCCTAAATCATTCCAAAATCATTCACCTTGTCAATTTCACGATGTTATTAACTGTAGTAACAAATAGTAAGTGTCTAGACAAACGCCAGTCCAATTAAGTTATATCACACACTGGCTAGAAGAATCAAAGCACTGAAAGTTTTGATGGCGAACGAATCTTATGCCATTCTAGAGTGATATATTGAATTCGTTGAAATAAGAGAAATCACAAATGTAAAAAATAATTAAGGGAAAGTGTATCGACAAAATTTCGGCAATTCTGCAATTTCACTGTCAATTCAAAGAAAGAGAAAGAGAGAAAAAGAAAGATAGAGAGAGCGACAGACAGATAGACAGAAAGAGACAGAGAGCGATAGAGAAAAGAAAACAGGCAACTGTAGTGTCAAGACTAATAATTCTTTTCATAACTAAAATAAAAGCACTCAGAAAGGTAATTCATTTTCCACGTGCGGAACCCATATTTTACTAGCTCAAACAGCAGTCTTTCTGCATTTTGACTATTAAACGTCATCCGCTAAGGCTCTGGAGCTTTAACTACCTGAACAGGATCCACGATCCTCCGAAATAAAAGACCGCCGTTTCTTCAACCAAAACGCTGTATTTAGTCTCTTTCGGTAATATGTATGGTTTCCGTCTCTACAAGGAACAGAAAAGATCGGAAAAGTTTCATCGAAATTGGTCTAGCAATTTAGGAGATGTTCAAAGATTTCTTAGTTAAAAAGTCGCTACCCCCTGCCACACTAATGTTTATGGGTCGATCAAATTTTCGCGAAAAAATATTAAAATAGGGCCCTCTAAGTAGCATTCTGACAATGTTTCATTAAAATTGGTCCAGCGGTTCAGTAGGAGATCGTGCAATGAGGCAATATTTTTTCGATTACATGTCGTCTTTGAGGACCCGCTGTCAATTTATCTTTTTGAATTATGGCAACAAATTAGAAAGAAATATTGGAGGATGATTAGACTTCAGCTGCGTACAAGTTCAACTAGCATTCATTGAGAGGCGAAATATGAGAGCATAAAGTCTAATTTCGTAACTTTGCATGAGAAACCTCCGAAATAATCAATGATTGTGGCCTTATTTGTGAGGGATATGAGTAGAGTTTTTTTTATAGAAGCGATGAACACGTGCACGATCATTTATCAACTTTAGAATACCAGAGCTTCGTTCGTTTATTTACACGAATAGATTTATTTGACCTTCTATAATTCTCCGATTCTGTCGTAGTTGATTCTCACCTGTCGTCACCGAAACCGGTTGTACGGTGTGTTCAGTAAATAAGCGTTTATTCATAAAATGAGTTTGGCATTGGATTTTGGACCGAGTTATACGCTGGTTCGAGTTTCTGATGGGCTGAGTTGAAAATGGTCCGAGTTGACCGGTCACCATAAGTCCTTTGATTTAGTAAGACGTTAGACCAACGAATGGATCAAAATCTCGAGAAATTTAATTCATTGTTCGAAAAAGAGCCCTATGTTCGGGATACAAAAATGCTTGCGAACTTTGGAAAGTGTGACCCGTTTGCACGGAGTTTATTTCATCAAACGCTTCGCGTACATCTTTATCCTAAGCACAGGGCTGCGAGCCGTTAAAAACAGTCACATCATCAAAAGGTGAACTGAAGACAGTCAAAAATCGGAAGTTAAAATACTAGTTTGTCTTTTGCTGGTGAAACATATGTGTTCCTCCGTATTTTAAGCTGAGTTACCGTAAGGATAAATTTAAACTACTAAATTAACATTGCGTTTGCTTGAGAGTAACGTTATATTCAAAATAAGTTATCGGTACAGTTGTTGTAAAGCGATTCAATGAAAATACAACAAATTATATTAGAAGCGAACTATGAAGATCACACAGACATATAAATTATTTTAAAAAAAATTAGCGGGGTGTGCATAATATCATATGTTGCCTTGAACTGGGGTTCAGACATATATGCCGAGGAACAACCGGAAGTAGAAAGGTACAACTGAAAGACGAAACGAACGTACTTTGCAAAGTTGATTATAACCTTTTGCTTTGCGTTTTAATGAACTTAAAAATTACCACAAAATATATTTTGTGGTAATACTTGAACATTGTACCTTAAAATCAGTCGTTGTGTATAATGAATATTTGATTCTCGAGTTTAATGATGGAATTTCAAAAATTAGAACAAGAGAGACAAAACAAAAGAAACTGATAAAATATCAGATTTCTGAGGATCTATTACGTCAGAAATAAATGTCTGCATAGGAGAAGATATAAACTTGTGGTGAAAAAGATTTTGTTTTTGAAATCGGTCAGCAAATTTTTAGAATATCGCTTTATTTAAATTGTGTCCTAGATCTTTGCTGTTTACAATTCTGTTTTGCCTCCTTTGCTACTGTTTGTAAAAACCCTTTATATTTGTACATAGTTTAAGTCCTCAAATAGAAGACTCTAGAATGTCTTACGTGTTTCAGTTGCCTAGTGTAGTTGGGGCAGGTAAGGTCCTAACTACGGGCCAAGTTCGAAGTGTTTGTATTATAATGCAATTATTTGTGTAAAATTATCTTATTAACCTTGTCGTTCGGCCGTTACGGAAAGCTCATGTGGTAACGTATTGATCTCTCAATCTTGAAGTCCGTGATCGATCCGGTTTGGCATACTTTCTTCCGATATTTGGCATTAGTATTTATGTCTTCCACCAATTGAAAAGCCGACGCGATATAACAGAAATGCTAAAGAAAGCGATATTGACCCATAACATAAACCAATCTAATATAAATTGTGTCATGATAGTTTCCCTTTCTTTTGAGAAACACATTTAGGTGCGCACATACAAGCGCTAAAGACCAAATACAACGCCATAAGACATCTCACTGTAAAGCTAGTTCAGCAGCACGTATGATGGTTAAAGAAAACAAGCCGAATGTTTTGGTTGTCACGCTAGATCCTACAAGACTATATAAAGAAGTAAAAATAAATCTACCAGCAACAGAGACCAATGCTTCGAACATTTCGTTTGGATATCATGGGTCAAGGCAGGTGTTTCCTGTGAACAAGAATGAAAACATGTGACCTGTATTAAGCATGCAGCATCACTCCTATGCGGAATTTGGCCGAAAGAGGTTTGGGCAAACAGTTTGAGATAAAAATGCCGATGTCTTGGTCAGAGAAAGAAATTGCTGGTGCAGACTAGTTTTCTTCCTTTCTTTAGCACAACTCATCACAAAACCCGAGGCAATAGGCATTGCAAGAGCAACGGCTTTCAATAGGGCACAATTATCGCAGTGCATTGCACAACAGACTGAAGCGAAGGATAAACACAAATTTGATGTTTGTAGAATACGAAATGTTGATGAGACGGAGGTTATGACAGTGGTTATATCAAAGAGTTGTTGCTGGTACTGGTATGAAGCAAATTGGATCTCCTTGAAAAAGGATAACATGTAAGCCTTTGAAGCGGTCTTGGCAGGTGGACGCGCCTTTCCCCATTTTTCTGTTTACCCTAGAGTACACTTTAGGAGTCATTTCCTGAATGGATCCCCCTGCTAGCCCGGAAGGAACAGTCAATCAGTCTGGTTAAATGACGGCAGAGAACCTGAAACGTTTCACTAATTGTGTTTCACCAGCAAAAGACAAATTAGTGTTAATTCTACCAGATAATCGTGATTGTCTTTTGTCTATAGATGCACTCGATTATACAAGCAACGGCATTCTAATGTGGCAACCGTATCCAACCACTAGATCTGTCGGTGTTCGGACCTTTTTAGACTGTCAAACTGGCTCCGTATCGAACTAGAAAAACAATTCCAATGTATTACATAGATAGCATAATGCGCGAACCTTTGAGAGAGGCAATGAGCATTTTATAACATGTTCAATGGATTTCAAAAGGTTGGCATCTTCCTCCTTGATAATGAGATTTTTTAAAGACGACGATTTCATGCTATCAATTCAACCGTTGACCTTTCCATGGGTATAGGAGATGTAAGTGCAACCGACGCCAGCGATTGGTAATGAAACAATTGATTAGATTCTTTGAGGACATCGTTCCAGTAATGGGTAATGTAAATTGCTTTCTTTATGGTGTGAGCTCATCCTTATATGTATCTGCCGAAACAATGTTGACTGACGAGAATCTTGGACAACTTCTGTCTGCTGAGACTTTAAAGTGAATATAGGTATTGCCCTTCCATACCCTTGTTTTGAAATTTCTTGATTAATTTAAGTATAGTGTCATTCAAGGTATATCCATGCCAAGATTCATTCTTATAAGCCAACTAGTTTGTGAAAAGATTTTGAAAAATTAAAGTAGAAGTATGCCACGCCATGCCACGTCCATATATAAGAACCAATCAAAATTTCTTTGACACTTTAAGACAAGATTCACCAAAACAACATTTATGCCAAGTTTCAATGAAATCCATCAAATGGTTTGGGAAGACAAGATTTTGAAAGATCTTTTAGCGAAAATACGACCCGCCCTGCCACCCCGATTAGTTTAAACCCGCTCATGGTTTAAGAGGAGATATTTATAGAAACAGTTTACACGCGGACGGACTGACGCGCGACGGACACACCGCCACGACAATAGCAAGCTGGCTTTCAGCAAGTTGAACTTTAAACGTAAACTGGTAAAAAAAATGATAACTCAATGATTTTATCGGTGAAGAATATTTTTGTTTTGTACGCAAGGATAGATTAGCGAAAAGCCGTTCGAACGAAACATTGAATGCACAGTTTGAAGAATGTGGGCTCATGCCGATCGATTTCGCCGATACGACCCGGCCTCTTTGACTGATTGTTTTTTATGTCTTGAATAAAACAGGTTCGGGATTGGGTATACGCTCTAACTTGTAATAGATCCGCCCATTTGTGCTCTATTGACATATAACATTTTAGATATGAATATGCAATTGTCACTAATATTTCGAACATTTGATAAAAAGTGACATAGCAAGCCCCAATCGCCCCTTTCGAATTTTTTAAATTGAAAGGTTTTGTGTCTAGGGTGCATCCAAAACAACACCAGCTGATAAAAAATGAAAGACTTTTTCGATTTGATTGAAGTTGTGACACATTTTGAAGCATTTGGGAAATTCATTGAATGAATCCGGAGCGTTTTCTCATATTAATGAGAGGAGCATTTAGAATAATTTTGATCTGAATGCGTTTCAATGTGTTCTTAATGGTCTATAAGGTTTCTTCCTCCCGCGTTGGTGGTATTGGTGGAGCAATGTACTGGACTTCTAGATGAGATCTGTTCAACATCCCAAAGTGAATAATTTACCACGAAACTGAATAAATGGCAATGACATTACAATGAAAACTGGTAGTATTCGGACATTGTAATTTGCGTTTTAATTTTGATTGGGTGTAAATATCTACATATAGCTCTAGCCACCATTATTCCTACGTATGTACACCTTATAAAGATGACATTCATTTGCACTCTTGTAAGACTGTAATGAGACTGGGCTATAGAGTCAGAATATAAGCTAGACAGACGACCATTAATTATACAGCTTGCGAAACCATAAAAACAAACATAAAATTGTGGTCTAATTGGCAGGGTTTTTTATGTTATAGATAACTTTGGAAATAAAATAGTGGGAGTTTACTGTGATATTCAATTCTGAACGCCGATTAAAGGTGCAAACTGTGAGAAAGGGATCACAGAGAAGACGAGACGATTTGTTTGAATTTGAAAGCGTCAAGCTTGCTCGTGAAGACATAGAAATCTTTATAGTATTCGTATAAACATTGATAAAGGGTGGAAATAAATATTGCCTAGGTGTTAATTTCTAGCTCACCTGAGGAGCTATTAGGATCACCTTGAGTCCGTCGTCAACAATTTAAGATTTCTTCTTCTCTTAAACCACTTGGCCGATTTGAATGAAATATTGCCTCAATATTCCTTGGGTTAATCACGAAATTCTCGTTGGCCCAGTTATATGGGCGTGTTAGGGCATTGTAATTTTTAATTTTGAAAGTCTTTTGAATGAAATACCATCATGAAACAAAGTCGATTTTGATGAAACTTTGCAAGAATGTTCCTTGAGATTCCCTCTTCCAAAATTGTTCGAGAAATTTTGATTGCCCCTGAATATTGGCGTGGTAGGGAGTGGTTTTTTCCCACTATGAAATTCTTGAACGACATTCCCCCTTCACCAGTTAGCCAATTATATTGAAATTTTCCAAGAGTATTCCATTAGTAACCCCCTTCCGAAATCGTTCGCGAAATTCTGATTGGCCAGTAAATATGGACGTGGCAGAGAATGGCATTTTTTACTATGAAATCTTTGCACTACATCTCATCATAAACCACTGAGCCGATTTCCATGAAATTTCGTCAGAATATTCATTGAGTGACTCTCTTCTAAAATTGTTTGCAGAATTTGATTGGGCATATAAATATGAGCGTTGCAGTGCGTGGTATATTTCCGCTGTGAAATCTTTGAACGACATCATCTCCTAAACCACTTTTCTGACTAAAATGAAAATTTGCCGGTGTGGTCCTTGCGTGACCCTCTTGCAAGATTGTTCGCGAAATTGTGATTGGCCAATAAATATGGGCGCCACAATATGTTCCATTTTATGACTATGAATTCTTTAAACGACATCTCCTAAACCAAGTTACCTATATCAATATTTTTTGTCAGAATGTTCCTAGACTGGCCCTCTTCCGAAATTTTCGCGAAAGACTGATTGGCCCATAAATATGGGCGTGGCACGGAGTCGCATTTTTCTCTGTAAAATCTTTAACGACGTCTCCTCGTAAACTGCTTTACCGATTTTAATGAAATTTTGTCAAAATGTTCCTTGGATGGCCTTCTTCCAAAATTGCTTGCGAAAGACTGATTGGGCAATAAATACGGGTGTGGCTCGGCGTGGCATTTTTGCTCTATGACTTTTTTACGACATCTCATAAACTACTTTGCCGATTTCAATGATTTTTTGTCATAATGTTTCATGGTCGACCCTCTTCTAAAATTATTCCGAAAATCGGATTGGCAAATAAATATTGGCGTGACAGGGCGTGGCGTGTTTTATTATTTATCCCCTTTTTAGGAGAGGAAGGTATATAATAAACTTTGCAAGATTGTCCCCTTGGAGAGCCTTTCTAAAATTATTCATAAATGCTGATTGCCTCATAAATATCGCTGTGACAGGGTGGGATATTCTTCTATGAAATCCTTCATAGATCTCCTCGTTAACTACTTGGCAGATTTCAATTTAACTTCGCCGGAATGTTCCCTTTGGCGATCCTTTCTCGAAATTGTTGTGACAGTTTGATAAGCATGGCCATTTTCCATTGTGAAAAAATGACTGACATTTCTCCTTAATTATTATACAAATTTTAATTAAGCTTTGCCAGAATGTTCCATTAGTGACATTTGTAGAGAAAATATTCATGGCATTTCATTTGCCCAAAAATATATATGTATTGCAGGGTGTGTCATATTTTCACTTTGAATTCTGTTGTATCTCCTTCCCAAGTACATCCACTTGACAAATAAAATACGGAGCGGTTTATGGCCATTCTTCCCATCTTGTTAGCAAAATCAATGTTTCACCTCCCTTTAATTTCATTAAAACTCGCTTATCGCATTCATTTCATTTTAATGCTATATCATTCCATCATCATTGCCCTTGCCAATTTACATATTGCTAAATGAAAGAGTCAAAAATAAGTTTTGTTCCAACATCGTTCAATGGCGTTGCAATAAAAACGCATTTCTTTTTTAAGCCAATCTACAACTAAACCAAAGTGCTATCTACGGCAACACCTTCGGAAGCGGTGTGTGGGAATAATCGAGTTATGTCCATAATTATTGAGCCTCCTCCGTTTAATGGCACCAAGTCTACACTTTTGCACAAGGGTATTAATTTTCAATATAGCCAACGTAATAGGACAAAAATTACGTTAATGATTTTCATTTAGAAAATCAAGTTTTTTTAGCTTGTGTACGTAAATATCATTTGAAAACCTGTTCGAAGATACAAGTAGTAGTAATGGTGATGAAAATAATTATGACCTTATTTATAGATGCTGCATAATTTCATTCGGAACATCGCTCAGACTTTTCCGTAAAGTGGAAAGTACCTCGGACGTAAGTGTAGTACATGTTATTTTGGGTCATTTTTAAGTAATTCGGCTTCGGTCGTACTTCGGTTTTTTGATACGGTTGACGATTTCCGATCGTATGTAGATACTTTTTTAGGGATATTTTGATTTGATGACAAAACGCAGTAAGACACTGCGTTTTGTTATCAAATTATAATGTGCAAAATTTATCCTTTCATCGATTTTGATTCGCAACGTCATCTTAGTCATATTTGTGACGTCACATAAACCCACGTGCGATATAACGCACTTTCATGTCTACGCCCTTATTATTCCCGAAGTCTATTCCATGGAATTGCCGAAGGTTCCCGAGTGACATAATTGGTTTCCCAATTATCCATACGGTGTTCAAAAAAGTTTGTTTCACAATGAATCATACAAACAGTTACACGATTAGAATACCGAGGGTTAACCGATTCACAAGCTGTACATCTTTTTGAAGTCTCTGAAAAAGGGAGCTTTTTAAAACTTTCAGGAATGGGAATAAATATTACTAGCAATTTATTTATTTCCACAATGTTTTTTTTATTTTCTTATTTTTATTTTTTTTTTTACATCAAGGTCATGATTCCTAAAATTTAATCTGCTTAAATTTGTCATCTGCAACATCTTTTATTTTGGACCAGTGTAAAAAATTGTTGTTTTAAAAAGGGTTAAAGTATATACATATACATTTATGATCATGAGCATCTATAGATAAAAGTGCAAAGATTGTTCAGAATTGTTAGGTTAACAAAATTTTATTATTACTTAAGTAACATAACAGGAAATGGAAATTATAGGTACATACTCTATCTGATACTTATTTGTCTAGATATACACATTCGGTTTAAAGAGAAAACACCAAGAGACAAAACTGTCCCCAGGAGAAAAATAAGACATTTGTAAATCTAAGATCTAGACAAATAAGACTAATGAGTTACTTAATTTTGTTAACATTATGTCTTACATTTGTTTGTCTACTGGTTTATCAATCAGACAGAAGCTAAGTCAACAAAATATGTTTGTTAACACTTTCCTGTTTTACAAAATTTTGGACCTGTTCAAATTCAAAGATTTAGCAGACGAAAATTTAAAGTGGATTTAATTGAAAAATAACCATTCTGTAGGGTAGAATATAGTGTGGAAAAAGAAGAAATTGCTTGTCAGAAGCAATTTCTTCTTTTTTTTCACAATGTTTTATCAATCATAAAATCACAGGCACGTGTAAAGCAGGGATTAAACAGCGAAGGGTTAAACACAAATGCCCCTCCAACTGCCATTTTCAGACACATTGGTTTGATACACATATTTATGCAGAGTGATAAAGCTTTTAGTTTCATACCTCAATGAAATCGACAACAAATCTCTTCATGCCAAATTAGCTATAGTTAAGAACACCGTGAAACTGATAAGATGAATAATTTTGGAATGAAATTGAATGAATGTGTGGAGCGAGTTTTGGGTGAAATTTAAGGGAGGTAATCCAATATTGCTAATTTTGTTCAAGATGAACAAAATAAGCGATATTTATTACCTCCCTTTCATAAGAAATGCATACAAGTTCTATATATAGCTTCACATTTCTTCAAGAACAAATTAGACGCTCATAATTTTGATTTATTTAGGTAAATCGCCATTTTTTTCTTGCTATATCTATTTTGAATGAAGATGTTGATCTTAATTTTTTAGTGATTTTGGAGCGTTTTTGAATGGTTTAAATGAGTGTTTAGAATGAATGAACGAGTGGAACGCTTATTGAGCGATTAAGAAAAGTTTTGATCGAGATGAGTGTTAATTTTACGATGTGATTCACTGAAATCTTCAGATTTATCAAGGTTATTTCAATCGTTTGTGTTTTTTTCTTAACTGAAAAGTGTTGATTTTTATTTTCAATTGGAAATTGAAAAGGGAACGCTTAATTCTGATTGAGTGTCAACATATGTATTGAGGGTATTGAATTGAGGGTATTGAATTGATTTCGATAAAAAAATCATGTATCTTCTGAGGTTGAATTTCAAATTTTATACCAATCAAGAAAAGTCTTGTCAGATTTCACGAACATTCAATTATAGGGAAACTATTTTTATGAGAAAAGGGACATCGATGAATGCAACATCATTGTAAATGGGATGTTAAAACCTTCCTATCTTCTGTGGTTTGCAAAGGATTGAGCTACGAATGAAGAATAAAACCATTGGATAACAAGCGCTACGAATTGCTAATAACGACTCAAGAGCAGTACTTTATGAACAAACACCCTGTCAACTTGTACATAATATCCACGGGCATAGGAAAATTGAAAGAGGACCGGCACAAAGTCGTTTCGCCTTTTCTGATTAACGTCGATAAAAACTTGGCCTTCTGAATCCTAAATTTCAGTAAAAAAAATACATCCTTCATAAGCAACGCTAATTATTGCGATGCGTGTTTTCTTCCGCAAAACGTAATCTGAAAAAAAATTCCGTAAACGTCATTGGGAATTAATCTAAGTAATTTGTAATTTATTGCCGGTGAAAACAGCTTTTACAATTTGAAGACTGGACAGAAATTGTCTTGCACTTTTTTCAAGATATCTTTTAGATAATTCAGTTTATTTCAGAAAACAAAACGGGGCAGAACTTTCTTTCCTTTAGTATATTTTAAACTCTTTTCTTGTGAGTATCCTCTCATGTTTCAATTAACTCCTAACTATTCTCTTTTAATTGGCCCCAAGAGCGTTACTCAAATTACGTAATTTACGCAAGTGCGTGAAAGAAATAATCATCTGTTGAAAAATATCTTTGAAGAATGATTATAACATCGAAACTACAGCTTATTCAAGCTGTAGTTACGTTGCTTTGATTATTAACAAACGCTCAAATCATAAAAAAGGGAGCGGATGGAGTGCGTTCATCTTTTGTCACAGTCCATACATCGCCTAATATATTCTTTGGTTGTTGCCTTCTGAGCGCATATAAATTTCAAGGTCCTAGATACGACTATGAATGGTTACCAGAATATTTAGGTCTGTAGGGAGTATCAGAGGCTTAAACGCCTCTATATTTGTCGAGTCCGCTTTTGATAGGAAAGACAATGCTGTCACTACCAATCTGTCCAGGACATATTTTCTATATTTATGGATGAATTTCAGAATAACTTTAAAGTATTGTTCACCATAAAAGATAGTTGTGATGGTTGTGACATATGCAAGATAGTATGGATTACACTGAATGTCAATATCAAATTAATTTAGCACAGCTGTTTCCCTCAAGGTGTCAAAGAGCCATTTGAACTAGTTATGGATGTAGGTCAAAGTTAAACGTCGAATTTCAAAGTTAAATCGTTTGCGAAAATGATCCGTAACAATACATATAAATGCCATAAAGTCAATTCAATTTACGATGCTGGTAGTTGGTAAAATGGTGTATCTCAATTTGAGATGGCCACTTCCATCAACTATGTTATAGCAGGGAAAAATACGAAAAACATTTTCTTTGTCTTATAGAGGGTTCGTCCAGGCGCACATCATCGTTGTAACATGCAAGAGGCCGTTAAACCAATCGAGAGATTATGAAAAGGTTTTCAATTGATTTATCATCTCTTCCACTTTGAACAACGCCTACTTTATAACATGTTATACTTTTTCTTGTTCACAAGTAATCGTTCGAAAAATGAAAAGTAAGTCTAATCCTGGTTTAATTTATCAATTTCTCTACATTTCTTCGATACTTTGGCGAAGGCCTTCATGCTTTACATTTTCTTGCGATCAACCCGTGTCCGTCTGATGTCGTCAATTATTCCCATAAATAGGTTTGTATCTTCTTCTCCAATACCGTAGTGTCAGACTTGGCTTGGCCATTTTTGTTGCTGTTGTTGTTGTTATTTTCACGTCATAGCGTGGTCGTTGACGTGTCGCACATTAAATCATATGCGATTGAAGGTCGATACATCTTGTTTTTAACCAAGGAAGTAATTTCTGACTTATATTATCTGGATAACAATATTCGTCCAATATGCCAGTGTCGCCGATTTTGTGGGTTTTTACTTGACACAGGTGCAAGTATTTGAAAAGATGGACATTTGGTTAGGCAAGTTAAATCGTAAAATTAACATTCACCACGATCAAAACCATTCCAAAACGCTAGATGAAACCTCCATTCAATGCATTCAAACCACTCAGTGTAGTCACTCAGAACCGCTCACGAATTATTCAAAAACGCTTCGAAATTGCTAAAAGCTCACAACACTTCATTTAAGTCGAACAAATAATTGCACAATTTTATCGGCTTGTATGGAGATTTTTGCATCTGGTTGTTCCAAGAAGACACACAAACAGAAAAGCGCGCAAATTTCTTTTAAAGGGGCGGTAAAGAATATTTATAATTTCAACTTGGACAAAATTGGACTAAATAAGTGATATTGTATTATCTCCCTTCAATCTCAATCAAAACCCACTCATCACTCTCATTAAATTTCATTCAAATTTCATTTTTTTTCTTCGCCATTTTCTCGATGTAATTGACTGTAGCCACAAATTAAATAAACTTGGTACTTAACTTTGCTATAGGGGCCAGCGGATTTCCAAACGACAGCAGGTGGTACCATAGTCTCTTCTTAAATCGGATAACGCTTACGACAGCCTTTCTAGTTGTTGGGTTTTTTTTGTTTTTTAGCTCGGCTGTTTTCGGAGAAAACCCGAGGTATTGCTATAGCCTCCGTGTCGTTGTCGTCGTCGTCGTTGTCGTCGTCGTCGTCGTCGTCGTGCGAAAACTTTGACATTTTGTTATATCTCTGGTTCTACTGAAGGCATTCACTTGAAACTTGGCACACATGTTCACCATCAAAAGAGCAACCTATACTATCAAGGGGGATAACTCTAGATGCATTTTGTGCAAATTATGCCCCTTTTTCGACTTAGATTTTTTCCCACCATCCAGCACTCGACAGCCGAGCGTAGGCACCCGTAGGCGGTGCTCTTGTTTTCTTGACAAATATCATTAACCAATTTTTATTCATGAATAAATGGTCTGATTGAAAACAGAAAAAATGTCTACTGAAATTAGATTATGACTGCTTACGTACTAGTAAACCTTTTTGATATGCCCGTATATATCAAACTCAATTTCCTTAAGAAATACATAACAATAATGTCACGTGTTTTAGGAAATTAGCTATAATCGTGAGTGAAGACATTTTTCAGTACTCCTGCCAAAAATGCCAAATTACAGGAAGTTACAGAGCAAACCTCCCACATTATTAGATATTCTCACAATTATATTAGGTCAAGGAAGAGTACATATAGCTTCAGGGCATCATCACGTGAGGAGATAAAATCGGGAACTCTCCGTGATTCGACGGAATAGTCCTAGAGAATAATCAGGGCGCAGCGGTGAAAGCGCGTAGTTTTGCACGTAGGCTTCACGACGGACGTCTACAGCACTAACGTTCCTACTGGTGTATTAAGCAAAGAACCACTAGAAGTCGATAAACAAGAGGCTCAGAATGGCTCTAAATCACTAACCCGAAATATATCGGTCCAGAGGAACTCATTCAAGTAACTTTCTGGCAAAGTTTTATTCACATTTGCCGGCAAAGTTTCATTCACATTTGCCTAATTGATGAATTGGAGATTTTAATCCAAAATTTTAAAGTGAGAATTGACGCTGTCCACTCATTCATTTCTGAGCAGGCTCAAAATAAGTCCCTCCCTACCACGCCCATATATACGGGCAAATCAAACTTTTGCGAACAATTCTTGAAAAAAGTCACCGAAGGAACATTCTGGTAAAGTTTCATTGAAATCCGCCCAGTGGTTCAGGAGCAGATGTTGTTCAAGGATTTCGGGCTCTAAATAAGCCCGCACTGCCACGCCAATCTTGATGTAAAGTTTCATTGAAATCGGCCCAGTGGTTCAGGATGAGATGTCGTTCAAAGATTTCTGGCTCAAAATAAGCCACGCTCACTTTTATGGGCCAATCAATATTCCGCGAACATTTTTTTTAAAAGGGTCAACTAAGAATCATTATTGTAAAGTTTCATTGAAATCAATCCTGTGGTTCAGGAGGAGATGATGTTCAAAGATTTCAGGCTCAAAATAAGCCCCATCCTGCCACGACCATATTTATGAGCCAATCAAAATTTCGCGAACAACTTTTGAAAAAAGTCACCCAAGAACAATTCTGTGTTAATTTTATTCTAATCGGCACAGTGATTCAGGAGGAGATGTCGTTCAGAGATTTCGGGCTTAAAATGAGCCACGCCCACATTTATAGGCCAATCAGAATTTTGCGAACCATTTTTAAAGAGGGTCACCCAAAGAACAGTGGTTCAGGAGAAGAAACTTTTCTAAATTGTTGACGATCGACGACGGACGACGGATTCCGAGTGATCCGAATAGCTCCCCTTGAGCACGTTGTGCTCAGGTGAGCTAAAAATGATCGAAAAGTTCCGAGAAACTCTTTAGAATTTCTAGTCAATTGGGAACCCTAGTCTTTTCAACGGAATCGACATCAGTATTAATAATTGGACAGTCGTTTCTCGCGTGGTTACATGACGTCACAAACATCAACACTACCGTTGAAAACTACGCTCCAAAAACAAAATTAACGGTAGATAAAACTGGGCATATAATTCTTTGATAACTAAACACAAAGTTGACATCAAATTAGGATATTTCGCAAACATCTCCACAGACGATCATTGTTAGCATTAAGGTGGCAATGGATAGCGACCGCCCGACTCTATAAACCGGAAGTGGGTTTACGTTTATTTTACGGTTCTTTTTGTGCGTTGTTTAAAAAAAACCCTGTTTTCATAAGATTCTGCTTTTGGAAATAACGTTGAATAATGATGGTTAAAAATCATAACATACCTTCTTTCCAACATTTAATATCAGTTGAATGACTGGATTGTTGAATTTAACTTAGAAAATACGTTATAAGTGCCATTCAATAAGGAGCTGTCACTATAAAATAACAAAAAAAAAAAAAAAATTTTTAATTGCATGGAAAGGTTTGCTGAATTTTTTACCTATCAAAAAAAATGTTTTTTAAACATATCGGAAAATAAGAAAAAATCATTGGGTTATTTCTTCAAAAAAACAACAACGGTTTTTGCGGTATTTCCATCCCATTAAAATTACAAAAAATAGGATATTTTTAGCTTTTGAATGCTCATTATGCAAATGTAATTAACCAAAGAGAAATTTCCTCGGCAACAGTCATTGTGTACATGTATAAGGTCTATCAACATGCATATGTTTCATAGCCATCATCCAGTACTGAGATTATAACAGACCTACAACGAATATAAACGTTTTACTGAAAAATGGCCAGTACCACTCAATGGCAGATAACTCTAGCATGAAAATGAGCATTGAAAGGTACCTTGAAATTTTGATATTATAACTATAAAATGTTCATGTACAACATATGTGAACAAGAAAAAAATACATTGGGCGAAAAAAATGACACCATCTGTCCATTGCTACCTTAATGAAATTCTTTTTACTTCAAGCGATTTAAGTACCAGAAGGCAAATTAACGAAAATGACCAAAAATTCCTGCACTTTTCAAACCTTATTTTCTCATGTCTTTTATGCGAACACAATCATTATATTAGCTACGGATGGTGGATGTATTTTGGAATCATCTCCGTTGGCCCTTGCGGTCGTACGTATGAACGCAAGTTTCGAGAGAATTCACTCCTCCTAAATTCATGGGCGGATTTGGATGGAAATTTCACAGAATGTTCTTTGTCATCTGATCTCGTGTTTGTCGGGATTTCGTGATATCTGGCAAGCACATATATGGCGGTATGTATTGTGACTCTGGCACTCTTCTTGCAATTGAATTTTTATATCTTATAAGATTTGGGAACCCTGTCAGGAATTGTTCCTCATTTGAATACCCTTCTGGGAAAGGGCAATGTATTTTATGACTGTGTCGAATGTCATCCCAGGGACTATCTTTTTTTTTCTTTTATGGCAACTCAGCAATTTGTTATCCTATGGTAAACATAGTCTGAAGAAAGAATAAGTGAAATTGTTTTGGGATCTAATCTTTTCTTTTTACCTGGTAGCGCGTCGGACTATCAGTCATATGGTCCTAGGTTCGATCCTCAACGTCGGAGAATATATGTCTCCAACAAATTGGCTGATAATCGTAGAACTATGTGGGATGGCAGCCAGAGGCTAGGAAAGTACATTATGGTAGTACTAGCGTGAGAAATACATTGATTTTATTGCCCACGCCACCGTGATAAGACAAAGATATTGTTAAATTGATTGATTGATTGATTGAATGGAGTTTAACGCCTCTTTCAACATTATTTCAGTTACATCGCGGCAGCTAGAGCACCTACGATTGTTTCCTAGTATTTATCTTACCAGTTCAACCACGAAATCCTTTCCTAGCCTCCAGCTGCTATCTCACATAGGTCTACGATTATCAACCCATTGGTGAGCGACCAATAGCCGGAAATAATGAGTGCCGCTGTCTGGGCTCGAAGCCGGGACCTCTAGATTGACAGTCCGACGCGCTACCAACTGCGCTATGACGGATGCCATCAAGATCTTGTTAAAAGCGGGGTAAAACCAAGTCTTAGGTTTGATATTCGCATATAATAAATTTCAAAAACTTGTGCAAGGGTGTTGGATATGCATTTAGAAAACCTTCTTATAATACTTAAAGCGGTCAATGTCATTTTGTCATAAAGGACCACCAGACACGCGTTGGTGCAAATGGCCTCATAAACTGAATGTCTAAAATTATCCTAGTAATCAATGTCAAACAAAATAATGATTGATGTCAATTCCATGAACCAGAAATCCGCTTTATTTAGATAAATTGTATTCTGTGCCCAAAATAGTCTATTTTTCATTTTTAATAATCAACCACTTTACTATACAAAACTTAATCGGAAAAGAATGGATACTTTTTATATTGAGTATGATAAACAAAATGTATAAAAATGGTAAACAAAAGGGGTTTCATGACTTCAACACCTTTTAAATATTGGGTTATTTAAAAGAAAGGGAAGGCTTAATATATGAGAATTTTATTTGAGAATTAGTATTTGTGTAAAATCCGTCGTTCTTTTACTGCTGTCATCATTTACAACATAATCAGTCTAGAAGCAAAATCTTGGACAAGAAATCGACCAATTTTTAAGCTAGACAAAACCTCGTTCGAAAGTTATTTCAGTAAAAAATAGGGGTGTGGGGGAAAATCGCATTTCCCCACATAAGAGCCCCCTCTATGAATTTCTATAGATAGTAATAGTAATAAATAATTGCAATCTAATATAATAAAGAATGTTGATTGGTTTAAATCGCATCACGTGGGGAAATCCATTGCACTTTATTTCTGTATAAAATGCAATAGGTCTATCGGGAAACCCCCGACCTTTGATCTGCATGTCCTGTGTTGTAGGCACTCGAAAACCCCTTGTTCCCCTTCCATATCGTAATATTGCTATTCAATATATCAGAAATGAAGCTATTGCGAAAGAATTTATGATTAAATACATGCGGTTCAGATTCTAAGTCGATGTTTACAGTGAGTCGACGAAGACCACCAGGCAACCCTCTCAGCTAAGCCCGATCACGAAAGTTTCAGTTAAAAATGAAGAATAACTTGTCAAAATTATGTTATGATCATAAGTACCTCTACGAATGTCAAATTGTCGTTTATTTGTGTACCATTTAATTAACTTTATGCCGTTTAACTTCGATAGTGAGAAAAAAATACATGATCTAAAAATAGATTGTGTAATACGCGCAAAAAGTAGACTCGAAACTTTAATGTTAAGGCGAGTATTTTAATGGTTTCTTAGACCAAGAGGATTGCAATTATAAGGGCTGAGTATCTTTTTCACTGCGTTTATTGGGGTATAAAGTGCAATTGCCTTAGCACATGGCTTAAACATAACGCCCTACGGGCGTTATTTGCCATGTGCTAAGGCAATTGCACTTTATACCCCAATAAACGCAGTGAAAAAGACACTCATCCCTATAATAATTGCATATTTTACAATTTTATATTCGGCCGCCTAGCTTTAAAACCTGAAAACAGCAATAGATTATACGAGAACGTGTGTATTACCCTCTATAAGTAACTAGAACTTTAAGCAAGTTCTAAATATTCAATGTTCCCCTTTAAGTTTACTCTATTTCATATCATTTGAGAGGTCCTGGACAGCACATCATCCATTATTCTATTTTCTATGATAGGTCCTCGAAAGAAATGAACTAAATTTGTATAAAAAGTTTCAGAACTTTAAAATGACAATCATCATAGTTTGTTCCATAGGCATACAACTTAGAAAAAATTAGACCAAAAAGATTGTAAAACAAATTTTGCATTGTCTTCTCATGTCCGCCATCTGTCAAAATCAAACTTCTGAAAAGCCTTGCTTTTTCGAGGACAGTTGCGAGTTACACACATGGCTTGTCTTTATTACACACTAATGGAAACTTCGTCATAAATAATGATTATAATTGTAAGCTTCTTATATGGAACAGGGGGAAAAAATCAAGCGAACATTTGAATAGTAAAGAAAACAAATGAAATAAAGAGTTCTCAATTGAAAGCATCGGTACTTTTTAGAGCGCTGAATTGTTTGAACTGGCTAATGCCTTCGTTTCTAAACGTTGTAATTTCACATTTTTGCTTGAATGTAAACGAACAGTTAATATACGTTTAGGTCTAAAAGAAAAGCTCGATTAATGTATACTGAGCAAAAATGAAAACTTGACACTTTTCAATTTCCTTTTTTCCCTTCCGTCAAATAAACATGTAATGCGAAACGTGTCTTTTTAAGTAGATGTGACCTTAATGTGAATGAATTCTGTAAAATTTGAAGGCAACATGCTTTACGTCTATGTGTAGCCCCCGAATACGGAAAAAAATTGGCGTCTCATGTTCACTATAAACGGTGATTTTTCTCTTACAAACACTCCACGTAGGTTTACCTCAAAAGAGTGGGAAAACAAGAAAAATCAACTTTAAATTTCAAACTGGACATTATCGTGTGAACTTTTCGTCACTTTCGAATGAAACAGAGAACACGTTTAAGAGAAGTGTTTGATTTGTAGGTCTATAAACGTTTTTCGATGATTTAGTATTTTAACAGACATTCACTTGCAGGTGTTGCAGAGATTTATAGCAACATTCGGAGAGTTTTTGTGCCAAATGAGCTTTGGCGCGACGTCACGTTCATCTGATCCTATAATAAGATTAGGGTAACTTTTAAGAAAGATTTTTTCATCAACATATAAAAGTAGAGAGATGTCATCATGTTATATTGAGACCGCTTCACTTGTGAAAATCGGTTATTTGGGCCGCAAAGTCACCTCTTAGTAACATAAAGTGCACCCATTTGTAGGTTTTTTTTTTTTTTTTTTTTTTTTTTTTGTGTGTGAAAACTGTTTCTATTTAAGTTATTTGTCAAAACAGACTACCAGTGAGAAATTGTCTGGTTTCAACCTATGTCAATGTGGTCTTTCGCTTAAATTGATTAAGAAAACAATTCTGTAGAAACGGAAAAACAATTTTGCTGGATCATTTCGAAGTGTCAAGTTTTCATTTTCGCTCAGTAGAGACGGTGTAATGCAATTCCATACAACTTCAGGCTATTAACCGCACGTCTATGCTTCAGCATTGCTTAAATGCAAAATTGAGCCCAAACGAAAATTATATAGATGTGACGTCTTGCTTTTTCAACAAATGGAAAAAAAATATCAAAAGCCAATAGGTCAGATTATCTGTATAAAGCTTGAATAAAAACAATCCGCTAGTTGCTGAGAAAATGAGCGGACATGAAAAAAGCTACCAGTGGACGAACGGAACAACAGACAAGCTATCTAACATACACCCTAGACATAGATTAAGTGAGCATACTGCATTCGGGCCATTCAGAACTGTTAGATCTAGCTTCATGTAAAACGTTTTTGGCACCGTCGAGAAATGGCGGCCAATATCATTTTGGACAACAAAGGTGTCAACATTAACATTGTTTATGATGTCAATATTTTTATGAAAGAACAAGAAATAATTTTTTTGCAAATACCAAATGGAAACACTTCTTTTTTCATTTATTTCTATTTCCAAGTGATTTCATAATTTGTGTGACTAGAAATTTCTTAAATGCAAAGTGACCCTTATCCTCAGATAGCCATTACAATACAAACGATTAGCCTTTGAGTCTCAATTTATACGTATAAAATATAAAGAGTGTGTGAATGGTACAAAAAGTGTATTGGTGACCTACAAAAGCCTACACGGTTCCTTAAGAAAACAATTCTTTTTTGTAGTAAACAAGAATATACGAAATAAAAGAACGAAATACGATAAAAATCCTTATTAATGAAACAATCACGTGGGTGCGAGTAAAAAATATCGCATATTATCGTGTAAAAACTTATTTTATGCACGTTATTTCGTGAAAAAAAAAGGTCTAGCGTAAGCAGGGGTGTGGAATTCCCATTCCCGACTTGTCCGACACGGGCTTTTCCACTTGCGGGCACGCACATTTTTCTATGCCATTTATCTGTTGACAAATAAATACCAGAGCAAATCTTGATAAGGTACTAAAAAGGTCAGACCCCACCCGATTTTTGGCCTTCTTTGTTCCATATGAAATTACTCAACTTTGCAGCGCATTCAACAATGATACGTTTATGTATTACGTCATTAGCGCTTCATCTACATTCATTGTTCTATCTTTTGAGACTAAAGAAACTGGGTTTTTTAGGTTTAAGTTTTGGGCTATTCAAGCCAGGGTAAAGGAACCGTCCTTTTTCCACCTATGAAGAGGACAGTTAGTTTGGGCATGCCCGCAATCGCCCATCCGTCCTCCCGGAAAGGAAATCGTGCACAAAAAAGATCGAGGCAGCATTATACTGTATTAAAAAGGTTTGCAAAACTAGCAAAAAATGAAATAGATATGCACGTGGATCACTGTTCTCTACTTCAAAATGCCATTTTCACGCCGTACTATTTTTAGCTCCACTGGCCGAAGGCCAGCGAGCTATTGTCATGGCGGGGTGTTCGTCGTGCGTCCGTCCGTGCGTGCGTGCGTGGTTAAACTTTTCTTTAAACATCTTCTCCCCCTAAACCAATGGGTGGATTTTGACGAAACTTGGCCAGAATGTTCTTTTGGTGACTCTCTTTTAAAGTAATTCAAGAAATTTGGATTGACCCCAAAATATGGGCGTGGCAGGGCAGGGCTTATTTTGACCCGGAAAACTTTTGAACGACATCTCCTCTTGAACCATTGGGTCGATTTTAAGAAACTTTACTAGAATGTTCCTTATGTGACCCTCTTCTATAGTTGTTCAAGAAATTTGGATTGACCCCCGAATATGGGCGTGGCAGGACAGGGCTTATTTTGACCCTGAAATCTTTGAACGACATCTCCTCCTGAACCATTCGGCTGATTTCAATGAAACTTTGCCAGAATGTTCCTTAAGTGACCCTCTTTTTATGTTGTTCAAGAAATTCGGATTGTCCCCAAATAAAGGCGTGACAGGGCGGGACTTATTTTGAACCTGAAATCTTTGAACAACATCTCCTCCTGAACCACTGGGTGGATTTCAATTTAACTTTACCAGAATGTTCCTGTGGTGACCCTCTTCCAAAGTTGTCCAATTGGATTGACCCAAAAATATGGGCGTGGCAGGGCAGCGGTTTTGTCGAGCCGGGAATCCTCTTCTGAACCATTGGGCCAATTTCAATGTAACTTTAATAGAATGTTCCTAGGGTGACTCCCTTCCAAAGTTGCTCAAGAAATTCGGATTGACACACAAATATGGGCGTGGCAGGGCGGAGCTTATTTTGAGTCTGAAATCTTGGAACGATATTTTCACGAGCCTTTGGATCTATTTCAATGAGACTTTACTAGAATGTTCCTTGGATGACCCAAAAATTCATCTTCAAAAATTGTTCATGAAATTTTGATTGGATGAGATCCACTGGATCAATAAAATTCAGGTGAGCGGTTTAGGGCCATTCTAGTCCTCTTGTTTGAAAGTTATATCTAAATAGTTTTTTTACTTGTAATTTTACATATAAGTTAAATTATTTCAATTATTCATAAGTCAGTTTCAACTTAGAAAAAGTCGGAATTCCTTCTGAATGCTGGTGACTTTCATTACCTTCTATTTTCAACATCTCTCTTTCAAATCTTGAGATTTTTAAACCAGTGGAGCGATACAGGCCCTCTTGGGCCTCTTATTTTTTTTTTTTTTTTTTTTTTTTTTTTTTTTTTTGATCTACTTTTATCATACAACGACCTCCGGAAGTAAATTCCAGTGAGGTCACTCCAAAAGATCTAGGAGGAAAGACATCCTCTTGTTTGTATGAAAGGGGTGGAAGCATTGTCTTTAACGAAGAAAATGTTGTGTTACAGCATTTTCTTCATTAAAAACAATGTTTTCTCAATATTTATCATTCTTTTTTTGTGGGCAAGTTCATTTTAATCCAGGACACGTAAAAAATTGACTTTTACTTGTCCATGGATAAGTGGAAAAAAGTGTTTTTTCCACACCCCTGGGTAGCAAAAAGCACATAGTAATTTCTCATAAAAATCATGTTTCGTTAGTCTTGTTTAAATGTCCAAAACGATACATAGAACGAAATTTAAGGGAGAAACCAGAATAATATAGATGAAAAGAAAATTGCAATAAAAACAGTTCAGAGAGGGCATCCGAGGTACATTATTGCGAAAGATGGTTTAAATTGGCCCCTTGTTTTGGAGGGGAAGATCTAAAAAAAAAATTAAAAGTCAAAATGAGTCCAACCAGTCTTCCCCCATATTTGTGGAAAAACTAAAATTGTTTGTTATACAAGGCTGTTTTAGAGGGTAATGATAAAATACCTACCAAAATTGGCAGGTCACAAGAATTCCAGTCACGGGAGAGTATTTCGACCTTGTCTTTGGCACCTTATTGCTAAAACGATACTTAAAGTCGGCTTTCTGATATTTAAGGCCCGTAAAGATAACGTCTGATAAATTTCAAATGAAACTAGGAAAAATACGTGTTTTTGGGAATGAAAAGAATTTCGAATAGAACCATTTTCCTCGAAATTCTCTAAAAAATACCTATGCAATACTTTACTACTCGAAAGAATCTATGCGTGCATGTACATTCGTTTTTGTAGAACAATGATTTATTTATCTTATTATTGTAATTCACTTTTTCATCTTTTCAACTATTTATTCAGTTTTTATTCAAACGAAGTCACAAGTTATATGGCGCTTTCTAAAGAATAATTAAATATTTTTTTTAAGTTTGCAAAAACATAAAACGTCATTGTTATTATTCTAAGATGTGATAAAAAAAACT
The DNA here is from genome assembly GCA_948146395.1 of Fragum whitleyi. Taxonomy (NCBI): domain Eukaryota; kingdom Metazoa; phylum Mollusca; class Bivalvia; order Cardiida; family Cardiidae; genus Fragum; species Fragum whitleyi. The sequence continues at coordinate 26,936,409 of OX411553.1, forward strand.
ACATGTCGCTGTCTAGAATTAACAAAATGTAGCCGATATCGATAGTCATATATGGTATACGATGTTAGAAAACAAAAAAAGATTAAAAAAAATGCCACGCTGCTTGCGACAGCTCTGACAACTACGTCTACACTAGCGGCGAAAAGTGACAATCGGGAACCCTGGGCGATTCTACGAAATGGGCTTCTGGAATAATACGGGCGCAGCCATGAAAGGGTCTTATTTCGCACGTGGGTTATATGACGTCACAAACATCAACGGCCCTGCACTGGAAGACGTTACATAAATCAAAATCGAGGAAATAAACAAGAGGGCCATAGTGGCCCTTAATCGCTCACCTGAATTAACAATCTTAAAATGTTTTTCTAAGATTTGACCCCGTGACCTAGTTTTTGACCCCACTTGACCCAATTTCAAACTTGTCCAAGATTTCATCAAGATAATCATTCTGACCAATTTTCAGGTTGATTGGGCTAAAAATATGGCCTCTAGAGTATCCACAAGGTTTTTCTAAGATTTGACCCCGTGACCTAGTTTTTGACCCTACTTGACCCAATTTCAATATTGTGAGTGATTTTATCCAGACAATCATTCTGAGAAATTTTCAGATTATTCGGCCAAAATACATGGCCTCTAGAGCACATACAAAGTTTTTCTAAGATTTGACCCTGTGACCTAGTTTTTGACCCCACTTGACCCAATTTTGAACTTGTCCAAGATTTTATCAAGACAATGATTCTGACCAAATTTCAGGTTGATTGGGCAAAAAATGTGGCCATAAGAGTGCATACCAGGTTTTTCTAAGATTTGACCCTGTGACCTAGTTTTTGACCCCACTTGACCCAATTTCGAACTTGTCCAAGATTTTATCAAGACAATCATTCTGACCAAATTTCAGGTGGATAGGGCAAAAATTGTGGCCTCTAGAGTGCATACAAGGTTTTTCTAAGATTTGACCCTGTGACCTAGTTTTTGACCCCACTTGACCAAATTTCGAACTTGTCCGAGATATTATCAAGACAATCATTCTGACCAAATTTCAGGTTGATTGGGCAAAAAATGTGGCCTCTAGAGTGCATACAAGGTTTTTCTAAGATTTGACCCTGTGACCTAGTTTTTGACCCCACTTGACCCACTTTCGAACTTGTCCGAGATTTTATCAAGACAATCATTCTGACCGAATTTCAGGTCGATTGGGCAAAAAATGTGGCCATTAGAGTGCATACAAGGTTTTTCTAAGATTTGACCCTGTGACCTAGTTTTTGACCCCACTTGACCCAATTTCGAACTTGTCCAAGGTTTTATCAAGACAATCATTCTGACCAAATTTCAGGTGGATAGGGCAAAAATTGTGGCCTCTAGAGTGCATACAAGGTTTTTCTAAGATTTGACCCTGTGACCTAGTTTTTGACCCCACTTGACCCAATTTCGAACTTGTCCGAGATTTTATCAAGACTATCATTCTGACCAAATTTCAGGTTGATTGGGCAAAAAATGTGGCCTCTAGAGTGCATTACAAGGTTTTTCTTAGATTTGACCCTGTGACCTAGTTTTTGACCCCACTTGACCAAATTTCGAACTTGTCCGAGATTTTATCAAGACAATCATTCTGACCAAATTTCAGGTTGATTGGGCAAAAAATGTGGCCTCTAGAGTGCATACAAGGTTTTTCTAAGATTTGACCCTGTGACCTAGTTTTTGACCCCACTTGACCCACTTTCGAACTTGTCCGAGATTTTATCAAGACAATCATTCTGACCGAATTTCAGGTTGATTGGGCAAAAAATGTGGCCTCTAGAGTGCATACAAGGTTTTTCTAAGATTTGACCCTGTGACCTAGTTTTTGACCCCACTTGACCCACTTTCGAACTTGTCCGAGATTTTATCAAGACAATCATTCTGACCGAATTTCAGGTTGATTGGGCAAAAAATGTGGCCTCTAGAGTGCATACAAGGTAAATGTTGACGACACACGACGGACGACGGACGACGGACGACGAACGACGGACGACGGACATCCACCTAACCACAAAAGCTCACCTTGAGCACTTCGTGCTCAGGTGAGCTAAAAAGTAGAAATATTATAATTTGATAACAAAACGCAGTGTTTTACTGTGTTTTGCATCTAATTATGATATGCCCAAAAGTTCTCCACAGACGTCCTGAAAGAAGTAACAAACTGTGAATTTCTTCATTAAATGAACATGAATATCGCATGAAATATTACTAGAAATTTCAACACCTACGTCCGAGTTACTTTCTAGTTTACGGAAAATTCCGAGCGATGTTCAGAATGGAAAAGTGATGATAGTATCGCGACATATTTTTCAAAAGACTTGTCTACTCATTCTATGGTACTAACGGCTCCTGAAAGACATTCAAAATATTTTTGACCAGTCAAGCGAAAGGGAGCAATCTTGTGAAAAGTTACGTCTCTGATCAGACTGACCGAGCTGTGCAGAATGACCAGGATGGAAACTTTCTTCGTAAATAACGATTTTTTTTTAATGATTATACTCCCTTCTAGAGTATTTATTTCCGAAAAAAAAACATTGACCTGTGCTGGATCAAACCATTTACCAAATTATTTGATAAACAAGCGACATAAGTAAAAAACAAGAAGGCTTCGCGAAAACTAGTGCCTATCAAATACAACTAATTTGGTATCTTTCGATTTGCTAACATTGTCACCTTGACATTGCCAGATCACAATGACTTTGCCAGATATTAATTAATTGGAGCTAATTCATGTCAAATGTAAGCATGGAGCATTAAATATATGAAGATAAGAGAAAGAATGTAGTTCACTGATAAGTGTATTTTCTCTAAATATTTGCAGACAGTCGGATGGCGTGGTGGAGGTGGAAATCGATTAAAGAATGAGCCTCCGAAAATAACAATGAGAATCTTTAAATACCAGCGTTAGGCTAAAAGAGAGAGAATTGTAGTAATAAGACAGCTTTGTAAAACACTCATTTTTACCGCAAAATTCTTCCAACCCTCTAACACACATTAACGTTTCAAGGACGGGTTAAGCTCTAAATGAGGAGACAAAATACCAGACTTACATTTATAGTAATCTAATTACTCGGATAAAAAGGGAAACATCACGACCTAATTAGTCAATTTTAATCTTGATTGCGCACGTTTGCAATCTAATGATCAATGTCTTTCACAAATTTTATGTTATTTGTATTACTGCATAATTTGTAGCGTTCGATTCGCCGACATAATGACGGATGGAAAACGAGATTTCATTAGACATTTTATCCAAAATTTCTTTCTGAGACGAATGAGAAATAAATGTACAATTTTGCGAAAACAAAAAAAAAGCTTATTCACTTTTTGTCAATTTCACGATGCTAAGTTCGAACCGACAGCATTCAGTATTGTTACCTTGTCTTATATCGGATTACGTTTACGTTTATTTATTTATTTATTTATTTATTTATTTATTTATTTATTTATTTGTTAAGCTTTAAAATCACCAACAAATTTTATTCATTTATCAATGGTATGGTTAAAACACAAAAATCTTATTTCATTTAATCGAAAACAGGCAAAAATATCTACTGAAATTAGAGTGTGACTGCTTATGTTTTAGTAAACCTTTTATTTGATATGTCCGTATCTAACAAACTCAATATCTCCGAGAAGTACATAACAATATTGTCACGTGTGTAAGGAAATTAGCTACACTCGTGAGTGAAGAATGTTTCAGTACTGCGGCCAAAAATGCCAAATTACAGGAAATTACGGAGCCAATCTCCCACATTATTAGATAGTCCCGCAATTATATTAGGTCAAAGAAGTGTACACATAGCTTCAATCGGGATCTTTCGGTGATTCTTCGGAAAAGACCTCGGGAATAATCCGGATGAAGTCGTTTAAGGTAACTGCGGACAAATAGAGGTTCATTTTAGGTCCAAATTTTAAATTGTCTGCAACTCATGCCATTTACGATAAATCTAAACTAAGAAGTACCCGCTTTCATGTTTCTGTCATAAAAAGGAATTTATAACGCAGAGTTGACGTCAAGACGTTATCAAGGGGTCGACCCAAGTTCACTTATTGTCAATTTTTTCGGAAATAATGAACACATTTTTGCCCCGAAACGCCATTTGCTTTGTATAAAGACGCCTGATGTTATGTTTTGATTGATATGAAGATATAACTGTAAGAAAAACAATAAAGTGTAACGTATTTTAAAATGTAATTGCCTTCTGCGTTGCTGTTTTCGAGTACGGTTACTCAAAATATTGCCTTTTCTCTTTGAAAATTTGTTCGGTGACCTATGCCGAGATTTAGATATGTTGCTCCCAAACCATTTCGCTGTAGATTTTTGAAATAAAAACGACGTGTCTTCGGGTGAGATCTTTTGTAAAGTTAGATTCCGCGAAGATATCGCAAATCCAAGGATATTTCGACGTCGCGTCAAATGTTCACAATAAACCTTAATTGCAAATATTTTAGAATACGTCATTTCAGGGAGATTGGCTCCAAATAAGCATAGTACCGATGGTTTTGGTGCGACGTCGAATTCGACGAAAAATGTTGCAACAACTTCACAAAACCGAATTTAATAAAAAAATCTAACCCGAAGACTTTTCATTTTAATTTGATTAAAGCAAAGCATATTCTTTTTGCTTCAAAATAACAAAAAAATCAGCATAGGTCACCGGACAAAATTTTGAGAAATTTCCATTTATGTCGAATAAATGAAATGAAAAAAAAAGGAACGTCATATCTTAAAGTTCGAGAAATAGATAGCGTTTCCGTCCTGTTTTTCTATTTAAATGTGCACAGAAATTAAACAACAAGCTCTGACATTCTTTGACTTTCTAAATGAAAACTTTTTTCGTTAAAATTGACCAATTAATTCAGAAAATATTAGCAAATACTGATTCTAGCGGGTGGAAAAAAGGGGTTGGCCACTTAATGACGGCACAACGTCAAATGGACGAGTTTCGGAACCTTTTTATTTCGTGTTAGCCAAAGCCCGCATTTCAAATATAAATCTCAACAAAAGGATAAAAGTTACTAGTAAAGATGACGTAAAGTAAAACAAATAAAAGTTTTTGAAGAGTGGAATTTAGGAATTGATAACAAAATGCAGTGTTTTACTGTGTTTTTATAATTAAATTACAATATGCATAACGGTCTTCATAGACGATCGAAAAATGTAAAAAAGTGTTGTTCTTTTAAAAGTACAGTAAAACTTGTGTTAAGCGACCTCTTAGGGGACCACCAAAAAGCGGTCGTTTATGGGAATTGTCGCTTAATACAGATTATCCCGATAGATGTGACAGTTCATTTTGATGGCATTTAAAGATTGTCGGTCAAGTCATACTGAATCCTATGATGTTTGAACCCGTTACAATCGTCTTATTGAGACGATACTAATGGGCTCCAACAACATAAGATTCAATAATAACCAGTTTTTCGTTAACAATGCCCTCTTTTTCAGAGATTTTGCTTAAGGTAAGGGACTTTTTATGATGGTCGCTTAATAAAATTAGTCGCTTAATACACATGGTCGCTCGAGCAATATCGACTGTATTTTAACAAAGGAAACTCTAGAAACCGAAAAAAAGAAAAATGACCGAACAGTTCAGAGGCACATTCTACACGTTTCAAGTCAATCAGGAACCCTCGTCTATTCAATGCAATTGACCTCGGTTATAATAAGGGCGCTGTCATATCTCGCGTGTTACATGACGTCACAAGCATCAACACTCCCGATGACAATGACGTTGCATAAACAAAGTTAACGATAAATAAACCTGGGCATATTATAATTTTATAACGAAACAAACATCTCCGTAGACGATCGTACCGCATTCAAGAAATTCGATTTTTCTTCGAGCATATTAATCGAACGAAAGACATGATCCAAAATTACTACACTTACGTCTGAGGTAATTTCCAATTTATGGAAAAGTTCGAGCAATATTCCGAATTGTTCCGATCTGGAGGAGAGTTTGAAGCTTGAAGACCACCTGTTGGGTCGCACAATTTGACAACAATTTGCCGGATCGATCGCGTGATGCCAAAGATAAATACATGAATCTCTACTTATATGAGTCATGGATCGTTTAAAAATTTATATAAAAAAAATCCCTGTATTGTTCAACCTAATCTACTCTTTTATTTTTATTTTTTGTTTATACAATATTTATAGAGGATTACACAATTAGCAATGATAGCCAGTCTGCCTTGCGGTCCTCTGTTAAAACTACATCATATTTAAACAACGATATATATATTTAAACAAACGTGCGAACCATGAGGTACTTTACAAGTACTCATATGTATAGGATAGAAAACGAGAGCCGTGGTATATGGGAAATAGACACGAGCGTTAGCGAGTGTCTATTTCCAATATACCGCGGCACGAGATTTTCTATCTGACTTAGACCACGCTTTTCTAACATTGTCTGTATTTTTTACCCGAAACCCTAAACAATAAAAAGAAGAGTAAAAATCGCTGTGTTATTACTGTAATTGGGTGTTAATACGCTGAAACAACTTATTAATCTATTGTCGTCTCTTATTGCAGATCTTATGCATTTTGCGACAATAGAAAGTATTTTGGTAAAATCCCTCATTTAAATTGCTCGTCATGTTTTTGACCTGACTCGGCACACAAAAACTGTCGAGATTCACGTGCACGACACACTTCTATCGTATATCTGTAAATACAACGCTCGGAGTTGTATCTGTGATGTATACTTTTGAAATGCTGTTCCCTGATTGGCCAATTCGCTTCAAGCGTGGTCTAACTTTGGATTGAACACGTTCTCTTCTATAAGCTAAGGAATGTGGCCTTATTTTAGTATCATATCGTCTGTCCCCGGGTTCGCCCGTCCGTACGTACGAACGGAAATTTCGAGTGAATGCACTTTGTCTTGTCTAGATTTATTTGCGGATGTACAGAACGTTCCTTGCCACCTGATCTTGTGCATATTTTCGGAATTTGGTGATTTATGGCAAGCACGTATGTGGTGGTATATATAATGACTCTGGCACTCTAGTAGCAATGTAATTTTTAAAATTGTATACCATCTTGGAAAACGTTGTCAGGATCTGCGACTCATTTTAACACCCGTCTGGGAAAAGGCAATGTAGTCATAAGGTTTATAACTTGTCTAATATCAATCCAGTACGGCCTATTTCATTAAAAGTTTTTTAGATGTCTTTAATAGAACTTTTATGGCAACTCAGCCTTTTGTTATACTAGGGTAAACATAGTCTGAAGAAAGAATAGCCAATATGAAATTGTTTTGGGATTCCCACCTTTTCTTTTTACATGGTAGTGCGTCGGACATGAGTTATAAGGATCTGGGTTCGATCCTCAACGGCAGCACTCGTCGGAATATATGTATCCAACCACAGGGCTGATAGTCGTAGACCTATGTAGGATAGCAGCCAGGGGCTAGGAAAGGATGTTTTGTAGTACTGACGTGCGAAATACATGGATTCTATTGTTAAGTGCTCAAACCGACGCGATATGACACAGAGACTGTTAAAAGAGTATTAAAACCGAGTCGAACGTTTGATATTCGCGTATGATAAATATAACGTACTTGGACAAATGTATTCGATGAATGAATTTAGTAAGAAAAGGTTCTATCAATACTAAAAGCGGTCAATGTCATTTTGTCATAAGAGACCACCAGACACGCGTTGGTGCAATTGGCCTCAATCACTGAATGTCTAGAATTATCCTAGTAATAAACGTCAAACAGAATAATGATTTATGTCATTTTCATAAAACCAGAAAACCGCTTTATTTAGATAAATTGTATTCTGCGTCTAAAATAGTCCATTTTTCTTTTTAGATTACCAACCCCTTTGCTTAAAAATAAATCGGATGAGAATGGCTCCTTTTATATTAGGTGTGATAAACACAATGTATAAATGGTGAACAAAAGGATTTTCATCACTTTACCGGCTTTGAATGGCGGGCTTGTTTTAAAGAAAGGGACGGCTAAATATCATTTGGAACATCACTCAGCCATTTCCGTAAACTGCAACCATGGCAACAGACCTCGGATGTATGTAAAGCGGATGGGTCTGTAACAAATTTATGCATTTTATTAGGCGGAAACAGTGTAAGAAAAACTGGCGCGGAAACAACAGGAGCTATCTCTATATTGATACATTTTACAGTAAATAACGGCTGAAAAAAAATAATTTTTGAGAATGATTCGTCATTCTCAAAAAATTAAGATTTTTCAGCCGTTATTTAAGAATCTTAAGATATTTGTATAAGGATATGATGGTTTCACGTTAGTGACTTTAACGAGTAGCGTTGGCGACGTTGAATGCTTTCACTCAAAGTTTCGAGGGCTAACGCCATTTTAACTGACGTCATCGAGATTTTCCAAGGTTTTCTCGTGTTTTTGTTTTAAGAAAAGTCCGTCTATAAACATTCGAGGTTGATCGTGAGATTGGCCGAGTGGTATTCCGAATGGGCTAAATATATGAGAATTCTATTTGAGATTTTGTGTTTGTGTAATCCGTCGTTCTTCTACTGCTGACATCATTTACAACATAAGCAGTGTAGAAGCAACACTAAATATAGAAACGAAATCGGCCAATTTTTTAGTAAGATAAATTTATATAATATTGTATTTGGGCCGCCAAGTCACCTATGGGTAGCATAAAGTGCATCCCTTTGTGAATTTTGAGAAAACTGTTTATATTGAAGTCTATTGAAGTATTTGTCAAAACAGACTACCAGTGAGAAATTGTCTGGTTTCAACCTTTACCAAGTTGGTCTGTTGCCTTTAATCGATTAAGAAAATAATTCTGTAGAAACGGAATGAACAATTGTGTTTGAGATTTTTGAAGCGTCAAGATTTCATTTTTGCTCAGTATATATATTATCTCAGAGACGGTGTCATTTAATGCAATACAATTTCAGGTAATAAATCACACGTCTATGCTTTAGTATTGTTAAAATGCAAAAACGAGCGGAAACGAAAATGGTATAGATGAAACGTCGTGCTTTTTCATCAAATGGCAAAAATCTATCAAAAGCCAATAGACCGTAACCATATCTCCGATTCTGATTATTTTTGACCCGTCACGCGAAAAGGGACCATCCGGGAATTCTGTAAATTGAATTATTGAAAAAGAGATTTGATCCAGCATTGGTCAACCAGAAGTCGCATTTCAAAAATTCTTTCAGTGGAAGGTAGATTTATCATTCTAGATTCAGAAAATGAGCACGGTGCAAAAAGTTTCGAATCGAGTCAGTATGTGCAGTCCGCGCAGTCTGACTAGAGTCGACACTTTTCGCACTATCCAGATGGTCCCTTTTCGCGTGACGGCTCACATGTAAAGCTTGAATCAAAACAATCTATTAGTTGCTTAGAAAATGAGCGGACATGGAAAAAGTCCCCAGAGGACGATCGGGGCTATAGACATTCTTACTCCAACCTACAGCCAAGACATAGTTTAAGCGGGGCATACTGAACCTGGGATCTTCAGAACTTTAGATTTAGCTTCATGTGAAACGATTTCGGCACCGTCGAGAATTGGCAGTCAACGTCATTTTGGACAATAAGGGTGTCAACATTTTTATCTATTACTATACGAATATCAGAGTGATAACATCCCGTATGATATTTTTTATGATATCACATAGTTATTTTTAGAACAATGATATCATGCGGTTATTTTTAGAAACTTGCATTTCGGTAGAAACATCGACGAAAACAAGACATATTGAGGTTACAAGATAAATATAATACGTATTAAGTGTATTGTATGAAAAAAATATCTAGCTCGGTTGTGAGAACCTCGTTAGATATTTTTTTTCTATACAAAACACTAAGTACGTATTATATACATTTATTTAGTGTGTGAATGGTACAAAAAGTGTATTGGTGACCTACCAAAGCCTACGCGGTTCCATAAGAAAATAGTTCTTTTTTAGTTTAGGAGAATGTACGAAATAAAGAGATGAAAACACGATAAAAAGTTCTTATCCATGAAACAATCACGTGAGTGCGAGAAAAAATATCGCATAGTATCATGTAAAAAATAGTTTAATGCACGTTAGTTGGTGAAAATGGTCTAACGAAGCAAAAAGTTCGTACATGTAGTTATTTCTCGTAATATCATGTTTTATCAATCTCGGTTTCAAGTTTCAAACGATACATAAAACGGAATCTAAACGGATAAACAGAATAATATAAGATGGATGAGAAGTTAATTGCAATAAAAACAGTTCTGAAAAGGCCATTAACACAAAGATTGGTTAAAATTGGCCCACATGTTTTGGATGGGAAATTCTTAAAAGATTTCAAAGTCAAAATAAGCCGAACCAGTCTCGCCCATATTTGTAGACCAATTATTTTCTGTTTTATAAGTCTGTTTAAGATGGTAATGATCTAAGATGTACAAAATTGGCAGGTCACAAGGATTCCAGTCACGGGAGAGTATTTCGACCTTGTCTTTGGCACCTTATTGCTAAAACGATACTTAAAGTCGGCTTTCTGATATCAAATGCCCGTAAAGTTAACGTCTGATAAATGTCAAATGAAACTAGGATAAATACGTGTTTTATGGAATGGAAAGCATTTCGAATAGAACCATTTTCTCGGTACTCTCTATAAAATATAAATGTATGACTGTACAACTCGAAAGAATCTATGCGTGCATGTATATTCGTTATTATGTGGAACAATGATTAATTATCTTATTATTGTAATTCATTCTTTTATCTTTTTATCTTTTCAACTATTTATTCATTTTTGATTCATACGAAGTCACAAGTTGTGTGACGCTGTCTAAAGTATGCTTTAAAAATTTCTATATTTTCAAAAAGTTATAACATTATTGTGATTATTCTAAGCTGTGATAGTTTGTTTTGTTTGAATGGGTTTTACGCCGTTTTCAACAATTTCGCATTTATATCGCGGCGGCCGGAGCACATAACAATGGATTCCTGGTATCCCTCACCTATACTGCCATTACACCCTTTCCTAGCCTCCGACTGCTATCTCACATAGATCTACGATATCTACCCATTGGTGCGAGACAAACGTCGGAAAGGATATTTGCCGCCACCGGGGATCGAACCCACGACTTCCAGATTGGAATTCTTATGCCTAACCAACTGCGCTATGGTGGCGGCCTAGCTGTGATAGTACAAATACTACACGTGACTGTCTGGAATAAAGAAATTGAAGCCGATATCTATTCTCATATACAGTAAACAACATCGTGAAATTGACCAGGTAAATGATTTTTGAATGATTTAGGAATGAAATTGAATGAGCGTGTGGAGCGAGTTTTAAGTGAATTTTTATGGGAGGTAATCCTATTTCGCAAATTTTGTTCAGGATGAACAAAATCAGCGATGTTGGTTACCTCCCTTTAATAAAAGATACATTCAAGTTTTATACACAACTTCCTATTTTTTCAAGAACCTAGGCGATACTTATATTTTGAATTATTTCAGTGAAATCGCGATATTTCTCAATCAAAATTCATTTTGAATGACGTTGGTAATTCTATATTTTTCAATAGGTTTGAGCGTTTTTGAATGGTTTGAGTGAGTGTTTTAAAATGAATGAATGGAGCGCTAATTGAGTGATTTAGAATGTTTTTGATCGAGGTGATTGTAAATTTCACGATTTAACTAACTGTACGATGTTGGAAAAATGTCACGCTGTCTACCGCAATAATTACAACTATGTCTACACTAGTGGCGAAAACTGATGATGGTTTCGCGTCATTTCTTTCTAAAAGACTGGTCGAGACATTCCATGGTTCTAACGATTTTTGAAAGCCATTCAAAATAATTTGTGACCCGTAAAGCGAAAGGGGAAGATCTGGAGCGTATGATAAGTTACGACCCTGGTCAGGCTTACCGATCTGCGCAGACTGACCAGGATCGAATATTTTCTTTGCAAATAACGAACTTTATAATATGACCTTCGTCGCGGTAGTGAAATAAACATTTTTGATATTACACTGGTGTTATTACACGTTGAATAACTATGCAAATGAGCTCAGAGCGATTAGCAACGCTATTTTTTTAACCGCGAAAATGACGTCATAAAGTGTATATTGTGACGTCAGTTTTAAACGGCGTTATAAGTTTCTCGGAAAAAAGAAACTTTGAATTTCAAGATTTTTGACGATTTTCGCCAAAATTCGGGTCATATTATAAATAGAATATAAAATTTGTGTTAATGAAATACAGATACAGGTTTTCCTATTTTCACCCTTCGTGCTCAGATGAGCTGAAAGGGATGCGCCCCGGGTGGAGCCCTAAATATGACCCAAGGGTCTTGATATGAACAAACTTGGTAGGGGCCCACTAGATGATACTACATACCAAAAATGAAAACAATGTGCCCTCTGGTTTCGATTAAAGAAGATTTTAAAAGATGTTCACTCTTTGATTCTATGTAAAGAGGGTTGCGCCCGGGAGCCCAAATATGATCCTAGGGTCTTGGTATGGACAAACTTGGTAGAGGTCTACTAGATGATGCTACATACCAAATATGAAAGCTGTCTGCCTTCTGGTTGAATATGACCCCAGGGTCTTGATATGAACAAACTTTGTAGAGGTCCACTAGATGATGCTACATACCAAATATGAAAGCTGTCTGCCTTCTTGTTTCAGAGAAGAAGATTTTAAAAGATTTTCATATTTTCACCCTTTTTATTAAGGATAAAGGGAAAGTTAAGGGTGGATTTCATTTATTTGAACAACTTTGGTAGAGCTTGACCCAAGGAACATCCCTGCCAAGTTTCATCAAGATTGGCTCACTGGTTTAGGAGAAGATGTTTAAAGAAATTGTGGACGACGCACGACTGACGACGGACATTCTACGATATACGATCACAATAGCTCACCTTGAGCACTTTGTGCTCAGGTGAGCTAACAACTATTTTTTCGCAAAATTCTTCCATCCCTCAAACACACATTAACGTTTCAAGGACGGTTTAAGCTCTAAATGAGGAGACAAGTTATCAGTCTAACTAATTACTCTGATAAAAAGGGAAACATCACGACCTAATTAGTCAATTTTAATCTTGATTGCGCGCGTTTGCAGTCTAATGATCAGTGTCTCTCACAAATTTTATGTTATTTGTATTACTGCATAATTTGTAACCTTCAATTCGCCGACATAATGACGGATGGAAAACGAGATTTCATTTGACATTTTATCCAAAATTTCATTCCGAGACGAAAGAGATATAAATGAACAATTTTGGTAAAACAAAGTAAGCTTATTCACTTTTTTTGTCTATTGCTAAAAATCTATTAGCAAGCTGAATTTGTCAGTGAGCTACCAAATATCTTAGTAGACTAATAACATGCGGGACCCCACAGGGAAAATATTTACTACATTATTTTCTGAAAGATATCTTCCGAAAGATTTGAAACTTTGTTTACATCTTTTATATTTTTAGCCATACAATAGAGCAACCTATACTTACACAACGTAGAGCGTCTAATGAGTAAATTGATTAATAATAAAAGTCGCGAAAGATTTTTATACACGAAAATTACACTATTAATACGTTACATCGAACAATTGTTTATATTATTTTCGCGTAAAATCATGACGTTATTGCACGAATAACAACTGTACATCAGGAAAAACAGCTAACAGGTATTCGAAAAAGCATCGAAAACATATGGTCGACGTCAACGTGTAAGACTGAACATCGTGCAGTTATAAAGCATTTTGAAAGTGCTGGTATAACTCCGACGACGTGATTCAAAGGATAAGAAGATGGCAGTATTCTAGACAAAAACAACGTATGGACGTGAGAATGTTGCTGTTGATAAGGATTTACTCAGAAAGGACAGGAGAAAGGACAGTAAGTGTACCAGCTGATTTGTCAACCACTATGACTAAAACACTTTGTAAAAAAGAGCTAGATTTGCCAAGGTTTCCGCTAGTTGGGTACCTAGGCTCCTTTCGATTGAAGATAAAGATGAGCTTTTAGACTTTGAAGGATTTTATTCGTCGTTACGCAAGGGGAGGTTTAAGGATTCCCTGGTCAGATTGTGACTGTTGACGAGACATATATTTCCTTGTAAAAGCCAAAATCGAAAAAAATATCAATGATAGGAAACACCCTCCTTCCCCTTGTTCTTTCAAGATCCGTATAATGTACTATAGTTTATGGACTCTGAAGGCCAAACAACATGCTGCCAAGAGAAAGGAAAGTTATAAGAAAAGCAAATCATATGTGACCTGTAACGCGAAAAAGGACCATCCGGGAACTCTGTAAAATGAATAACTGAAAAAGAGATTTGGTCCAGCACAGGTCAACTAGTGGTCGCATTTCAAATATTCTTTCACTGGAAGGTAGGTTGTTCATTCTAGATTCAGAAATAAGCATACTGCGAAAAGTTTTGACCCTAGATAGTCTGCGAAATCTGCGCAGTCTGACTAGGATCGACACTTTACGCGCTAACCAGATGGTCCTTTTTTACGTGACAGGTCACATATACAAATCAAAATATCAATCCAAGTTTTGCGATGTCAATCGCCCATTACGGAAATTTTCAACAACCTCAGGTTGTGAGACTGGACCTGATGAATGCCTTATAAAGAAGAGGCCACATGTAAATGTTGAGAACTTGCTGTTTCACCAGGACAACGCCCCGCACATCGATTTAATGATTCAGTGTTGACAATAGACTTTCTCGGATTTGACAGAATCACACAGGCCCGTTTGACTTTGCGCTGTTTCCCGTACTAAATGGGGCTTTGCGATGAATGTATCATCAACATAAACGTGAAATTTAAAATGGCAATTCGATCAGCCCTTCGCAGCTAAGATAGATCATGGTTTAGATAAATGTTTCGTCAGTGGGTAATGAGACATGAAAATTGTATAGAGGCACAAGGTGCATACCTCGAAAAACTCTCAAACGACGTCGCAAAGATATTAGACGACGTCTTCAAAGCTTTCCGTAGTGCGTAGCCCTCGTTTGTTCAAATTGTTATAGGAATGCTTTTTATTATGTGATTTGAATGACGCTTTGTACACTTACTTATAAAATGTTCAATTAAACACTCGCAAAATACCGAAAAGATTGGACTCTTAGTTTTTGGTGTATCAAACAAGCCTCAAAACTTTCGGAGAACTCCTCATTAGCACTCTGGCCAGACGTGCTTTTATAAGATATGTTACTTTTATTAACCCTACACTCAAACCTCCATTGCTTCGATTGCCTAGTGGTAAAGCTGCTCGACGTTGACCTGGAGCCCCACCATCCGAGGAATTGTGATAGAAGCGAGAAACGGGTATGTGTGCAAGTGATTCTTTAGAGAAAGTCGTCTTGTGAACTTGTTTGTTGAAGGTCTTTAATAATTTGTTGACCGATTTGAATCACACAAATCCTGGCTACTGTATATGAACATCTTTCACCTGATCATAACCCTTATATGGACCATCAAAGAAAACGCTGTGAATCTTCATATTGTTGCACTTTATGACATGTGTTTTATGTTCTATGAATTCGATCACAATAACTATGCCAGGTACTAGTATATTTGTGAACATACAGATGAATTTAAAAATAACACATCGAGGGTTGAGTTGAGCTTACATATTTATAGGCACTTAAAATAGTATCGCCCTGACCCCTCGACATCCGTGAGCAACAGAACGATAACGAAACAATTGCTTCAGCATGTCTAGGCATTTCGTTCCAAATTCTCGGAATAAAGATGATATTATAAATGAACAGACAATGAATAAACATTCATTCAAGAGTCTGTGTGGAATTATTTGTGTCAACCGGAATTATGCTGCAAAATACCAAATGTTTATTACCCGTCACTGTAGGGGCAAAGTATGTCGAAACTGTTCTTCAAACTACTGATATGGTGTTAGAGGATACATCTTTGCACACGAGAAAGTGAGACTAGGGTGTGTAAGGTTGTTAATGCCATCCATGGTTTCACAAATTCTTTTAGGATTGATGGGGGTTAATGATGAATTGTATTGTCTTTCTCCTGGTAATCCTGTAAAGTAAGATATTACTAAGGATTTGTTGAATTCGATATAAATTTGTAGGGATGACATAGCACGATTCAATTGAAGACATACTTGTCAATTAAACAGTTGAATTTCAAAGCATAATAAAGCGTAACAAACTAAAAGAATATTTGTCAAGTCTGGTGTAACAAAATCACAAGACTGTTAACAAATTAAATTGAGGATCGCAAGACTGTTAACAAATTCAATTACTTTCAATGCAAAAGAGTGGCATATTTTTCAAATACCGTTCTTGTACAAGTCAGAATAGTCTCAAAAGATGCAGAAAATGATCGGCTCGCATAGATTCTATGAGATCTTTATTTATTTATTTATTTTTTTTTAATTTTCTCTTGGTCCATTACTAAAATCAGTAATATATGAGTGACTTTTCCAATAATTTGACATAAGCATGAGCAGCCTAGACAGGTACATGGTTTAATTAGAAATTTGCCTTACCTTCTAAACAGATATTTAAGACCTCATATATATATCAAGTGCAAAGTTAAGACTCTTAAAGTAATGTATTTTTCTTAAACAATTTAAAAGACTAGAGTCATTGAAAGTTAAATTCTAAACAGATCATTCAAAAGATTGATTGAATGGAATTTACGCTGCTTTCAACAGTTTTTCATTTATATTGCGGCGGCTGGAGCATCTAACAATGGACTCCTGGTATTTCTCTCACCGGTACTACCATCACATCCTTTCCTAGCCTCCAGCTGCCTTCTCACATAGGTTTACGATTACCAACCAATTGGTGAGAGACAAATAGTCGGAAAGAATCTATTCAAAAGGAAAACGTCTGAAAATTTCGATATTTTTTCAAAGAATCTCCTTTTTTTAATATGCCAACGGTTTCAATCAGATCTCACATTGGAATGTTGTCGGTATTTTAGAGGGAAGGTTATTTTAGAGTATCGTTTCTTACAGATGCCCAATCTGCTAGAGTATTTGCTCATTTCGCATATCCCTGTTACTCGACTTGATATCAAGTTTTGGAAATTCAATGGGTAAGTAACTTTAAAGCAACGAATCCTCGTATCTCACAAATGCCAGAGTGCCAACAAGTCTCAAATTGTTTGATATACCACAAGTTTTTGTGAAAGCACTAAGTGTTAAAAGATCAAAAACATCTCCTACGAGTGCCATCGCTCGGCTGCATGTGCTGGATAATGTCGAAAAGGGAGACAAATCTTTCAAAAATTTCAGTTATCCCCTTGATAGTCTAGTAAGGTCTTGTGATGGTGAATACACGTGCCACGTTTGACGAAATATAATCTTCAATAAAAACAGCGATAAAGTTAAAGTTTGTGTCGCCAACGCCAACAACATGGCCAACGCGACCGATGCAAAGATTATGATATACCTCGTGTTTTCTCCAAAACCAGCTGAGCTAAAGATAGTTATAAAAGCATTTACATTAAATGCCATGAACGATATAAGATCATTCAATGCAGTTGTGAAGGCACTGCCTTAGAGAAACAATAAAAAGACGACCAAAAACCCTGGTTACCCTAGCTTGAATACGTAGGTGCCAACAGCTTAAGTCCATAAAAAAAATAAAGGAATGAGAGATTTGATTGAAAATATAAACTGTCATTACAGAATATTATGATTAACAATTTAAAGAGAAAATAAAAATGTTCCTTTATCTTTTTGAAATAAGATTTAATTTGAAAAAAAAATGAAAAAATGAAATAACTGTATCCGACTGTGCGCGTATTGGAACTGGGTCTGTCTGTTCCGTGATACTAATTGGCGAACGGTTAAGGCCACAGCGCCAGGAACCAATTACACCAATAGCAGTATTTTATTTGGTGTGAAAGTAATATTCTATTTAAATCCTTGCAGATATTTCCGAGAGTTAACGAAAGATAATGTGTGACAGGTCAACTTAGTTTGCCAGTAGCTGTTTTCTTTCACAACTTTTGAGACAAAAATTCTAGATAGCTTAGTGTTTGGCTTTAAAACAGTGTTAGCTTAGTAAAAACTAGAACTGTCGCAGAGCGGACTTATATCCCCCACAAGCACTTTGTCAGAATGCAAGTGCTATTAGTGCAGGATGTGTTTGTAACAAATATTGGGGTCATATGCAGTATTTGCATGAAGTTTCATGATTCTAGGTCGCTTGGTTCTTGAGTTAGAGTCCGGAACCGAAAAATGAACAAAGGCTGACCTTTGACCTATGTGACCCAAAAACAAAAGGGCACTTCCTTGGGTCATAAGCAACATTTGTATAAAGTTTCCTGATTGTAGGTCACTTGGTTCTTGAGTTAGAGTCCGGAAACGAAAAGGTCTACAGACGGACGGATGGACAGACAGACAGACAGACATGGTGAAACCAATATACCCCCCTCTACTTCGTAGGTGGGGGGTATAATGATAATGTATTCTATGGACTTTGTGGATTAAAGGATAAAAAAATGCGAAATTAAAACGATTTCCTTACCGTCCATAAAATATTTTTTGTGATTGCTTCGTCAAATATTCAAACATCCAGTGTTAAAAGGTGGGTAAAAAGTAGAATAAATAAATACACTTTCATCCGTATTTTAAAGAAGTCATAGCGCTTCTTCTATGAAACATCAAAAAACTCGATCTATGATGAAAAGTGGGTATAAGTCTACTTTTTTGAACATTTGCCATGTGACGTACAGGTAACAGTATCGTGAGATTGACAATTTAAATGATATTGGAATGGTTGCGGAATGGAATTTAATGAGAGAGAGGGGAGCTTTGAAAGAAATTTAAAGGAGGTAAAACGCTATCGATAATTTCGTAATCAGCGATATTTTATTACCGCCCTTTATTAAAATCTACGTCATTTTGTGTAAATGTATCTTCACGGACTAATAACGCGCCTTTAAATAAGTGTACCAGTGAATGAATTGTGGAAACAGTTTAACCATTTTGATGTTATGTCGATCATTTGAACGATTTTGAAGTGTTATTGAACAATTTTGTAGCGTTGTTGAATCATTTGAGTGGGTGTTTGGAATGAATGTACGGTGCGCTGAAGTGATTAAGAGTGGTTGATTTTTTTATAGACCAGAGGTTAATGCCTAAGAACAACATCGCTATCGTCCGTTGTTTTGTTTATGTTTGTGACATAGCATACACAACTGTGTTCAAGTTACAACTGTGTCTTGGAACGTTTTAAAATAGTACCCCGCTATGTTTGTACACGTGGAAAGCGGGCCAGCGTTTTGCGAATGTTATTATCTCAATGCTGGATTTATATCGTGCAGACGGATGCTTCCGGAATCCATACTCATATAATTAACTAATGACTTCTTGCCTAACCTTACAATTTACCTTACTTGTTAGGATATCGTTTCGATCTTTTTTGCAAGTTCGCGATTTCATGACACACGCCTTGTCTGATCCTTCTACCTACAAAAAAAAACAAAAAAAAAAAACAGTTAAACATATCGAAAAATTGACATACGATTCGATCAAAAACATTTTAAATCACTAGCTTAGCGCTCCGTGCATTCATTCCAGACACTCACTCAAGCCATTCAAAATGCTTTAAAATGCTAAAAAAAAAGCCCAAAAACTACATTCAAATCGCTCTAGATTTTTCAAGACCATATTTTTGCAAAGGGGAGGAACTTAGATACCGATAGCTTCGTCTAAGTTGGACGTAATTAGCGATATCTCCCTTGATTTTCACTCAAAACTTGCTCCATAGACCCAATATCATTCCAAAATCACCCAACTTACCAATTTCACGATGTTTCTTACTACACAGGATACAGATATCGAATTAGCTAGATGGTTCTTTAAATCTTAAATAAAAAAAACACGATAATAGCAAAAAAAATGGGGGATTAAAAATATCTTTTCTACTGAAGTAGCCTAATATCTGTTCTATGAGATATTTCTCTGTAATTACATTTACGAAAATTACAATCTGCAGCATGCTATCGAAATGATTTTCGTTCGTTGCAGCAAAATTCATTAATGGATTCCTAAAATGTCGTCACTGAATCTCAGTCAAGCTGTGTATACGAGGCTGTGCTAGTTCACACATAATCAATTAAATATGTGAACTGGTACAGTTATTAACATCGCCAAATTTACAATCATTCCGATCAAGACCATTCGAAATCACTCACTCAGTGCTCTTTTCATTCATTCCAAACAATATCTCAAATAAAAGATCAAAAAGGCTCCAAAGTCACCAGAAATGATATGATCAACAACTGCATTCAAAACATAAATCGCTAAATATTACACGACTTGGTTGAATTTTGAAAGCAGCTGATTGATAGCGAAGACATAAAAAGCAATCTTTTGAATTTTTATGTATTAAAGAGAGGTAATAAGTATTGCTAATTTTGTTCATCTTTAACAAAATTAGCAAAATCGGATTACCTCCCTTTAATTTCACCAAAAACACACTGATCGCACGCATTCAATTTCATTCCAAAATAATTCCAATATCATTCACCTTGTCAATTTCACGATACTGTTAACTTTATACAATTCTTGAGTAGTTTTGACTTTCCGAATCTAATATTTCAAAAACGAAAAAATTCAATTATTTTTATGTACATTCTTTTCACTAATAATGTCAGAAGCCTTTCAAAAAATCTTTCACATCTATTTGAAACCATTTGTCTACGAGAACTGATTTACATTGACACTTTGTGTCTTTTTTTTATCTATTTCACTTCAGTGCTTAAAGGTATCTGGTGCATCGATGGCGTCCCTTGTACTTTGGATATTTAAGACCTCTTCAGATACATGTACAAGCACAGTTAACAACATTGTGAAATTGGCAAGGTGAATGATTTTTGAATGATTTAGGAATGAAATTGATTGAGTCTGTGGAGCGAGTTTTGAGTGAATTTTATGGGAGGTAATCCAATGTCGCAAATCTTGTTCAAGGTGAACAAAATTTGCGACATTAGGTTACCTTCCTTTAATAAAATATGAATACAAGTTCTTTAGATAGCTTCATATTTCTTCAAGAAGCTATTACACGCTCACAATTTGAATTTTGTCAGCGAAATCGCGATTTATGTTTATCCAATTTTATTTTGAATGACGTTGTTGAATCTATATTTTGCAACGGGTTTGAGCGTTTGGGAATGGTTTGAGTGAGTGTTTTGTATGAATGAATTGAGAGCTGAGTGAGCGATTAAGAATGTTTTGATTGAGGTGAATGTCAATTTCACGATGTAACTAACTGTACACACTACATTTAAAAAAAGAGTGATTTGTCAGAAAAGTATTAGTCGTGGTTATGAAACAAAAGGCGACTCAAAAGAGTGCAAGCTAAACGTCGAAACTACAGCTTATTCAATCTGTAAGTAACGTCATGAAATTGACATTCAATTCGATCAAACGCATTCTTAATCGCTCTTTCAGCGTTCCATCAGATCATTCAATCCAATAACATACTCAAATCACCGAAAACGCTCAAAATCGTTCAAAAACGCCTCGAAAACGTTCAAAACGATCGACATACCATCAAAATTGTTAAAATCCTTCCAAGGTTTTTGAACGGTTCACAGGTTTTAAGCGTTTGAATGGTTTGTGAAGGAACATTTACACAAAGGGACGTAGATTTTAATAAAGGGTCGGGGGTGATAAAATATCGCATATTTCGCCCACTTGGACTAAATTATCGATATCGGAATACCTCCCTTTTCATTCAAAAGTCGCTCCACTTGTTCATTCTATTTAATTCCGAAATCATTCTCATCATTCACATTGTGAATTTCACATTGTTGTTAACTGTTAGACTTTTGACGCGCCGTTTGAATTATGAGTACCTCGGAGTAAAGTGTAGTAATTTTGGGTCTTTTTAGGCTTCATGCGGTACTTTGGATTATTGAGGCTTGAAGAAAAACAAATTTCTGTAATGCTTTCCGATCCGCCATGGATATCATTTTGATAATTTGATAACAAAATGCAGCGAACCGCGTTTCGTTATCAAATTATAATATGCTTACTTTCAGATCACTAAATTATAAATGCTAAGTTTCAGTCTAGATTTTGCTGATGTTATTTTACCCAACGTCATCAAAGTCTTTACCCTTGTGACGTCGTGTAAATCTACCTGCAAAATGAACCGCTTTCATGACTGTGCCTTTACCATTCCCGGAGTCTATTCTGTATCTAATTACCGAGGTTTCCCGATGCTGACGCTAACCGGAAGAGTTACTGGCGATTTTAAGGAATCCTTGATAAAATCGGCGACCTTTCATCGTTTCACTGACAAAAAAGGCGATTTTTGTAATCAGCGACACGTCGAAGCATGTTATCAAAAAGTAAACATCTCAAGACTAATTATGCAAATATAACATCGTCGACATTAACTACTATCCCCCGCCCAACTACAAGTGATTTGTTTTGAAACCAAGAGGTAGCTTCGCGTGTATCGATGCTTTACACTGAGCAAGTTTAAGAACTAAGGGGGTCGTTCCGTAGAAGAGCTAGGTGCGAACCCGCTTCTTTCTTTCTCATGGTCCATACCATATATGGCTAGAGCACGGAGGGACCTAGATCCTACAATCACGCAAACGACATCATCTGGTGGCGTTCACCTTGACTGCTGAAGATCTTTTGATAATTAGGAAAGAAACATTTAGGACCGACATTACGTCTGGTAAATGAGACTGATAGTAAATATCTCCCTAGCAACCGCCAACGCAATTCCTAATTATCCACTATTTATTGGTAGATAATTCGGAAAAAATAAAGCAGATAAACAATTGAAGAAAATATTTAATCTTATAACTATAATACATACTTACTATATTGTATGAAAAAATATCTAACTCGGTTGTGAGAAATGACAATTGTCTCGGCAGAGCCTCGACAATTTTCAATTCTCCCAACCTCGTTAGATATTTTTTTCTTTCCATATAATACACTAAGTGTGTATTATATATTTATGTAATTACATCAGATGCTGAAACATATAAGACTTATTGACGTATTTGAGATTAAATCGTTGTTAGTCCACTGTGTCGATGATCTAAGTCGCCAGTTTACAAACAAAGCGTGTAACATTTCGAGGAATTTAAATTGAAAATCTAAACAATTACAGTTAACAACATCGTAAACTTGACAAATTGAATGGTTTTGGAATGGAATTTGGTGAGTGCGAAGAGTGAGTTTTGCCTGAAATCTAATGGATGTTATCCAATTTCGCTAACAATTTTTTGAATGTTATGAGTGACTGCTTGGTATAATTTGAATGGAGAGATGAGTGAGCGCACTAGAGTGATTTTGATTGAGATGAATGTCAATTTCACGATGTAACTAACTATATCATATGTTTCGTAAATCACATGAGCTCAAGGGTATCTTTAAGGATCACACCGAGTCCGTCGTGTCTCAGCCGTCGGCCGTCGTCAACTTCCTTAACACTTCTCTTCCTGAACGAAACTTTACCAGAATCTTCCTTAGGTGACCCTCTTCAAAAATGGTTCGTGAAATGTTGATTGACCACCAAATATGGGCGTGGCAGGACAGAGATTATTTTGACCCTGAAATCTCTAAACGTCTTCTCCCCAGTAACCAATGGTAAATTCCAACCAAACTGAGCAATTTTTTTCCTTAGTTGACCTTTTTTTCCAGAAATGTTCGTGAATATTTAAATAACCCATAAATGTAGGTGTTTCAGGGCTTGGTTTATTTTTCCCATAAAATATTTTTAACAAATATTCCTCAGTAAACAATGGGTAGATTGCAACCAAACTTGGCAGAAATGTTCTTTGTGTGGCCCTTCATAATCCTTGTTCATGAAAATTTGATTGACCCCAACATGTTGGCGTGGTAGGGTGGGAATTATTTTGACGCTTCTTTCTTAATTGATTGAAAGTTTCTTCTGATTCGTCCTTATTTTTCATGTGAGCGATTTTGGGCCATTCTGGTCCTTTTGTTATTGACTCCTTATTTTTATAAGAGTCGTTTGAGATGTGTATTTCTTTTGGAGACTTTTAATGCGCAGTGTGCGTTCTGATTAAAATTCTGATGAAATAAATAAACCATTATTTGTTGGTTCTCTGGCGAGAACCCAATTTTTCTCAAAGCTGGAATACAATTAAAATGCCCATCAATTTTGTTTTTTCTTATTTCCTTCGATTTTTTTTTCATATAAAATATATGTATTACTCAAACATTATCCATTGAACCAATCCAAATTAAGTGGGATTAGGTTCGGTTCTTAAGAACATATTTAAGTGACTGCCAATTGACACACCATCAATTACTAATGGAAATATATAGAAGGTTCTGTTTTTGAAAGAATCATCCGAAAATAAGTATGGCGAAATTTTGTTCTTGCTGGATTCGGAAACTAAAATAAATAGCCCTGTGTTGTTTTTTTTATTCCAACAAGAGGATTTCGGGCACCTTATTTGTATTTTTACTCTTTCCAGCGACCACTTCTGACTTGTTAAGTTTGAATTGCCCCGAGAATTAGAAAAAAGAAAATAATGGCCGTGCATGTATTTGGATAAACGATGCCTTAAAAAGGCAAAAAATAATTAAAGGAGACAAGGGAATTATAGAGTCTGGTTAAGATTATTATAGTAATAAGGATTTGTTAACAGGTGTGAAGCAATAACAAGGCTTCAATTAAGACCTAATAGGCGATTTTCTTGTTTAGAAAGGTTAACAGAAGCCATAGAAGGGCAGAAGAACTTGAAATTGGTAAAAACGTAAAAGTTGTGAAGAAAAGATTCAGTTAAAACGTCCACGTTAACATAGTTCCTGTTCCTTTTCAGCCCCACAGACCGAAGGACAGCTAGCTGTTGTGATTACACTGTGTCCGTCGTGCGCCCGTTCGTGCGGTAAACTTTTCTTCAGAAGTCTTCTCCAAAATATGGGCCTGACAGTTTGGAACTTATTTTCGCTTTATATTTCATAAAAGAAAGTATCTCCTTCCAAACCATTTGGCAAATTTCAATAAAACTTGGAATAAATGCTCCTTTCGTGAACTTTTTTTCCAAAAAGTGTTCAAGAAACATTAATTGACCCCCCCCCCCGAATATGGGCGTGTCAGGGTAACGTTTATTCTCACCTTTAAATATTTAAAATACTTCTACTCCCAAACAATTGGGCCGAATTCAACTGAAAGTCTGTCAATAAATGTATGACTTGTGAAATCAATAAATCCTTTATCATGAAGGCACCTTTTCCCCGTGGCATCAGACTACCAAAGAAAGGCAGTAACTCTTGAAGTTGTCAATCTAAAGAACTTTTCTGCCATTATTCCTAAGTATCGACTTATTTATTATTCATTTCAGAGAAGATAAATAGTTCATATTTCATTGTAACCTATACTTTGTTATGATAGTGAACTATGGGGTCATAAATACGTTCACCAAATTGAATCATTTCCCGCCAAGTTTTGTAAGACTTTTCTTGGCTTACCGAATTTAATCAACAACAGCATGGCGTTGGAAGAATGTGAACGACTACCTCTCTATACAACTTACAATGTCAATCGTATCAAGTACTGGTGTCGTTTGATGCAAATGCCTGATTTTCGTTTTCCGAGAAATATTTATGTTATGCTGATCAGGATGAATCTGGTCGTATAAATTGTGTGACTAACGTTAAAGATTTGCTTTCCGCTATGGCTTCGATCTAGTCTTCTAAAGCTCTCGTGGATTATTTATTGAGCCTTAGAACTCAGAAGCGTGGTTAAATTTTCAATAAACAACGGTAAGAATTTGTTATTCTATAATTCCAATGAAGATTTTTTGAATTCTGCCCAGTAGTTTTTATACTTCAAAATATGTGACCATTTATGGTTACTCGACGGCCCCAAAACCCCGATTAAACGAAGGAATCTGAGCGATCTTGCCTTATGGATAGTTCTTGTTACATTTGGTCGAATTCTGTCCAATGGTTTCAGGAAAGGGTGTGTAAAGAAAACGTTTTTACACAGACACTCTGACGGACGTACGCACACCGGACGGCAAGTCATGACAAAAGCTCACTCGACATTGTCCAGTGGAGCTAAAATCCAGAATATCGTTGCTCACAAAATTGTATTTTAGAACATTACAGCTAGCAAGTTATCAAAAACAAAAAAAGCCATTTTGGGAAAAAAACCATTTTTTTTCAACACAGACAATTCGAACAAGTACAGTTTATCACGTGTTTAAAGAAATAAGGAATAAAATGTCTCAAAAGGAAATACATTTAATAGAACGGCTGTCAAAAATGCCAATTTCCGGAAATTAAAAAGTGAACCTCCCACGAGTAAACTGTTTTCCAAGGTCATGGAACAGTGTCCTATTGCACGTTTTCCCGAATTAAGTTTTCTCTGGTCCGTCGATTCACACTCTGCGTTGCCTCTGATACATTATCAACGTTGCCTAGACTGTTTAAGGTGAGGTAGTTTAAAAAAGAATGTGCAAATAACGAACCTGCTGTTAATATATGATTGGTTGTAGATTAATTAGAAAGCCACATCCCATATACGAGGGTTGATCCAGAAATTCGTATAATGGGGTTCTACACTTTTGAAAAAATGACTATCAAAATAAAAATTATACATTTGTTTAGTGCAGCATCTGTGTAATAAATGTGGACATTTTCGAATGTGTATTTTATATATAGGGCCTGTAAAGTGACTAATCTAAAACATAGACCCCGCACTTAGGCGGGGGAGAAAGAACGTCAAATGCGACGTCATCATTTACTCTTTTCTATATAGTCTCCATTTGCTTACATGCATGTCTGTGTCTGATATAATATTTTGAAGAAAGTATCCAATTTTCATTTGGAATTCAAATTGGAGTACAATTTTATATGAATAGTATTTCTAGTGAGGTGGAGACCCAGATGTAGGTCCTTTAAGTTTGGAAAGTAACGAGAATCAATTAAGACGACTTCATTCTCTTTAAACCCCTTTATTCCATTCTTAATTCTCTAAAAAAAAAAAAACAACAAAAAAAAATCCGGCGCTCTTAAAATATTCGAGGTAACTCTACAAAAACTTCTTTCTTTGAAAAGATAATACTTTTCTAAAATATCTGAAAGGTTTAGGTTGGTGAATATCTCATGATCATTACAAATTCGAAAATTAAACGGAATTCACAAAATTCTCAAATATTAAGTCTAATTTGAATAATCCTGTGTCCGTAAAACTCTTCCAAAAATGTTTAAAGTATGACAATTGATCCCTATTTGGCCTTATTTACTCCTAAAGAAATTTCAGAAATTTTGATTAATGTTACAGATTTTCATTATTTTTTACGCTCCCCCGCCTTAGCATATATATGTTACTATGGTAGAAATCCCGCTTTAAGGCCGAAAGGCCGCTTTATATGATTTTCGCAAAAATAATAGCATTTGTACTCTTCGAAGATACTGAACTACACACACGACAAATTATACAATGAACAAGATAGAAATGCCAAAGTAATAGGCCCATTATTCGAAATTCTGGATCAATATTAAGTGATTCTCATTAATCAAATCATTACCAACATTTTAAATCCACCCTAAACCCAGAATTTTACCTCAGTATTAACTTGTCGTATATATTGCAGAAATCTTTAGCAAACTTTCGATGTTCTTCTCACGATCTGATGATTGAAAAGGGTAGATATTTATCTATTGAACCAGAACTTAGGTTTTGCCCAGTTTGTAAAATTCATAATGTTTCAATAGTTGAATATGAGTATTTAAGGAAGAAATACTTCAAAACATATTGGCTTAATAACAGAACTTTGTTAATGTTCTATAGTATTCTTAATTTGAAATCAGAAGACTGTATTTATAAAGTGTCAAAATTTCTGGCAGAAGCATTTAGGCTACGAAGAGATGTACTTTATGAACTCGTAAAGTATTCTGTATATTAAAGTTTGTATGCTATTATACAATATCATAGGTAATCACAATACATAAAATGGTATGTGTTTCTGAACTGTTACTATGAATGTAATGGTATTTCTCATGACTATACATTAATAGTAATAACCGAAAAGATAATAATCTTGATATTCTCATTTGTAATAATTTGGTCACTCT
Organism: Fragum whitleyi; assembly: GCA_948146395.1. Classification (NCBI taxonomy): domain Eukaryota; kingdom Metazoa; phylum Mollusca; class Bivalvia; order Cardiida; family Cardiidae; genus Fragum; species Fragum whitleyi. The sequence goes on from OX411553.1 coordinate 26,964,456, forward strand.
TGTTATTAACAAAATTGTTAAATATTGTATGTATCATGGGCCGATGGCCTTAAATACCAAATAAAATATGTCTATGTCTATGATCATGCCTCGTAAACGTATTTTAGGTTCAGGTTCACTATCTGCCTTTACGAACAATCTTGATATTAACAAGCCTATTCCTAATAAGTAGTACTTTTTGGAGAAAGGAAGGTTCGGATCATCCATACGCGAATCAGAAACAATTGCAGCTCTATTAATCACCTCTTGTTCATGAAAACTATTGTGGACTCCCCACTTTGTGTAAATGGCGGAGTTGAGACGACAGATCATTACTTTTTTATCATTCCTCCAATATGTTAATTATGACGTATCAAGAAATAGGCTTCAAAATGCTCTTTTGAGGTTTTGCAATTTAAATATCAATACGCTACTAAGTGGAAACAACTTGTCATTTCAAGATAACGCTATAATTTTTCTAGAGGTCGATCGTTACATTAAGGATAGTAAAAGTTTTCTTGTCTAATAAAATTTACGTTGATTTTTGTTTGATTTAACATTCAACACCTTAAGTCTTATTTTTTTCTACATGTGCTTTTTAAGTACAAAAGAAGGACTTTATAGTAACGATATTGAAAGAAAATCTCTTACCCCAACCTTAATACAAGTATCATCATTTCCAATACTTTACCATTTACTTAAACGTTCGGAAACATTCTCATTCCGATTGGCATTCCTAACTACTTTTTATAGTACGGTTAGAAAATTGAAAATACATGTACACGTCTTGAATCAATGACAAAGAGAATAACTTTACTAGCCCCGCTTCCGTTCTTGTCCTTTTTGCATGTTTATCATTGTGATTGATCTTTGATGTATATGATAGTTATATGCAAATAAAACATGTTTAAACCATATCTTTCCCAAATTACTTATTGAATCATACATTACTTTTTCGACTTATAGATCGTCCAAAGAAAATAACTTAATGAACCTGTGAATGTTACGGGGACATTGACTAACGTTGAGTGTGTCATTTATAAAAAGGTGCACTGACAGAAAGAAAAAGTTATTGGTATAGCAAAGAGATTTTATACTTGCAATTTGTGGCAAACATAAGAAAGATATAAGTAAGCAGATTTACAGACAGAAGATAGCATACTTGAAGAAGGAATTTATGATATTAGCTGACAGAAAGTAACAGATTGGAAGGCAGATGTTAACATACTTGCAGAGATCAATATACAAGTAGACAGAATTAAGCAAACTGACAGACAGAAGCTAGCTGACAAGCAAAAAAAAATTAGTATAATACATGCAGAATTTTGTATATTTGCATATGAAATAAGCGCAGTCAGAAGTAAGAAGACGAACATTTTATCCCTTTTTTACACTTCGCAACAGCAACAAATTTATCTTATTTTATTTCTTTCATATTATGTTCAACAATTTGTGGAACAAATGAATATAAATATTGATAATCCTAGTGCCTGTGTGCATCTCCGTTTATTTATCTGCGCTTCTGTAGAATTTGTCCATATGAGCTACACCCCCCGAAGATGGTTAGTAGATAACAGTGGTACGTGACGAAACTACTGTTGAGGTCCGCTATGGCTCTTTAACGAGCTCGGTATAAAGCACGGTCAATCGGGGCCTCGGTTTTACGTCTCATCCGAAAGACAAGGAGTTTATTAATGTACAAGCCCCGGAAATTGAAGCAAGGATAAAGGCCTTCGTTTGTTTTGATGTAAGGTATTCTACCGACTGAGCTATTAATTTTGCATTTAACCGCATCAGTTTTAAATATAGCAAATCAAATTGTTATCTTTACAATCTGCTGTTTCTAATAACTTTACTCCACAACACGGTCAGATGTACAACGTAGGACCTATGAAAATATTTTTTTTTAATTCTGGGAGTCTGGCCCTAGGCTGAAGAACTCATATAAATTTTAATAAAGATGAAAATTAAAATGTGACGCATCGCTTCGAGGCAATTTTCTTGGGCCACAAACGAAATTTGTATTTCTTGTTGAAAGAGGACAATATGACAGACATTTTCTTCCATTTTATAACTGAATGGCCACTAGACACGCACTGATGCAATTGTTCTCATTAGTAGACATTGGAATTATCTCTATAATAAGTGTCAAAAACAATGGTGATTTATGTCATGTCAATGTCACCGAGAATCCGGTTATTTGGATAAATTGTAACTTGTGACCAAAATGACCGATTTCTCTTTTACTTTTTACCGCGTAATGTTTATACTGAGGAAGAATGAGAATGGCCATTATGGTTTAACCGCTTCGCCTCGTCATTTCATATTTAACCAAAATATAAAGATGGCTTACAATATCCTTATCTCATTTGATAAAAAAAACCTCGCAGTTTTATCAATGAACATCCAAATCAATATGTCATTCCTGTGAAATTTTGATGAAATTTCTAACGATGATTGTGGTGGACATTTCTAAATTCCACTATGTACCATAGAAGGATAGATATGTCCATTTGAGACTCGTTTTCCACAACAAAATGTCTTTAGCAATCTGGTTGAAATCTAACCAATTGATTCTGAAAACATCTAAAAGGTTTTTTGTGAATATCAATTTTTTAAGATAACCTTTGATATAATCGCGTACATTCAATACATTTTTCAATCTGATAAATTAATGAAGATATCGAGATATCACCCAAAGATCTTTAATGTGAAAGGTGGTTGAATTTGAACAAGTATTTTTGTTTTAGAAGATTTCTTTTGAAGAAAACATTTAAAGACACATACATAGACAGGCACAGAAAGAAGGACAAAAAGACACCGGTCAGTGAATCTTGGAAAATAAAGACTGCACTATCATTCTTTCAGTTACAATATACAATGTATTACTGCGACCTATCTGCAATAGTATATAAAGGGTAATCCAAAAGATGAGAAGATATTTAATCTTTACAACCTAGTCATGTTTAGCCCCACTGGCCAAAGTCCAGCAAGCTACTGTCATAGAGGTGTGTCCGTCGTGCGTATTTTTTCTTTAAATATCCCCCCCCCCCCCTTAACCAATAGGCGGATTTTAACGAACCTTGGAAGAAATGTTCTTCTCTGGTATACTCACAATACGTAAGGATGTGTTTTCATTTTTTTCGCAAATGATTGGTCGTTTTCATTTCCTTAGAGTTAACAAGTAAATAGACATTAAAGCCCGATTTCCCTTATTTTACGATTGAATGTTCAAATTTTCCATCGGACCTATTTTGATCATAAAGATTTATATGATCAAATATGAATGATTCACTATGACAGGGACATGTGATGACGTGACAAGGACAACCAATTCAAGTGCAAGTTGAAATGGAAATTGTCCACTCATATATCGAGGTCAGACTTTTATCATTACAAAACTAGCGAGTTTGCCATTACCAGCTTCTAGGAAAGCCTGCAATCTAACGAAGTCAATTTAGGTCTTAATTGGGCTCATTTGCAGTCCAAAACTGAGCGTCTTTGAAAATTATCTTACATAATGAGGCTTCAGTAAATCTCTAAAAACTAGCTGACGAAATCCAAAATCATTGTTTTTACATCACAGGCAATTGTTTTATAATCTTATTATATCATTGCCAGTAATTTCTAGTCGAGAATATTTTTAAATTGACAAGATATACGAATTACAAGAATTCTTTCGGAATCGAACTGATTGGGCATGATTTTGAGTTTTGAATGGTATCAAAAAGACGTTAAAGCACGCCCATATTTAGGGGTTAATCCAAATTCTTGAACAACTTAAGAAGAAGGTCATCCAAGGAGTATTCATGCAAAGTTTAAATGAAATCGGATCAATGGTTTAGGAGGGGAAGATCTTTTAAGATTAAATGAATAAAATAAGCCCCGCCCTACCACTTTTAGGGATCAATCCAAATTTCTTGAACAACTTTTGAAGAAGGTCATTCAAGGAACATTTCTGTCAAGTTTTACAAAATCCGCCCATCGGTTAAGGAGGAGATGATGTTTAAAGAAAAGTTTACGCACGCACGGACGCAAGACGGACACACCGACATGACAATAGCTCGCTTTCGGCCAGTGGAGCTAAAATTAATACATACCTTTTATTAATTCATTCCCAAAAATAATCAATAATGATGCTCGACAATAAGGTAAACAAAAATATCAACATAGACATTATCCGTGAGTGTTCAAACCTTTTACAACATTTAGAAGGGTATCTTTATGCACAATGAGAAACAACAATTCTTACACTTTTTTTCAAAAATTCATTGGGAAAAGATCGTTATAATATTTGAAAAGCGTTTGCTCTTTTCTCTACATTATTTTACCCTTTGATTACCTCAAATAAATAGACAAACATTGTCTATCAACATGAACAAATTCTAGACATCTCTCTGCAATAAAAATGTACGATTAAATACATATATAAGAAGGAATTTCCTATATGATGCTTTACAAGCTGTAATGACCTTTTAGTACTAGAATCATTAATTGTACTTGTCCAAACCATCTTGTGAAAAACATCTTTTCCTAAATGTCAGAAGCCGTTCAAACTATAAAAGATCTATCGAGACTTGTTTTGTAACAAAACTTATTTATATTGGCATTTCAGCGTATTCTCTGATGTCTTGCTAAACCACGGTGCAAAAAGGTAAATTCTACAACAGCAAGGCTACAGTTAGTAACATCGTGAAGTTGACATTCATCTCGATAAAAACCATTCTAAATCGCTCGCTAAGTGATCCATTCATTCATTCCAAACACTAACTCCAATCACACAAAAAACGGTCCGAAATTGTTCAAAAATGCCCCGAAATTGTTTTAACCGAACAACATTTCATTCAAATCGATCAGATCAGTCTATGATTTTATAAGACGATGTGGATATTTAAGCGAGATTCAAAAAACTCCACAAACTCGTTCAATTTCATTCCAAAGTAATCCAACTTGTCAATATCACAACATAACTACATATGTAACTGTAAATACCCGGTAAATCTGGAACAACACTGCCTTTAACAAAAATTTTCAGTCATGTAACGGCGGCTGGAATACCTTGCTATAGGTTTCCCGGTGTTTCTTTCACCAGTGCATGTACCACCACAAAATAATTTCCGAGCTTTCAGCTGCTCAGTCGAAAGAGGTTTTGCACAATCGGGAACCCCACGCGTCCTCTGAGCATAGATGTAAAGCATTTCGCTACTTTACATTTGATAAATGTAGTCTACGGTATGGACCGACGCTTGATTACCGAGGATGGAGCTGGCAGGGATTCTACGGAATGAAAATCGGAAATAATAAGGGTGGAGCCATGATAGCGCGTCTTTAACATGGCGTCACAAATATCAAGATCGCGTTGTGGAGTAAAATAAAATCAACGAAATTTAGATTAAAACTTGACATATCATAATTTGATTACAAAACTGGAATTATCAAATATCATTGCATATAATTTGCGTTTTGGAGTCGTTATACGCATGGGTAACGAACAAAACCTGGGCGTTAACGGACATGGATTAATAGTAAATTCACGTGCCGTTAATGCCCGGCTTGTTTTACTTAAATATCCTCTGATTGGGCCTAAATATTTCATCACTTTCTAGGTCTTACATAAATATAGAGCATAAATACAGACCTTGATCTTATTTCCCGCACTTAATTTTGTGACGTCATAAATTTTCTTCGGTATATACAAAAGTGACGATGTAATAACGTAATTTTCCGGCACATTCGAGGGTTTGGAGCCAGCTTCAGCTTTAAAGATTTTATTTGATTCATTTATCATCTATCTTTGAATAAATACGATAGTATTTCTTTTTTAAGCAATAATAGGGTTAATTCGCGTTTTTGAGAGCGTTAACTTTTGCAGAGACCCTCAAAATGCCTGATTGCCCGAGTGCGATAAACAATTTTTCGGGTCTCTGCAAATGTTATGGCCCGAAAATACGCAAATAAACCTAATAATATGATGCGCCAAAGACCTCTATTGACGATCATAAAACATTAAAAGATTTTTTTCTTCAATCGTATTTACCAATGTACAACCAGAGGCCGAATTATCTTTAAAAAAATCCAAAATTACTACACTTACGTCTGAGATACTTTCCAGTTTACGGAAAAGTCCGAGTGATGTTCTAAATGACGTCCGAGGTATTTTCCAGTTTACGGAAAAAACCGAGGGATGTTCCTAATGAGATTTTGTAATGGCAATTCTATTTTGAGAAGCAATTTTGATATCAACCAGTTTAAGACAAAATGCGTGACTTTTAAAAGGTAGAGACTGCGTGTTGCAAAATTTTGGATCGGTCGATAGCCCCGGATGACGTCGAGAGTCGGCATAACCGAAAATTACTTTTGATGCGCCTTTAAGCCGTTTTTATTATGTCATTTGAATCCACCGGTCAATTGCGGCTTTCCCCGGACAACTTCGGCATCGCGGATAAATACTTTTTTCAGGCGCCTTTATTTGGTCATTTGTTTCCGTCGGTCAATTGCGGCTTTTCCCGAACGACGGCTGCATCACCGAAAATTACTTTTTTATGCGCCTTAATGCCGTTCATATTACGTAATTTGTTTCCGCCGGTCGATTCCTATGATTTCGGGGTTACCTGAGAAATCACGAAGTCGGGCCGATTAATACATGCGCATTGCACTTGCACTACCTTAAAACAAGTGTGTCTTAATCTTCAGTTTGTATGGTTGTTTAATTGCTTCACATGTATATTGAGAGTACCTGGTTGCTTACAGAGAAATGGTATAACACATCTTGGGCTGAGCAAGAAGGTACCTTCGTGTGTTTACGGAAAAGATCTCGTGAGGCAAGTCATCTTCATGAAGAAAAAGTGATAGTCTTCAGCACATCAGACTTATCTTTCTACCTAACCAAAGCACATCGTTCTCAAGGTGAGGTTTCGTGATCATTGAATTCCGGTCGTCCGTCGTCAAGTTACTTCGTTAGCACGCTAGAAGTCCCCATCTTTATCACATTGGTCGGAATGTTTGACTGGTCACAAGGATTAAACCGATTTAAAACGAGAATCTTCCATTGTACATCAGAGGAAAAGGGGACTTTGTGACAAAATTCTTGTTAACTCGTTTGAGGCCACATAATTTTGTCCAAAAATTCACGAAAGTCATTCTAATTGTAGTCTGGTCACAAGGATGAACACTATTGATACTTGGAATAGTATCCTTATTGACAACTTACCTATGAACTCAGTTGAGCATTCTAGCGACATTTTGGCCCGCTTGTTTTGTTTATCTAATTATTCTTAAATAAGCGTAATATGAGTACTTGTGTAACACTATACATATATAATATTGTCTTTAAAGGTAGTGGATCTGTAATAGTTCCATGACCTTTTGGAACTCATGATTTTTCACATTGTTTACTGAGGTTTCCTATAAACTGGTAGCTCGCTGTCTGAGAGAGAGAGAGTCTAGTATCCATAGATCAAGGGGCATTAACCCAGTCTATGATTTCCCAATGGAATCACTAGGAAACCTCGGTTTACATTGTTAAAGCTCATGACTTCTGAAATGTTACGGAACTATTACAGGTCCACTGCCTTTGGGTGGCAGTCGTTTCACTATTTAGACGTTTCACTATTGGACGTTTCCTACCAAGACATTTCACTACTGTTTGAAGTGAAATGACTGACATTCACTGCCTTTACTGGAATTCTTCAAAGACATTGAAGATACTATTATTTTTTGTATATTTTGTTAAATTAGCTAATGGGAGACATTGATCAATGAAGATAGAGAATATGAAGCCTTGATATGCGTAAGTTAATCCATGTGTGATGTTCGCGTTTCACAATGAAAGACAATTAATATTGTGTCAAACTCGTCTGTAAATGTAAAGATTATTGTCTGCCTCATTGTTTATTGTTAGATGTACAGTAAAAATTCATGCATGGATTTGCAAATGAGCCTGTGCATGACATTTCAAACGATTTGAAAGGCTTGTAAACATTGAGCAGTATAGACAGCCACATACTGTAAATTTAAAGTTACCTGAATGTCTACAGAAACTTTGCGACCATATCTATCTACTAAGTGCATAGTGAGGACTCTGGTCAGACTGTGCGGATGCACAGGCTGGCCAGAGTCTTTGCTTTGTGCACATTCGAAATTGTTGGAAATCTCACGCACAGGCTCAAATATAAGCGAGTATTGAAAAGCTGTTACCGCCTATCACTTTCAATGTAAAATGATCTTTGACACCTCACTCAAAATTGTTTATCTTTATAGGTGTAATTTCAAAACCGAGTTTTGACACCAAGTAAATTTACATAGGTATTTTAGGTATACAAAAAAATAGATTGGATGGGAATTGAACCTGATCCCTTTACTTCAATTACCCAAGTACATGTTTGAGTATAGATGAATAACTATAAATTGATTTATTTGACTGAATTTCAGATTGCTTCACTTTTTGACAGACTTTTTCATGTTATATTGATTGTCATATATTGTCATATATCTAGTACACTTACACATTTTGTTTGTACTATTAAATGTATTTATATGTGTATGGGCCATTGGCCTTATAATACAAATAAAATTTGGAATTTGGAGTAAAGACATTATGATATAATCCATTTGGAAGGTAAAATATGAATATTGTAAGTTTTTTTAAACTATTTTAAAAAGCATTTAAAAAATGGTATGGGTATAAATTAGAAATAGAAAAGACTATTTTATGTCCCTGCATCGATAAATCAGAGGCATATTGTTTTTTTATCCATCTGTTTGTATGTGTGTCCATTTAAATCCCTTCCCTTCCCCCCCCCCCCCCTCCCTCCCCCAATCTGCCAGAACTTTTGATTGACAAGGGAGAGAGCCTTCATATTTCAAATGAGAATTGCTTGTGACAAGACCTCTCTGTTAGTACCAAGATCAAAGCCATTTGTCAAAAAACAAGGTCATTATTCTAGGTCAAATGTGTTAAAAATTCTGAAACAAGAGGATCATGATGGTCCTAGATCGCTCACCTGAGTCTCTTTCAACCTTGGACATCACATTTATTAAATAGGCAGATGTCAACAAGGAGATAATTTCTACATAAGTTCAATACCCTGGAAAGTTTTCAGCCAAGAGTCAGTAAAATATGTTTTTGCTCTTTGATTCTATGTAAAAAGGGTGGAGCCCAAATATGACCCTAAAGTCTTGATATGAACAAACTTGGTAGAGGTCCACTAGATGATGCTACTTACCAAATATGAAAACTATCTGCCTTCTAGTTTCAGAGAAGAAAATATTTGAAGATTTTCCTATTTGTACCCTTCTTGCTGGGAATGAGCTGAAAGGGATGTGCCCCGACGGAGCCCAAATATGACCCTAGGGACTTTATATGAACAAACTTAGTAGAAGCCTACTTGATGATGCTACATACCAAATATGAAAGCTGTCTGCTTTCTAATTTCAGAGCATAAGATTTTTTAAGATTTTCGCTCTTTGATTTTATGTAAAAAGGGTTGTGCCCGGGGGGAGCCCAAATATGACCCCAGGGTATTGATATGAACAAACTTGGAAGAGGGCCACTTGATGATGCTACATACCAAATATGAAAGCTGTCTGTCTACTGGTTTCACAGAAGAAGATTTTTAAAGATTTTCATATTTTCACCCTTTTTGTTAAGGGTAAAGGGAAAGTTAAGGGTGGATTGCATTTATTTGAACAACTTTGGTAGAGTTTGACCAAAGGAACATCCCTGCCAAGTTTCATCAAAATTGACCCACTGGTTTAGGAGGAGAAGATGTTTAAAGAAATTGTTGCCGACACATGACTGACAACGGACGACGGACATTATACGATCAAAATAGCTCACCTTGAGCACTTTGTGCTCAGGTGAGCTAAAAAAGGAAGGGGGGGGGGGGTGTTTAACAAACACATCTTGATCACATATAGATTCCCATGCCATTTTTTGAAATACATTAAACAGGTTGAAACAACACCTTAAAACAGTTATAATTAACCTTCCCAATGGCAATTATCAGGAAAAAGTTATCAGACAGACAGATGGATGCACTCAGACACCAAGCCATGACAATAGCAAGGCTGAACTTCGACCAGTGAAGCTAAACATCTTAAAATATAGGTTTGACTACAGCTGCATATTCATGAGAAACACACCAAATATGACTGGAATCTATCATCTTTTGAATACATGTACTTTAATTACCACTGCCTCAATTTATCACATAATAATTCAATACTTGCGGAGTCCATCAATAACCATGCATTCTGATTGGCAGAAAAAATTGTTAGATAACCTTAGGAATTTTCTTTATTTCCTAATGAAAATTTTGTTTACACAGCTATTTTGTAAGCTTGCTCACAAAACAAGGCCTTTGGAAATTTGCTTCATTATTGATACATGTTTATCAACTACCATACTTTGGAATATATATTTATGTTGTCTAATTTTCATAACTTTTTCAAAAAATCTAGTGGTTTTATTTTGATAAGACTTATTTTCACCACCTAGCATAGGTGGTGAAAATAAGGCGTACCAGAATAATGTTTTCTAAACAAGTTGGTCATTTTTGAAGAATTCACAAGATAAACTCCTTTTTGATGGTCAAGAAGGATTATAAAGGAAGTAACTGTGTCAATCATTTCTAGGCCAACACATGTTCTCTTTAAAAGCAATTAACATGTATGATGTTAATCAAATGACAAATAGGTGTCAAATAACTTATTTCTTATATTTTGGTAATAATACAGTTTTTGAAGTTATGTCCAGAAAGGTAATTTTAATTGACATCTTATATAAACAGGTATATGTGTGAATATCGTATATATCTATACATACAGTAAAACTTGTATTAAGCGACCACTTACAGGACCCAAAAAAGCAGTCGTTAAAGAAAATGGTCGCTATGTACACATTTGTTTACAAATAAGAAACATACTTTTTTGATTCAACATGTATATCATTACGAAGTCCTTAGAAGTCCTATATCGAGACGATTCTGGTGAGTTTTAACAACATATGATTCATTTTTAATAATTTTTAGACCAACAATACCTACTTTTTAAGCTATTTTGATAGGGGATTTTGACAACGGTCGCTTAATAAAAATGGTCGGTGAATAGACATGGTTGCTTGAGCAAGATTGACTGTATATGTATGGATTAGATATATTTTGGTACATAAAAATTTTGCCACCTAGCAAGAGTTGGCAACAATTAGACCATTGCAAAAACATCCCAAAGTTTGGTATAATAGATTGCATTCTACACCAGTCAAAACTCAAAAGATAAAGAACAATGCTTTGGATTGTGTAAATAAAACAATCAGGAATCAGAAAGAAAAAGAATTGCCTACTATAAGTTAAATCTTTTATTCTCCAACAAAATATATGTTTTTCCAGAGCTAGTCCATTGGAAGTAGCAAAAAATATGACAAGAGATGCTTCTAAAACATTTATGCCTCCCATAAGAGGAGGACAATGGGAAATAAATCAATGAATATTGAAGTGGAGTTATGGCTCTTGTGCAGTGCACTTCACCTTTATTAGAGGATATTAAATTAGTGGTCATTAAATTTATTAAACAACTTATCTCTAAACAGATAAAAATGAGGCTTTGCTGAGTTTTTAGCTATTTTAGATGACTGGTTTAATTAATTGGGTATTATATGAGCACTTTGATATTCTCTTTATAATACAATCTCAATTTTTTCGATAAATCCAGGAAATTTAGAGATTCAATTTAGTCCAAAAAATGTATGCAACGTCCTTGTCGAATTTGATGTCAGCAAATAAATTATGACGTCTTTTTCCTAACAAAAATATAATGCTTCTATTCATTCTTGGCTCATTTGCATAGTTATTCAACTAGTGTAATAACACCCATGTTATATCAAAAATATTCACCCGGGTTATTTCACTCCCACGACAAAGATCATATTATAATTATAGCTATATGCCTAAAATATTTAATGATTCTTGTTGACAGTTTAAAAGGACCACAAGGTAAATCCACTTCTAGGCAGAAAAGGTAATCTCTTATGGTTCAACCATCTGCAATCTTTGGTCTAACAAATACAATACAAAAATAATAATACTATAGAGACAAAACAGCATGTCATAAGTTATCAGCTAAAACCTCGTAACTACAGCTTTATACAAGCCGCAGTCACAAGGTATTAGAACAAGAGGACCATGATGGTCCTTTATCACTCTCCTTCGTTTCTTTGTCATAATTGATGAATATCTAATTTTCCAGCAAAAGTCATTATTACTAATTTATGATTTGTTAGACTGTAAACAAAAACATTAAGATTAAGGCCCCTTTTCCAATAATATGGCATGCATCCTTCCCATTTTCCGTAGGGTTCGTCCTTGTGACCTGAAACACATGCTAACCAAGTTTCAAGAAGATAAGATCATATTTGTGGCCTCTAGAGTGTAAGCAAGGAAATTAAGGCCCCATTTCCTGTAATTGGGTATACATCCTTCCCATTTTCAATAGGGTTCATCCTTGTTACCTGACAAATTTTCTGACCAAGTTTCATGAAGATTGGACCATATTTGTAGCCTCTAGAGTGTAAAGAAGAAAATTGTCATTATGGCCCCTTTTAGGCCCCTTTTCCCGTGATATGGCATGGATCCTACTCTTTTTCAATAGGGTTCATCCTTGTGACCTGGAAAACATTCTGACAAAGTTTCATGATGATTGTTCCACACATGCGTCCTCTAGAGTGTAAACATGTACACAAAAATTGTTGTCGTCTGATGACGGACATCCAATGATCACAAAAGCTCACCTTGAGCACGATGTGCTCAGGTGAGCTAATTAAATTGACAAAGTATAAAACTCAAAGTAAAGACATATTTTCTGTCATTAATCTCCTATGGCACAACCCTAGAACTTTTTGTTCAAACAAACAACAGACAAAAACAACAACACCATAGAGACAAAAGACAATGTATAAAACTCCATTTTAATACACATGTTCCACCAGTAGGGTCTATCACTAAAGGCTTTGTTAGTTGAATATCCAGACGTGTAACATTATTGTCTGTCACTGTAAAATGTTGGTATAGTTTGGAATAGCCTTCTGCAGTTATCTGTAATTGGACAGGAAATTCTTTGTAACAATTACAACAGTTTGTTTGAACAAGGTTCAATGCTCCTTTTGAACAGTCTTTCAGTTACATCACAACCAAATACTCTTATTTGTGATCATCCTAGTCTCATGACCTCCAGGGCAGTCAGAACTTATGTTCATAATATTGGAAACTTTTACATTTTAAGTCCACAACCTTAACCACTGAGCCTTTAAAAGAACCCAAATCAGTCATATCATTCTGTATTCCTCAAGCTATTTTTCAAGCTTATACAATCAATGTGTGTATTCTGTTTATCATTGCTACCATAGCATATGCCCATATGAGGGATGCCCCTAGAAGACAGTTAGATGTTACGAGGGATAGTGTAAGGATATATGACGAAACTACTGCTGGTATACCCAATGGTTCTTTAATGTGCCTGGTGTAAAGCACCGTCTCACGGGACCTTGGTTTACCATCTCATCAGAAAGACAATTTGTTTATTAGTGTGCCAGCCAGGGAATGGAACCCATGTGGTCAAACTTCAATGGTTTTGAAGTCCAGTGCTCTACCAACTGAGCTAATCAGGCTGACAATCAATGTCTGAATAGGCTCCCTTTTATATGTGACCCATCACACAATAAGGGACCATCCAGGTAGTGCTTAAAGTGACAATCCTAACCAGACTCTACAGCTTGCCCAGACTGACAAGGGTCAATTTTTTTACATTTCACGCTTATTCTTAATCTAGAATGATCCTTTGATCTTCCTGTGAAAGGATTTTTGAAAATTGACCTCCAGTTATTCTAAAAGATCCTATCTCTTTTTTCTAATATTTAGTTACATATATTTTCTAACCCTTTAACACACCCTTTTAATAAAACCAGTTGCAGTCCTTTATTCATTTAAGTCCCTGTGATTTCATGTGAGAGAAAATATTGCGGAAAAAGAAGAAATACAGAACAAGCAATTTCTTCAGTTCCAAAATATATTTACTACCATATTAGATGATTTCGTCTCTTACTGCTCCCACTTTCTATTGTTGTCATTACCTCTTTTAATTGTTTTTGAAACAGGAAAGAGGTGAATTACTGTTACCCAAAAATAAACTGTTTGGCCAGTTGTTAACTAAAAGTAGTCAAGGCTAGGCTGAGAAACAAAATTAACAAATTTCAAGCAGAAAATTTCATATGAAAAACCCTAATGCCCCTAAAAAGGCTTTTTTTTGTGTGTTTGACCTTAAAAATTGACAGCCTTTTCAGATGACCTATACCTTAAAAGATCTGGATTTTATGAGAGGATCCTCTTTGCCATATAAAAGCATTGTAACATCGAAAGTGTAAAAGTAATCGGGGAAATATTCAGTTTGCAAGGCAAATTTTAGCAGATAGACAGACACGGGAAAAACAATATTACCCAATCTATCTTTCCATGATAAACCATGAAGTCATAAGTCCTCAATCATATATACCGTATTTACCCTAATAATCGCACCCTCCCTAATAGTAGCACCTCTACAATTTTCACTAAGAAAATGCCTAAATTTTAGGAACTTTTTGAGACTTCTTCTCTAATTTTATGTAAATATCCTCTAAACAATAATTAATATGATTGTTCAGAGGAAATTCAGCTCAAATCATAGAGAAAGGGTCTGAAAGACAAAAGTTAGTTTGTTTTTTTTTATCAGAAAATGCATACCAAATAAAAGCTTCCTGACCATGTTATGTATAGCACCATGGAGCATTTATTAGGAGAAATACAGTACATTTTATTCTGTTCTATTCTACTGATGCATGGACATAATATTTATTATCGAAGGTCAATCGGTGTTTCATTACATCCACAAAATTGTTCCGATTTTATTCTACTGTTTAGATTTTTCCAGCAAACTTTAAATGTTGTGTTATCTTAAAAAAATTCAAACAATCAAAGGGACTTTATCTTCACTAACTGAGTTCATTTTGTCATTCTGAGTTTTGTCCCTTAAGAGGTGATTGGGCATCTCTTTGCAAAAGGTTATACAAGAAAGTTTATTTGTGGGTTAACTTGACTTAAATGCTATTACTACAGCATGACTAGGGGATTCCCATGAATATCCACATCATATGGCTTTAAGAACCAATAATTATAATCAATTTTTTTTTTCATGTAAATTAACCACAACTTTAAGACTCTCATATTCTGGTATTCAGGCCAATGTCAATGAGCCAAGATTGATCTTGTTCCAGCTCAACTACATCTTGAAGACAACATTTCTATAAGACTTAATTTTAAACATATAATATGAATTAAATCACTTAAGTACTTTCCAAATTATACAAAACAAATAAGGATGTTTGCTGGATCCAGCTTGAAGCACTTTAGTATTTTGGGTTTAAGAGGACAAATAGAAGATTTGATTTTTTTTCCAAAATATAGAAACAACAGGTAGACCCTTGCAGAGATAAGAACCTGGAGCCTTTTTTACGAAAAAAAATCTTAAGTCAAAATCACAACTGCTGGTTTCTCATTCATTGTAAGATACATGTACTGCCTTGCAATATGTCATTGGAATCATCTTTGGAAGATGATTCCCATGAGAAAATGCATGGCATATTTCCATATTCAGTTACTACTGTAGAGGCAATTTTAATATATGACTTACGCAAAAAAATGATTGTAAGATGTATAGTAAAACATATAATATTGTCTTTAAAGGTAGTGGATCTGTAATAGTTCCATGACCTTTTGGAACTCATGATTTTTCACATTGTTTACTGAGGTTTCCTATAAACTGGTAGCTCGCTGTCTGAGAGAGAGAGAGTCTAGTATCCATAGATCAAGGGGCATTAACCCAGTCTATGATTTCCCAATGGAATCACTAGGAAACCTCGGTTTACATTGTTAAAGCTCATGACTTCTGAAATGTTACGGAACTATTACAGGTCCACTGCCTTTGGGTGGCAGTCGTTTCACTATTTAGACGTTTCACTATTGGACGTTTCCTACCAAGACATTTCACTACTGTTTGAAGTGAAATGACTGACATTCACTGCCTTTACTGGAATTCTTCAAAGACATTGAAGATACTATTATTTTTTGTATATTTTGTTAAATTAGCTAATGGGAGACATTGATCAATGAAGATAGAGAATATGAAGCCTTGATATGCGTAAGTTAATCCATGTGTGATGTTCGCGTTTCACAATGAAAGACAATTAATATTGTGTCAAACTCGTCTGTAAATGTAAAGATTATTGTCTGCCTCATTGTTTATTGTTAGATGTACAGTAAAAATTCATGCATGGATTTGCAAATGAGCCTGTGCATGACATTTCAAACGATTTGAAAGGCTTGTAAACATTGAGCAGTATAGACAGCCACATACTGTAAATTTAAAGTTACCTGAATGTCTACAGAAACTTTGCGACCATATCTATCTACTAAGTGCATAGTGAGGACTCTGGTCAGACTGTGCGGATGCACAGGCTGGCCAGAGTCTTTGCTTTGTGCACATTCGAAATTGTTGGAAATCTCACGCACAGGCTCAAATATAAGCGAGTATTGAAAAGCTGTTACCGCCTATCACTTTCAATGTAAAATGATCTTTGACACCTCACTCAAAATTGTTTATCTTTATAGGTGTAATTTCAAAACCGAGTTTTGACACCAAGTAAATTTACATAGGTATTTTAGGTATACAAAAAAATAGATTGGATGGGAATTGAACCTGATCCCTTTACTTCAATTACCCAAGTACATGTATGAGTATAGATGAATAACTATAAATTGATTTATTTGACTGAATTTCAGATTGCTTCACTTTTTGACAGACTTTTTCATGTTATATTGATTGTCATATATTGTCATATATCTAGTACACTTACACATTTTGTTTGTACTATTAAATGTATTTATATGTGTATGGGCCATTGGCCTTATAATACAAATAAAATTTGGAATTTGGAGTAAAGACATTATGATATAATCCATTTGGAAGGTAAAATATGAATATTGTAAGTTTTTTTAAACTATTTCCTGTAATTGGGTATACATCCTTCCCATTTTCAATAGGGTTCATCCTTGTTACCTGACAAATTTTCTGACCAAGTTTCATGAAGATTGGACCATATTTGTAGCCTCTAGAGTGTAAAGAAGAAAATTGTCATTATGGCCCCTTTTAGGCCCCTTTTCCCGTGATATGGCATGGATCCTACTCTTTTTCAATAGGGTTCATCCTTGTGACCTGGAAAACATTCTGACAAAGTTTCATGATGATTGTTCCACACATGCGTCCTCTAGAGTGTAAACATGTACACAAAAATTGTTGTCGTCTGATGACGGACATCCAATGATCACAAAAGCTCACCTTGAGCACGATGTGCTCAGGTGAGCTAATTAAATTGACAAAGTATAAAACTCAAAGTAAAGACATATTTTCTGTCATTAATCTCCTATGGCACAACCCTAGAACTTTTTGTTCAAACAAACAACAGACAAAAACAACAACACCATAGAGACAAAAGACAATGTATAAAACTCCATTTTAATACACATGTTCCACCAGTAGGGTCTATCACTAAAGGCTTTGTTAGTTGAATATCCAGACGTGTAACATTATTGTCTGTCACTGTAAAATGTTGGTATAGTTTGGAATAGCCTTCTGCAGTTATCTGTAATTGGACAGGAAATTCTTTGTAACAATTACAACAGTTTGTTTGAACAAGGTTCAATGCTCCTTTTGAACAGTCTTTCAGTTACATCACAACCAAATACTCTTATTTGTGATCATCCTAGTCTCATGACCTCCAGGGCAGTCAGAACTTATGTTCATAATATTGGAAACTTTTACATTTTAAGTCCACAACCTTAACCACTGAGCCTTTAAAAGAACCCAAATCAGTCATATCATTCTGTATTCCTCAAGCTATTTTTCAAGCTTATACAATCAATGTGTGTATTCTGTTTATCATTGCTACCATAGCATATGCCCATATGAGGGATGCCCCTAGAAGACAGTTAGATGTTACGAGGGATAGTGTAAGGATATATGACGAAACTACTGCTGGTATACCCAATGGTTCTTTAATGTGCCTGGTGTAAAGCACCGTCTCACGGGACCTTGGTTTACCATCTCATCAGAAATACAATTTGTTTATTAGTGTGCCAGCCAGGGAATGGAACCCATGTGGTCAAACTTCAATGGTTTTGAAGTCCAGTGCTCTACCAACTGAGCTAATCAGGCTGACAATCAATGTCTGAATAGGCTCCCTTTTATATGTGACCCATCACACAATAAGGGACCATCCAGGTAGTGCTTAAAGTGACAATCCTAACCAGACTCTACAGCTTGCCCAGACTGACAAGGGTCAATTTTTTTACATTTCACTCTTATTCTTAATCTAGAATGATCCTTTGATCTTCCTGTGAAAGGATTTTTGAAAATTGACCTCCAGTTATTCTAAAAGATCCTATCTCTTTTTTCTAATATTTAGTTACATATATTTTCTAACCCTTTAACACACCCTTTTAATAAAACCAGTTGCAGTCCTTTATTCATTTAAGTCCCTGTGATTTCATGTGAGAGAAAATATTGCGGAAAAAGAAGAAATACAGAACAAGCAATTTCTTCAGTTCCAAAATATATTTACTACCATATTAGATGATTTCGTCTCTTACTGCTCCCACTTTCTATTGTTGTCATTACCTCTTTTAATTGTTTTTGAAACAGGAAAGAGGTGAATTACTGTTACCCAAAAATAAACTGTTTGGCCAGTTGTTAACTAAAAGTAGTCAAGACTAGGCTGAGAAACAAAATTAACAAATTTCAAGCAGAAAATTTCATATGAAAAACCCTAATGCCCCTAAAAAGGCTTTTTTTTGTGTGTTTGACCTTAAAAATTGACAGCCTTTTCAGATGACCTATACCTTAAAAGATCTGGATTTTATGAGAGGATCCTCTTTGCCATATAAAAGCATTGTAACATCGAAAGTGTAAAAGTAATCGGGGAAATATTCAGTTTGCAAGGCAAATTTTAGCAGATAGACAGACACGGGAAAAACAATATTACCCAATCTATCTTTCCATGATAAACCATGAAGTCATAAGTCCTCAATCATATATACCGTATTTACCCTAATAATCGCACCCTCCCTAATAGTAGCACCTCTACAATTTTCACTAAGAAAATGCCTAAATTTTAGGAACTTTTTGAGACTTCTTCTCTAATTTTATGTAAATATCCTCTAAACAATAATTAATATGATTGTTCAGAGGAAATTCAGCTCAAATCATAGAGAAAGGGTCTGAAAGACAAAAGTTAGTTTGTTTTTTTTTATCAGAAAATGCATACCAAATAAAAGCTTCCTGACCATGTTATGTATAGCACCATGGAGCATTTATTAGGAGAAATACAGTACATTTTATTCTGTTCTATTCTACTGATGCATGGACATAATATTTATTATCGAAGGTCAATCGGTGTTTCATTACATCCACAAAATTGTTCCGATTTTATTCTACTGTTTAGATTTTTCCAGCAAACTTTAAATGTTGTGTTATCTTAAAAAAATTCAAACAATCAAAGGGACTTTATCTTCACTAACTGAGTTCATTTTGTCATTCTGAGTTTTGTCCCTTAAGAGGTGATTGGGCATCTCTTTGCAAAAGGTTATACAAGAAAGTTTATTTGTGGGTTAACTTGACTTAAATGCTATTACTACAGCATGACTAGGGGATTCCCATGAATATCCACATCATATGGCTTTAAGAACCAATAATTATAATCAATTTTTTTTTCATGTAAATTAACCACAACTTTAAGACTCTCATATTCTGGTATTCAGGCCAATGTCAATGAGCCAAGATTGATCTTGTTCCAGCTCAACTACATCTTGAAGACAACATTTCTATAAGACTTAATTTTAAACATATAATATGAATTAAATCACTTAAGTACTTTCCAAATTATACAAAACAAATAAGGATGTTTGCTGGATGCAGCTTGAAGCACTTTAGTATTTTGGGTTTAAGAGGACAAATAGAAGATTTGATTTTTTTTCCAAAATATAGAAACAACAGGTAGACCCTTGCAGAGATAAGAACCTGGAGCCTTTTTTACGAAAAAAAATCTTAAGTCAAAATCACAACTGCTGGTTTCTCATTCATTGTAAGATACATGTACTGCCTTGCAATATGTCATTGGAATCATCTTTGGAAGATGATTCCCATGAGAAAATGCATGGCATATTTCCATATTCAGTTACTACTGTAGAGGCAATTTTAATATATGACTTACGCAAAAAAATGATTGTAAGATGTATAGTAAAACAGGCCCCTGCCCATGCAAAGATAACAAGAGCCGTCAGAGACGGATTATGCTCCACGAATAAGGCATTGTCACAAAAACAAGAGCCATGTTGGACATGGACATCCCCCGCCATAAAAGCTTGATAGTAAACTGAAGCCTAATAGATTAAAGATTCTTTTGTACTGTCAGAGATTTACCTCCTATTAAATGTATTAAAAATAACGAAGGGCAATAACCCCATAATTATGCAAGCAAGAGTTATAGTTCTGGTGTATTGCACTTCTCCTCCATGAGGTCTATCCACCCATAAAGTTTCAAGTTGATAGCTATCATACTTTAGGAGATGTGCTCCAGATATAATGTAAGTATCAAAAATAACAAAGGGCAGTAACTCCAAAATTATGCAAACAAGAGTTGTAGTTCTTGTGCACTGCACTTCTCCTCCATAAGGTCTATCCACCCACAAAGTTTCAAGTTGATAGCTATTATACTTTAGGAGATATGCTCTGTGGGGTTAAACCCCCTTTTTGCATGACATATTTAAAGACACAAATTTCAAATAGTTTAGGGTAAAGAGCATCTTATTTGCTACTCAAATGTGAAATTTCATCAAATTCTGAGCATAAGACTAGGAGAAATGAAAGAATAACTGTAATTTACGCAAAGGTAACAAACATTAAGCCCCCTTTTTCCATGATATATTTTTTTTACGTTAATTTCAAATTGTGTAAAGTAAAGGGCATCTGATTTGCTACACAAATATGACATTTCACTAAATTCTGACTGTTAGACTAGGAGAAATTTGGGAAAAACTGTTTTTTACCCTAAGTCCCCTTTTCCCGTGATGAGGCCTCAAATCCAAAAACTGTCACAGATACATCATCACTAAATCATAGAGAGTTCACATGGTAAGTTTCATTCAATTTGGCCCAGGGGTTATGGAGAAATAGGTGGGGACAGACGGATGGATGGACGGACGGAATTACGGACGGACGGACAGACAAAGCGGCGGCTATATGCTCTCCCTTCAGGGAGCATAAAAACCTGCCTATGACAAGCCAGAATACACTTAAATCATACCTGGATAGTATAGTTGCCCATTAAAAGTAGACGGAAGTATTCTCCATTTTTATGAGATTTAAAAGGCACAAACTCCCGACCAACAATGGATAATGTAGCACCTTCAACTGGAACACCTTTGTGGTCTTTAATTACACCTTTCACACCTTAAGGAAAGAGGGAACATGATAAACATTGTATACAATTTAATTTTAGCTGTGTTCATCAACATAAATGCATTCAGATCATCCTAACTGGCTGAAAAATTGTTTTTATTGATCAATGAAAACAATTTTGAGCATGAAGACATTTTGTTAAGATGCCTAAAATAGTCACATAGGAATTCTGTTTAATTGTGAAGTAACCTTTATAATTTTGCATCATGACATTTCAATTATAAGATATGAAGAGAATATTTCTTGAATTCATGGATGAAACTAAAAGCCTAATCACACTTATGTATGAATTTGCTTAGTGTATTTTATACAGTGTGATTAGATTTTTAGTTTCATACCTCCATGAATTCAAGAAGTTCTATCTCTTAATTGTATGCAACACTCTTGTGTTTCTTAAACTTGTTCATGAATGATGGCCTTTAACTAATCAAACGAACTAAACATTGTCTTAAACAGAAGATTTTTTTATGATTAAAACATTATCAGATTACCTTCAGTTCATCATTTCCATAATGAATGATACTATCTAAATGATTTAACTATAAAGCCATGAATGGCTTGAGTCGCTCCACAAGCTTGAAATTCTTGCAATAGCAAATAAAATATTTAAAAGTTTTGACTAGATTTTTAGATATTTTGGGTCCTACTGATGTTGAAAATGATTTTCAAAATTTCTTAAAAGATATAATTTTCATCCAATCACAAAATTATTTGGCTGCATGATAATGGGTCACCCAAGGATCATATCAATAATGTTTGATTGATATCCATCATTTATATATTGAGAAAATCATTTTCAAAATTTCCACTATATAACATATAACCGCACATAAAATACATATTTTTCATCCGATCACAAATCTTTTGGTACACTAATAAAGGGTCACTCAAGGATCATTCCAGTGAAATTTGGTTGATATCCATCGATTACATTTGATAATGATTTTCAAAGTTTCAACTATATAACATATATAGAAATAACCTCCACCCATAAAATCCATATTTTTCATCCAATCATAATAATTTTTGGTGGACTGATAAAGGGTCATTCAAGTCATTCCAGTGCATTTTGATTGATATCCAACAATTACATCCTGAGAAAATGATTTTCAAATTTTCTACAATATAACATATAGAGAATGACCTCCGCCCATAAAATACATACTTTTTTTTTATCACAAAAGTTTTTATTAGACTGATAAAAGGTCACCCAAGGATCATTCCAGTGAAATGTGGTTGATATCCATCAGTTACAATCTAAGAAAATGATTTTCAAAGTTTCCAGTATATAGCATATACAGAAAAATAACTTCCAGAGGTCCTACCCCATTAAATACATATTTTTCATCCGATCACAATAATTTTTTGTGGACTGATAAAGGGTCCCCAAAGGATTATTCATGTAAAATTTAATTTGTATCAATCAATTAGAATCTGACAAAACTCATTTTATACCATATTTGGCAATTAGCCACACCCATTAAATCCATGATTCTCATTGGATCAAATTTTCTTGAACAACTTTGAAAGAGGGTCACCCAAGGATCATTCCTGTGAAGTTTGGTTGAAATTCATCCAGTAGTTTCTGAGGAGAAGATTTGTAAAGAAAAAGTTTACAACCGGACGCACATACTGACAGATGGATGGATGCATGACGGACACAACGCCATGACAATAGCCCCAGTGGCCTTTGGCCAGTGGAGCTAAAACTCTTAAAAGTTGCCATATTGTGACTTTTGAAATTGAGGGAACCAGCATTTCATTTGACTCCTTCCTGAAAAGTGCCTGATGGATAATTTTTCTAAACCATAAGACAAGATGATGGTTAAATGATTTGAAAGGTAAAGTCTGCATTCAAATATAAAATCAACATAAGTGTTGGAAGAGGAGAAATGTAAGGTGGCACCTTTTGAGTAGTAACCAGTGTATATCACAGTCTTAACAGCAAGTTCATTGACATAGCCACTTAACCAAAGTGATGAAAATACTGCCTTTTTTTCAACAAAGCTAAATTGGTGAGAATTACCTCTGTGAACTTGCATTATATAGTTGACTAGAGCATCCCTATTGTCTATCCAGAAGTTCCTCAAGTGGGTATCATTTGGATATTTACAGCATGAAATCTCTAATGTAATCTCAAATATTCCTGAGTTTATGTAATTATAGTCCTGCATACCACCTGTAAAGAAAGCCCAAAAGGTTCATCAGCTTTTACACATTTAAGCACTATGTTTTTAAGTGGACCGATGTTTTGGCCAGGAATTTTTTGCTACTGAAGTTTTTGCAATGTTGATTAGCAACAAATGAAAATGATATGATATGAGCCTGTGAGTGACATTTCCAACAATTTCACACATGTGTGCAACATTAAGACTCAGATCAGACTGTGCACTTTGCACTCTGTAGATAGGTACTGACTCAGTTTTAGAAAACTGCAATTGAATGTTATAAGTCCATTCTAGGACTTCCCAGACTGCATAATGTTAGTGTTTCATGTGCATTTGAAATTGTTGGAAATGTCACACACAGGCTCATATTTATCTATCTAAAGAACAAGATGTGTTTGTGAAACACATTGCCCCCCCGTAAGAGCATTTTTTCAAAATGTTGACCTGGACAGATGACCTTGACTTTGTAACATGACATTGGCTTTGGTATCATCAGATGCTTATGATTGGGATCTATCATCATGTCAAATGTGAAGATTGTAACTTGAAAAGGCTTGAAAATATTGGCAATGTTAAGTTTTCTGGTTTAATTTTGCAGACAACCAGACAGATGGACTGATAGACAGAAGAACGGTCAGACAGAGGAAAAACAGGCAATGGTAAAACAAATGCCCCCAATCTTTGGATATTGGGGGCATAAAAGTCATACAGACTATGCAGACTTCAAGACTTGATTGCTTGGTGAAAAACAAATCTAAATTCTTATGATGTTATCCTTAAATTCATTCAGAATTCTAAATTTCTAGTTTTGAGTGTACTAACAAAAATAATTAATTGTATGTAAGATGGATGAATCTTGGGGCTATTTTCCAGTCCGCACAATTTCTTATGCTGCTTTAAAATCTGTTGTCATATTCCTCTCAATCTTTAATGATTACACTAGTGGATGATTCAACTTGGTTATTTTATGCACACGACATTGCTCTTGTTATGTTATAAAGATATATAGTACCTGGGGCTGTATACCAGTCTGCACCATTCGTAATGCCATTTTTAAATCTGTCGCCACATTCCTCTCCCTCGTATAAATACATACTGGCATGAGATTGGGAGTAAGTCAGTGACAACAATTTAAACACATCATCATCGGGACTTGGTGAAGGACCTGATCTGCCTCTTTTGTTGGCTGAAATATGAATAGAATAATCATTTGTTTCACTGTAATGGCCCTGTCACACCTCAACGTTTTAGCCAGCGTGTGCCTAACGTGTTTGAGGAAACGACTAAGTCTGCAAAACGTTGGCATAAGCTGACCTACATTTTCTTTTTGTCAATTCACAACGCGCTTGTAGCGTGTTCATAGCGAGTTTGAATGTGTGAGTAACGCATGAGTAACGTGTCCAGAAAGTGTTGATAGCGTATGTCAGCGTATACCAACGTTCTTGAGCGTGTGTCCAACGTTCTCGTAACGTCCTCAGAACGTGCTTAACATGTTTGTAACGCGCTGCTAGCGTGTTATAACTTGTTCGCAGCGTTTTTTGAATGTGAATATGAATTCTGCAAGAATTTACCACTTTAAATTCATTCTTTTACTATATAAACAGGCCACCGGCCACTAAACAGATTCAAATTCAAAGTATGTTGGTTCATGTAAAAGAAAATAGGAATACACTGGCACCTGTTACATATGAAAACATGAATATAACAAACTATAAGATTACAGGCTGATTAAAGTTTCTGGTACTTTTTACTCGAAAAATATTGCGAAGGGGTAAGGAACTACTTGTCATAATGCACTCCTTTCTTCCTCCATATGCTCTACCATGAAGGATGACTTTCTACAACCTCTCTTAATCTTGAATAGCTAGTCTTATATTAAGGGGGAAAAGGTGTACCAAATATCAAACTTGTAGTACATATAATAGAATCAAATATTCTGAACAGAACAGAATAGAATAAAACACATCTTGTATTATGTCCACTAGGTACAACAATGTACTTGTCTTTTTGGTATATTGATAATGATCAAATGAGACAAATGAATGTTTGTATTTTCGCGAACATATTGTTATTCTGACCAAAGAGCAGACGCGCTTGTAAAGCTATAAACGCAATGTTTAATACACATTTATGCTACATTCTCCACCTCGACAATCTAAGGAATTAAGAAAATCCGTAAAGAATTTATATGGAAGAAAAGACAAGCAGCTTGTAACATAACATAAGTTTTATTTATATGACTTGAACGAAATCGTTCATCGTCAAATGTAGAGAATGCTACTTATAATCGAGTTTTCTTGTCATTTTTGGACTGGTCATGAGGAAATATGCAGATATGAACATGTCAAAAGGGTCATACACATGTACATGCACAAATTTATTTATTTACGACAAGCTGATGGTAGAAATTCAAGACAAATATGCAGCAGAACTTTTATATTTTCATTGAAAACTGAAACGCTGTCAGACGCCAGAAACACGCTGTGAACTCGCTGGCAACGCGCTAGACACACGTTCAGTACGCTGAAGACACGCTATGCACTCGTTCCCAGTACGCTGGAGACACGTTAGAAGCACGTTAACCTTTGGGCAAACGTGTTTCTAGCGTGTCCGTAGCGTAAGTGAACAAGCTCCTAACTTGTGCGGAACGTGTGCGGAGTGTGTTCCAACATGTTCGGCACACGCACAGGAATTTTGTGCATGCACAAAATTTAATGAGATACTCAGCATATCGCAATGTGTGCCAACGTGTTACAGTGTGCCGATAGCGTGTGTGGAACGTTTCTTTAGTGTACCCGACGTGTTCGCAGCGTATTATAAAAAATCCAACATGTTCCGCACACGCTGGCTAAAACATTAAGGTGTGACAGCCCTATAAGTTTGATTTATATTTTAAGTTAATCATGGGTACAACAAAAGCTTTATTTTCATGAGTGGCACAGCAACAAGGGAAAATATAGCTTTTGTTGTTCTTAAATGAAATATTAATCGATCTTACTCGAAAAAAAAATGATTATTCTATTTCTTTTATGAAAAATGAAGCAAAATTGAAAAATTTAAATGCGTCATTTTGCATGTGATTGCTATGCTATATTAATGATGATGTCATTTCTTGTGTTCAGCTTAGCTAACATTAGATGGGGTGAAATAAACAAAAGCGGGTTTTAAGTTTTTGATAATTTAACTGGTTTGCTGGTGATTTTTTCAAATGATAAGCTAACGTTATTTCTCAATAATCCATTTTAAATAAAAAACTGTTTTATTTATAATATTGGTCATGCTTAAACTTAGATAATTTCTACTTTGGTAGGAGGTATAGACAAAGATCACCCTACACATTTTAACAGTGTGATCGTAGTCTACACCACCTGTTTGTACTGCATGAAGTTCCCATAATACTGTTCTGGTAAATCCACAATTAAGAGAGATAACTTTGTGCTCTTTTGAGCTAAAAAATTAGTCCATTTCAAAGCTCCTTTGAATTTAGTTAGAAAAAGATTATAAAGGAATGCACAGTCAATGATGTATGTAAAATTAATAGCTCTTGAAAAAATATCTATGTTATGTTAAACCTCTTTCTCAAACAGTCCCTGATACTGTCTCATACAGTCCTTTTGTTTTAATACTTTGGAAAAATTGTGGAAAAAGAAGATATTGCTTGTTGCAAAGAATATCTCCTTTTCCACAGCATTTTCTACCACATAGGGTGGTTTGTATTCAAATTATTCTAAATTCGCGTTATGGTCTTCAGACTCTTTCAATTTTGACCAGTCTAAAATTTTGAAAAATAGGAAATAGTTTAAAAAAATTCACCTTCTATATACTGATCAAATGGATAGTTGGCCACCATTGCTCCTCCATGTAAATTGGCTGACAGTACAAAGTTATATTGGCCTAGCCAGTTTATGACTGCCTGTGTCTCGGGTTGTATCGGTTTCTGGTGACGATTGTGAAGCAAGTCGGGGAAATTACGATTTAAATCGATGTTCATGTAGTTATACCTGAAAGTGAAATTATAGAAATTTGTGACTTGTCACGCAAAACGGACCACCTGGGAACTCAGTAAAATAAGTATTTGGAAAAAGATTGGAAAGAGCAAAGGTGAACTTCTGGGCCCGAGGTTATAAAACTTTTCTCAGGCTCAATTCAAAATTTTCTCAAATTTCAAATTGAGATTTAAGCCGTAATTTTGTTTTATTACTCATTTTAATGTATTAACATAAAAGATGATATTAACTAGAACTTCAGAATGCAAGTGCTATCAGTGAATGATGTGTTTGTAACTAATATTGAGGTCATATGAAGCATTTGCATGAAATTCATGATTGTAGGTCACTTGGTTCTTGAGTAAGAGTCCGGAAACAAAAATTGAACAAAAATTGACTGTGACCTTGACCTTTGATCTATATGACCCCAAAACAATAGGGCACTTCCTTGGATCATAAGCAACATTTGCATAAAGTTTCATGCTTGTAGGCCACTTGGTTCATGAGTTAGCTTCCGGAAACGAAAATTGAACAAAAATTTTCTGTGACCTTGACCTTTGACCTACTTGACCCAAAAACAATAGGGCACTTCCTTGGGTCATAAGGAACATTTGTATAAAGTTTCATGATTGTAGGCCACTTGGTTCTTGAGTTAGAGTCCGGAAACGAAAATTGAACAAAGGCTGACTGTGACCTTGACCTTTGACCTACTTGACCCAAAAACAATAGGGCACTTCCTTGGGTCATAAGGAACATTTGTATAAAGTTTCATAATTGTAGGTCATTTGGTTCTTGAGTTAGAGTCCGGAAACGAAAAGGTCTACGGACGGACGGACGGACGGACGGACAGACAGACAGACATGGTGAAACCAATATACCCCCCTCTACTTCGTTGGTGGGGGGTATAATAAGTTGTTATAAATAACAACTTATTAATATCATCTTTTATTTTCATACATTTATTTGTTATTTAAAAGTTGAGAAATTTGAGCCTGAGCCTGAGAAAAGTTTTATAAGCTTGGGCCCTGAAATCATTAAATAGGAAAGTAGAATAATCATTCTAGATACAGAAATGTATTATTCGTGAAAGGTTTTGACCCTGGTCAGTCTACGCTGATGGAACAGTCTGACCAGAGATTGTCATTTAAAAAACTTCCAAGATGAGCACTTTTCACACTAAAGGTCATATTTAGTAATATTCCATTTATGTCCCAGTTCCTCATTCCACTTTTGAAAGCACATTAAATTTTGATACATGGACATGTTGTCATTAACAATCATTGTATGTGACCTGCTCACCTTTTTTTCAATATTTTCTTTCATGGGATATTTACAGGGACACAAGATACATCTGTAGGTGTTAACAAATCTTCATGTCTTAAAAGCAATTACAATATTTGATTTTCCTTTTTTAAACTTGGGCCAAAGTCACTTGAATAAGTAATAGAATTAAGCATTTCTTTTAAACAATCATTTGAATTTTTTTAAGCAAATTGAACTCAAATGGAGAGAAGACTTACCAAAAAAAGCCAAATTTAGGTAACTTGATTGAAATGGAGTTGATAAAATAAGGGGTGATGGCTGCCATTACATCTTGTCATGCTGAATAAAAACCTTTACAGAACTGCTGCGAAACCAAGTGCTGAAAGCAGGCGATGCACTTTTTGTTAATGACTATTTTGTTACAAAAATGATTTTTC
The DNA here is from genome assembly GCA_948146395.1 of Fragum whitleyi. NCBI lineage: Eukaryota > Metazoa > Mollusca > Bivalvia > Cardiida > Cardiidae > Fragum > Fragum whitleyi. The sequence goes on from OX411553.1 coordinate 26,993,883, forward strand.
GATGCTTTCCTGGTTTTAAAAAAGAGAAAATCAGATTGTATAGACTAAGATCAGACTGCACATATGTGCAGACTGATCTTTGTCTATAGATCCTGCCAAAAGCAGATATATTCTGGGTTCAACATGACAAGGGTTAAGGAAGGGGCACCCATTAGGGAAAGAAAAGGTAAATAAAACTTACCTGCCCATGACGCCATAACAATCTCCCTCCATAGACAAATCGTAACCGTCAGGATTTAACGATGGTAAAATATGGACAACAGTTTTATTGAGGAAGTCTTGTATTGTTCTGTTCTGACTATATTCTGTCAGCAAATGTTCTACAAGGTGGAGTAATACCTCACGGCTAACTACCTACAACATAGAAATTAGAATAGAAGACATCTCGGTCTTAGAACAACTACATCAGATCTAAATGATTTGTTCTCCAGCAAAACCTTCCTAAATGACAATAAAATTGACAATAGGCTTAAAATCCAATGCTAAACTAGAAAGCCATGTATGGCTTGAGTCGCTCCACAGGCTTCAAATTCTTGTAATAGCAAATAAAAGTTTTGACTAGATTTTAAGATATTTTGGGCTCTACTAATGTTGAAAATGATTTTCAAAATTTTCACTATATAACATATAGAGAAATGACCTCTGCTCATAAAAGACATATTTTTCATTAGACCACAATAATATTTGGCTGCATGATAATGGATCATCCAAGGATCATACAAATAATGTTTGATTGATATACATCAGTAATATACTGAGAATATTATTTTCAAAATTTCCACTATATAACATATAATGAAATGACCTCCGCCAATAAAATACATATTTTACAGCCAATCACAAAAATTTTTTGTAACTGATAAAGGGTCACTCAAGGATCATTCCAGTGAAATTTGGTTGATATCAATCTATTACATTCTGAGAAAATGATTTTCAAAATTTCCACTGTATAACATATAGAGAAATAACCTCCGCCCATAAAATACATATTTTTCATCCGATCACAATAATATTTGTTGGACTGATAAAGGGTCACTCAAGGATCATCCCGGTGAAATTTGATCGATATCCATCAGTTACATTCTGAGAAATTGATTTTCAAAGTTTCCACTTTATAACATATAGAGAAATGACCTCCGCCCATAAAATCCATATTTTTCATCAGATCACAATAATTTTTGGTAGACTGATAAAGGGTCATCCAAGGATAATTCATGTAAAATTTAATTGGTATCGATCAATTAGACTCTGAGAAAATTCACTTTTTACCATATTTGGAAATAAGCCACGCCCATTAAAACCATGTTCTCATTGGATCAAAAATTCTTGAACAACTTTGAAAGAGGGTCACCCAAGGATCATTCCTGTGAAGTTTGGTTGAAATTCATCCCATAGTTTCTGAGGAGAAGATTTTTAAAGAAAAAGTTTACGACCGGACGCTCGGATGGACGGACGGACAGACAGACACATGACGGACACAACGCCATGACAATAGCCCCAATGGCCTTCGGCCAGTGAAGCTAAAAACAATGTTGTATTTTGTGTTCATAAACAAGAAAAGTATCTAATGGTTCTCAAAAGGAAGAAAGTGCTTTAACTTGTTTGGGTTACCATTTATAAATATCTGATTCACCAAGAGCCTTCAGTATGACTGGAAAATAATCATGCCTTAGAAGTGCGACAGTTTGAACACTGTCAAGTGTGCACATTAGGCACAAACATTGAGCAACCTGGGCAGCCACACAATTCAAGTAAGAGTATCAGGTGATCATGTTAAGAGACATATAGGTCATGATCTTATCTTTATACAGAGAGCTTAGTGAAGACTCAGGTCAGACTGTGCAGATACATAGTTTTGCCAGAGATATTTTGCTAAATACTCATGTAAATTGTTGAAAATACCACTCAAAGGCTCATTATTATGGAAGAATTCAGAAAATGATTAATGAAACTGTGTGTGATATTTCCGTTATTTTTAAATGTGTGCCAAGCAAACACTCTGGTCAGCCTGTGAATTTGCATAGTCTGACCAGAGTCTTCACTATACACTTTTTAGATAAATATATCAAAGTTTCTTTAGCTTGTCAGGCAATCTTTTAATTCCACTACATGTATGTAGCTGTCTAAGCTGCCAAATGCTTGCACTTCATGCACAGTTCAAATTTCTGGACAACCTCTGTTAAGCCCACAATTTTTTTACCATAGCTCAAAATGAGCCTAATGTAAACATTTGACACATGAGCTATGACTTTGACTAAATAATTCGGAGTTATTTTCCTGACAAATCTAGACTAACACACTCACACACATACACTAATAAGTCATTGTGACAACGGCTAGCTCTAGCAGGCTTAACAAAGTAGTGATATCTCTCTAGGGCGTAACTACCATTACACACAATATGCAAGTGCAAAAATATGCAACAAGAGGGCCAGAATGGCCCTTCAACTGAATTTCAGCAATCCAGTGGATCACATCCTCTTTTCTACCAAAGATCATACAAATTTGCCAAGCTGTTGACTTCAGAGAAGATGTTATTCCAAGAATTCAAATTGAAAATAGACCCTGTCTGCCCATTGGTAACTGGGGAGAAGATTTTGGGCTCAAAATAAGCCCCTCCCTGCCACATCCATATTAATGGGCCAATCAAAATTTTGCAGTAAGTTTTGAAGATGGTCACCCAAGAAACATTCAGGTAAAGTTTCATTGAAATCAACCCAGTGGTTCAGGACAAGATGTCATTCAAAGATTTCAGGTTCAAATAAAGCAATGCACTGCCTCACCCATATTTATAGGCCAATAAAAATTTTGCAAATAATTTTAAAGAGGGTCACCCAAGTAACATTCAGATTAAATTTCAATGAAATCAGCCCGGTGGTTCAGGTGGAGATGTCGTTAAAAGGATTCAAAGACAAAAAATGCCATGCCCTGTCATGCCCAACTTATTTGGCCAACCAGAATTTTGCGAACAATTTTTAAAGAGAGTCACCCTGGGAACATTTTGCAAAGTTTCATTGAAATTGGCCTAGAAGTGTGGGAAGAGAAGTTTTAAGATTGATGACAACAGACAACGCACAACAGCCAAAGGACGACAGACGCAGAGTGATCTTAAAAGCTCCACTTGAGCACCTTGTGCTCGGGTCAGCTTAAAATTCCCTTTTCCCATTATACCTGAAGGACCTGACTAGTTTTTGAAAGGAATCGTCCTCAAGTTGGTACAATCATTCTGTGAAAGTTCAAAGCAAAAGAAAAACAATAAGGACTCCATCCCGATAAAAAGAAAAGTTCAAAGATGAAAGCAGGCAGATGGAGGGATGGATGGATGAACAGGAAACAAGCCATGGCTATAGATCTTCTGACCATCAATAAGTAGAGTTAATAACTGCACTTTTATTTTTTTCATGGAGGAATGAATATTCTTTATAAGCTGATAAGAACACTCCTATTTGATAACAATAAATACAATTTCATTAAAAGGATAAGCCCAAATGTAGTGTAAGTGCCTATAAATATATAGGTACATGTACTTACAACAGTTTTGCACTGACCCAAATTAGTCTGAGATGGTTCCATTTTGCATGACAGGTCACATAAATAAAACATACCTCATTTCCATGCATGTTACCAACATACTTTACATGAGGTCTTAATGGCTCATTAGCATGGATGTTGTTGCCAATAGCCAATACCCATAATTCTTGACCTGGAAAAGAGTTAATGACCAATTAAATGGAAACCAATGTACTCTGTGACCTATAAAGTATAAGCAGAATCCTTTCCCTTGTTATACTCAATAGAATTTGTTTATTTGATAAGAGTTTAACACTTCTCATGCTAAACCTGAAATATTCCTGTTTGAACAGTTGGTACAGACAAAGATCAGTCTGCACATTATTTGCAGTCTGATCTTCAGCTAGGCTACCTCTTTGTCCTTAAGTCTTAAGGCACAGTTGTATATGAAATTAATTTTCAAAAGAAAGATTAACCCCCACCCTCCACCCCAACACATTCTCTTGAATTCTAGTGCCTTCAGTCCTTTGCAATTCAGATTAAATCCTAAAAGGTTTTAATTCAGCAGGACGGTAGCGGTGTTTATTGTGGCCCCCTTCTCCCTGATATATATTTTAGTATCACAAATTGCAACAATATGTGCATGATCATAGGATACGGAAACTTCTGTGAAAGTTTCATGCAAATCTATCTATAATTGAAGGAGGAGTTGTGTTCGCGAGAATTGGACATACATAGACAAACAGACGGACAGAGAAGATCATACAAATATACATCCTCCTTTGGAGTGTATGAAAAAATCTGTACAATAAATGGTGTTTCAGAGATTAAAGCTGAATATTTCCACAAACACATTTTATAGGTTGCTAAAAGAATTCAGTTCTACACAAGTCAAGACATTCTTTGCTGATCAACAATGATTTCTAAGCTAGAAAGAAGATACATCATAAATTTCAAGGACTTAGCATAATAATCTTTTGAATTTTAACAGCCTTAAATGTTCTTTTCTGGTCATCAGATAAATCATGGTAAATGAAGTTTATGGGAATGGTTCAGTTTGATGGTAACTTTAATGAGAAATGATTCAAGGTCAAAACTTGTATCAAGGTCACACATACATATACTTACTAACTAAGAACTGTTGAAACTGGTCAAAACTGTACAGTCCTGTGTTCAGGATGACAAAATAGTGCAAAAAGTTAGCCAATTATAACCAGCTTTGCATGTGCAGTTGCATGTGCAATTGCATGCAAAGCAGGGTATAATTGGCAAACTATTTGCACTGTTTTGTCATCCTGAACACAGGGCTGGTGTGTTATTTCATGAATGATGTAATCTTCTTATTACTTTGTGAATAAATTTCGAGGTCAAAACTAAAGTCAATGTCATATATTATACATTTACACAAACTTACCAAGTACAGACTGCCCAATACTATATAGATGAGTTAAATCAGGATAGATGTTGTTTATAGATGAAAAGAATGATGTAATCTCCTCGTTACTATGGTGAGTAAAGTTCAAGGTCAAAACCTCTGTCAAGGTCACTAATAAACATATCACAGACTGGATTGAATACAGTCCCATATCTTGCCTGAAAAACAAAAAGTCCATACAAAAATGAAAAAAATTGAGCCAGTGCTTGACATTTCAAACAATTTAAAATGTTCATGATGTGTAAACATTGAGAGGCCCAGACAGCAAAAAACTGTAAATATAAAGTTACCTGATTGTCACAGATACTTTGAGACCTTATCTATCCACCAAACGCATAGTGAAGACTCTGGTCAGACTGTCAAATGTGCGCAAAGCAAAGATTCTGGTCAGACTGTGCAGATGCACAGGCTGGTCAGAGTTTTTGCTTTGCGCACATTTGAAATTGTTGGAAGTCTCAGCAAAAAGGGTGCCATCTGAGAACTAATGCAAAATAAATATTTGGAAACATGATTGGATCCAGCATAAGCCAACTAGAAGGTGGATTTCTGGAATAATTACAAAGGAAGCTAGAAAATTATTCTAGATTAAGAAAATTTGTTAGTTGCAGAAAGTTTCAACCCTTGTCAGTCTATGTAGATTAGGCAGCCAGGTTGATACATTTGCACTTCCCAGATGGTCCTTTTTCCAATGATAAGTCACAAAATGTAAATATTCATAACACTTGACATAGCTACGGTATTTAAGATATCAAGATGTATCATTCTGAAAATATTTCCTCTCATGTAAATTTTTCTGATACAGGTTTAGATTATTGAATGGTTCATTAAATTGGAAAATGAATTTCAAGGAGTCAGCCTGGAACGACTGTAAGGGCCTGTACATTTATAGGAACTTTAAATAATTAGGACCTCACCACTCCAAATGTAGAAGAAACATTCTATCTTTCATCCAATTATTCTTTTTTTCACCTTCGCACAGTGAACACGTTTTTAGTCAAACTTGTAAATAAATGCAAAGAGAACATCAAGTTCAAAATCATAATTAATAATCAAGTTTATTATGGCCAGGTTATATATAGGGATCTTGTTGTGAATTATTGAAACAAGATCTTAAGATTCAAAGCCACATAAATAACAGTTTTTGAAAAAAATACCGTTCCCAATAGTGTTGAAAATAAAGAAGCTTATTGTGTGCTTGTTTACCATTAATTCAATATTCTGTGAATATTGAATTACTGTTAAACTAGCAAACAATAAACCAGATGCCCTGTTACCAGGTCTCATAATTGAACCTGCAAACAAAAAATAAATAAAAAATTAGAAAACTTTGTGAAAAAAGAATGAAATACAAATTTTAAATACTTTTCTTCCTATTATGTTACAGGACTGACCAGTTTATGAAATGCAAAATGTATGAGAAATAATAGTATGGAGACTCAGTTGTGCACAGTTGTGCAAAGATTCATGTTTCTAGGTCACTTTGTTCATCAGTTAGAGTCCAGAAAGGTAAAAAGTCAACAGACAGATGGACAGACAGACGGTGAAATCAATATACCCTCTCTACTTTGTAAATGGGGGTGGTGTATAATAAGAGGCCCATGAGAGCTTGGGGCACTCCAATCCAAAAATATTTGTTGACTCTATAACAAAAGCAAGATTGCACAAGGAGAATATCTAAAAGACCCCTTTTCCTGTGACTTCTGATGGGTTGCCCCAATTTTTCAAAAGTGACAAGCCTTATGGTCTTTCAATCATGGTTTTCTGGTTTTAAGAAAATCTAATAATGTTTGTGGACTTCATCACATAAACAAGATCACATTATTAAGTTAAGATCCAAAGTGAAATTCCATAAAGGCCCCTTTTCCCCTGTTATCCAACAGACTGTTGCCATTCTAGAAAGTGGTGATCCCTATGACCATACAATCATTTTGTGAAAGTTTAAAGAGACTCTGATTATATTTGTGGACTTAATTGAATAAACAACATTGCATGAAGTGAAATTTCTAAAGGAAATTCAATAAGATCCTTTTTCCCATGTTGTCCAACAGATCATCTCAGTTTTTGAAAGCTATGATTCTTTTGACTCTACATTCAACCTGTGAAAGTTTCAAGAGAAATCAAAAATATGCATGGACTACATTGTATAAATGAGATTGCACCAAGCAAAATTCTTTAAAAAAGAAAAATTCACAAGTCCCATTTTCCCGTGTTATCTGAAAGATAACCCCATTATTAAAAGCAATGATCCTTATGATCCTAAAATTATCCTGTGAAAGTTTCAAGAAAATCTGATGATAAAATAGAACTTTATCACGTAAACAAGAAACAAGGGGACCAAGGATGGTCCTATATTGCTCACCTGAATAAGTTAACTCATAACTTGTCAACTATGTCATAAATACCAGAGATTGTTTGGTGTACATTTAGGGTGGTTTTGAAAGAAACATACTTTAATTTCGTCCTACTGCAATTTGATTTTTTTTCAATTTTTGTAAATTTTTAACTTTTCTCATACCATTGCAACCAAAGTTATTGATGGCATTTAATTCTTTTAAAAACTTCGGTAGACCTACACCTAAAGAACATCCCTGCCAAGTTTAAAATTGATTGGCCCAATGATTAAGAAGATGAATTTGTTCTAAGATTTTCTACAAACTTTTGGCCATTCCATTACCTTGGAAACCAGAAATTGTGATGGTATTAAATTTTTTTTAACAACTTTAGTAAAGCTTTACCCTAGGAAAATCCCTACCAAGTTTCAGCTTGATCGTCCAAGTAGTTTAGGAGGAGTAGATTTTTTCTTTGATTTTTGGCCATTTACAGCCTTTCTGTTACCATGGAAAAACAGATTTTGTTTTTAAATTAAATTCTTTTTACAACTTTTAAAAGATTCAACAAAGGAACATCCCTGCAAAATTTCAGCTCGATTGGCTTAATAGTTTAAGAGAAGAAATTTTTCTAAGATTTTCAAAAATTTTCAAAACTTTTCAGCCTTTCCATTTACATGGAAACCAGAGTTTTGTTGAAATTGAAATTATTTTAAAAAATTTTGAAAAGCTTCACCCAAGGAACATCCCTCTCAAGTTTCAACATGATTGGCCTAGTGGTTTAAGAGAAATCGAGGGCTCGACGCAACACTATTGTAACTACATATTTTACCGAAATGCACTTTTTTGCGTTTTTGGATTCACTGGTATCTTATACATCTTTTGGTGAAATTTCGGGTCCTTTGCTTTACAATTTAAAATGATATTCTAATTTTCCAAATTATTGTATCTCAAAATTTACTTCTTTGAATCGCAATACTATTGTAAGTCGACTTACAATAGTTTTGCAATACAGAATGATGGGGATCATTCATATAAGATATTTTTTTATTCACTTTTTTCTATCTTTACAAATTGAGAAACCACTTTGAAGAATATTTTTTTAATTTCAATCATCTATGTCAAACTTAAAGTACAATATAAAATTGAATAACTGTCAAGAAATCTAATTTTGACCCTACAATAATAGCTAAAAATAATTGTAACTCCCAATATGCTACTTTTCTTTACTTAAATAGATAATTTCTGCCAATAGATGATTTTAATGTATAACAATTCTCTCCAAATAAATATTTTCAACCAGGCTGCTGATGACATGGACTTGTGAGGCACTACTAACTGAAAAAGTATATTTATGACCTGATAGATCTGTACAATAATAATAATGTTCCAGTAATATATCAAGTATTGTGGTCCAAAAGGCTTGTAATCATATTAAGTTATGTTGTTAATATTATTGCACAATAATGTTGCATTTGTATGTCACACATCACATACAAAAGTTGTTAATGTACAAAAGAATTTTAAAGGTCAGATCTATAGTAAAATGCTGTCAAAAAGTCAAGCTATTGATGATTCCTCTTTTAAAAGTGATGGCTTTAGGTTCTATAAACAATTGTTCTTCAACCCTTATAACGCTGTTTTTGACATTCACTGTACACGAGCTTTGGAGACAATATGGACCTAGATTAGCCTGCACAGTTGTGCACTCTAATCTATGCCTAATCAAGACCCTTGGTTCATATTTTGGCTCCACCTGGGCCCAACCCTTTTTACATAGAATCAAGGAGCGAAATCTTCAACAATCTTCTTCTCTGAAACCAGATTGCAGACAGCTTTCATATTTGGTATGTAGTGTCTTCTAGTGGACCTCTACCAAGTTTGTTCATATCAAGAACCTAGGGTCATATTTGGGCTCTGCCCAACACATCCCTTTAGTACTTCTGAGCACAAAGGTTAAAAAAAGAAAACCTTAAAAAATCTTCTTCTCTGAAACTAGACGGCAGACAGCTTTCATATTATGTATGAAGCATAATCTAGTGGACCTCTACCAAGTTTGTTCATATCAAGACCCTGGGATCATATTTGGGCTCCACTTGGGCGCAACCCTTTTTACATAGAATTAAAGAGCAAAAAGGCTTATTCTTCTTGCTCTTGTCTGAAAACATTCCATGGTTTTGATCTTATGTAGAAACTATCTCCTTGTTGACATCTGCCTATTTAGTTAATGTGAAATCCCAGGGGTAAAGAGACTCAGGTGAGCGATCTAGGACCATCATGGTCCTCTTGTTTATTTCATTTTTAGCTCACCTGAGCACGAAGTGCTCAAGATTAGCTTTTGTGATCGTAGAATGTCCGTCATCAGTCTTGCATCGTGCATCGTCCACAATTTTTTCAAACATCTTCTCCTCCTAAAGCAGAGGGCCAATCTTGATGAAACTTGGCAGGGATGTTCCTTGGGTCAAGCTCTACCAAAGTTGTTCAAATAAATGAAATCCACCCTTAACTTTCCCTTTACCCTTAAGGGTGAAAATATGAAAATCTTAAAAAAATCTTCTTCCGTGAAATCAGATGGCAGACAGCTTTCATATTTAGTATGTAGCATCTTCTAGTGGACCCCTACCAAGTTTGTTCATATCAAGACCCTAGGATAATATTTGGGCTCCACCCGGGCGCAACCTTTTTTACATAGAATCAAAGAGTGAAAATCTTTAAAAATCTTCTTTAATCAAAACCAGAGGGCTAATTGCTTTCATTCTTGGTATGTAGCATCATCTAGTGGGCCCCTAACATGTTTGTTCATATCAAGACCCTTGGGTCATATTTTGGCTTGGGCGCATCCCTTTCAGCTCATCTGATCACGATGGGTGAAAATAGGAAAACCTTCAAATATCTTCTTCTCTGAAACCAGAAGGCAGACAGCTTTCATATTTAGTATGTAGCATCATCTTATGGACCTCTTCCAAGTTTGTTCATATCAAGACCCTGGGGTCACATTTCGGGTCCACCCAGGTGCATCCCTTTTTACATAGAATCAAAGAGCAAAATGGCATATCTGTCTTGCTCATCGCTGAAAACGTGCCATGGTATTGATCTTTGGCAATTATCTTCTTTTTGACATCTGCCTATCTAATTAATGTTATGTCCCAGGGGTCAAAAAAACTCAGGTGAGCGATCTAGGACCATCATGGTCCTCTTGTTGTGGAAAAGGTTTGAAAATCACAATTAATTAAATTCAGCAGGAAAAGGGTTCATCAAATTTTGATTCAGCCACTTTTCTTGTGATATTTGGGTTTCAGAATTTTTTATTTTGTAGAGATTGACTGCTTTTACGAAACAATCATTCTTTGAAAAAGTTGAAAAGAAACTAAAGTAAAAAGTGCATTGGGACCACAAAAAAGCAGTTGTAAAAAAGAGAAACATTGCTTAATACACATTTTATTTACTAATTAAATAATTTCAATAATCCTATGATGTTTAAAACCCAATAGAATCGTCTCGTGGAGACAACATAGGATTCATTTACAAAATTTTAAGTTCAGTATATCTACTTTTTAGCTGAGCTGGGTTTAGAAAAAACCAAAGTGTTGTTTGCGTTGGTGATGACGTTGGCTATGAAGTGACAAACCTAAACCTTGGTCATATCTCTGTTATTGAAGATATCTTCATGAAACTTGGCATGTGCGTTCACTATCACAAGAGCTACCTAGACTGTAAAGGGTAAAATTTTGGAAGCATTTTTAAAAGAGTTAAGCCCCTTTTTTGACTTAAAAATTTTGCATTATCAAGCACCTGCAGGGGAGTGTTGCACCTGTAGGCTGTGCTCTTGTTTAAGTTACCATATTTTCTTTTATAAAGAAGGGGATTTTGAAAATGGCCGCTTAATAAAAAAGGTTGTCTAATAGACATGGTCTCTGAAGCAGGATAGACTGTAATGAAATCTTAGGACTCATCTCACTATAAACTGGAATTAAAATCAATCTTCATAAGATGCCTTTTCCTGTGAGCTTGACATACACAACCCATTTTTAAAGGACCCTTTTTATGTATTATTGTTAACTAATTCTGTGCAGGTTTGAAGATGAGAAAATAGAGCTGTGGACTCTGGAAATATATTTCAACCAAATTTATAATATTTTCAGTAATACTGGCAAACTTGACCAATTTTGAAAGGCATAATCCTTATGATGGTACAATCTTTCTTGGAAAGTTTGATGGAAATCTGATAAAAACTGTTGACTCTTTCTATTGCGACCAAAAGAGAAAGTTAACAGAGTGGACAGACAGATGGAAAACACACACCATTGCTATATTTCTTCTGACCTGCCATCAATTACTATACTGAACAATAAAAGAAACATGTCATTGTTAAAAACCATGAAACATGTAATATAATTAGAAGTAAATCTTTTAAAATCCTTTCCTTTGAAATTAGAAGGTATAGTTTTGCAAGAAAGAGTGAGGTTCGAGAAACCATTATTTCCTATCATTTTCACGTGAAATTGATCTTTGATCACTCACTTGAAATTGTTGGTCTATAGACAGCCTAGATATTTATTATGTAGCTTCACCAAATATGTAAATACCATGCTGATGGATTATATATTTGGTTTCAGCCAGTGAACGTCGCTTTTTAGCTTATTTCAACAGCTAGACTGTGCTCAAGGTTAGATGTTGTGATCAGTAAATAAATAATTTGTTCTTCTTGCTGTCAGAAGTCAACAACAGTTCTTTAAACAATTCCCCTATAACCACTGGGCCAAATTTCAACTAAACTTGGCATATATTTTCTTTGGTGAACCTTTTTAAACTTTTTTTGCAATTTTTTTATTCATCCTCAAATGTCAGTGTAATTCATTTGATTGACCTTGATGGTTGACCTTCACACTTGCAGAAGACTTTGACCAAATCATAAGCAATTTTCTGTTTCAAATTCAATGTGCCACATTCATGAATACTAAGTATAAACAACTTTATAATTGAGAGCTTCAAGAAAATGGGATAGTTCAAGACTATACAAGTTTTCAAATTCAACATTAAGGTAATGAGCTTAAAATTTGACATTTGACTCGTGACATTAAATTCACTTCATTCATTGAGAATTGATATTAAACATACAAACCACATGCATTCATGGAACACTAATGCTATTGAAATGGCTGCTCTTGAAATTCTGGCCTTGGTAATTGACCTTGACAAATGACCTTGACCCTGTCTTTAAAACATTTATCATTGAAGTTTCATTCAAGTCCAATATGAGCAATGTAAATAAAAGTTACAGAAAAAAGGTAAAGTTTGCAGATGAAATTCTTAAGTTCAGTTTTGGGGATAACAGTTGAAATGTTGACCTTGACTTTAATGATGTTGCTCTTCTCAAGGTCATGGATGAGTTTAAAAAGTTAACTTTGACCTTGATGAAATGGACCTCCTAAGATGGGTATTGTTGTAAGTATGATGAATTCCAAATATTATAGCATTATATCTTGGTTTTAGAAAATTTAGGGATATGTTTAGTTCACAGCTTATTTTTTCAGCAGATTGACAGACAGATAGACAGACAAATTCATAGGCAGACATTTGTATTAATGGAGAGACAGAATGACACCCGTAAAACTGTATTTTCCTGATCATTCAACGTTTTGCAGGTGCATAAAAATGAAAATTTTATCTTTAACAGTTTTAATGTTACAGGAACTTAAATATTAAGTTTTCAGGTAGCTTCCAAAAGGCCAATGAACAGACAGGTAGACAGACAATATTTAAAAGATATGTCCTCCATTATTCAATGTTGAGGCATCGGAAAGCCTTTTCTGAGAATCAATAATTGTAGTTACAATAGTTTTGAAACATGTAAAAAACTTGTTATTTCCTCAAAAAAATTGCAAAAACTATTGTAAGAGTAGTTACAATAGTTTTGCATTACAATTATGTGTAAAATAGTTACAATTTTTAGAGCAAAACTATGGTAAGTCAAATTTCTTTTAATAAAATCATATTTTTTCAAAATATATAAAATAATCTGATCAGTTTATATTTTCAATGTAATATAGTATTTATTTAAGAGATTTCAAGTTTTAAGATCAAGTCTGAAAGGTTTAAATCAGTTTTTTCCCTCTCCTGTAAAATTTTGTAAAATGTAGTTACAATAGTGTTGCGCTGACCCCTCGAAATATTTTTTCAAAGATTTTCAGCAATTTTTGGCCATTTTTCATACTTTCCGAAACCATTGAAACCAGATAGACTATGGGCTACTGGGACCCCTGTTCCCCCCCAGGGGGAATTTTGTACACTATGATCTTCTGAAAGGTACATGTATAAGCAACATTTTAAGACATGTTAGCACTCTTTTGTAAGATACGTTACTTTGAAATCACCCACCCTAGATCCTTATTAAATGCTACATTTTGCTCCCATTTTGTGAAATTCTTTGGGCAAATTGCGATGTTCAGTACTATCTCTTACATGATTCTTGAGTATGAGTGATAAAACATCAACAGAATCCTGTATGATTCAGGAAAATATGTGAAATATACGTTACAATTACAAAATTGTTTCTCAATATTCGCCAATATAAAGATAGTGGCATTTAGGGGCCAAAAATATTCAAAGTCAACACTTGTTGGCAAAATTCACATAAAAATATGATGAATTCATATTTACAAAGTTTATTTTGGCCTGCATATTACGTGTTTTATACGTAGAAATGAAAAGATTTGAGCGCATGTCCTTTCAAATCCTTTATACAATGTAATTTCATATGCAGTTCATAAACAGAAAGGAGAATGGCAGGTGCAATTTACTACTCTGATCATTTATAATAAAACAAGAATATCATTTATAACTGATATCTTTATAACAACAAATGCTTTATGTCTCTAAAGGGATATTGTAACATACGTTACCTCAAAATATTTTACCAAAACCCGTTTAAACTGTTTTATTTTTCATCAATTAGGGTTAAAATTCTTAGAAATTATAGCTCTCAGTTCTGTTTCTTAGAAAATGCATCAGTACTGAAAGCAAATGCGTGACCAACAAAAGATCAAAGATCCCCTAGCACTTAAGGTATTAAAATTTAGACCTTAATTGAGAAGTCAATTTTTATATCTTTGAACAGCCAAGAAGAATTTTTTTATTTAATGCTAGTATTAACATATTGTCTTTTAATTTAAAGTGATAAATCACACAAATTGAAGTTAGTATCATTTGTAGTATCCCATCTCACAAAGTGAAAAATTTGATAACAAGATTTGAGAACATAACTTTGAAATAGCCAAATCATTAATACACGTATTTCCAATTGCTGAAATTGAATTACCTACACCCTTCTAAATCAGCACAGATCTTGATAATCATTTTACATTAGAAATTACAAATACCTTGAAATATTCAATAAAAATACTGACTTTTTAATAGATATGGATAGGTACTTTGTGTTGGACTATACCTATTGTTTACTTTCATCATAGGGAAATATCTATTCAGTGCAATTACATATCTATCTATCACACAATGCAGCATGACAGCTAAAAAAGCGTAATCAATTGGAACTTTTTTCAAAATTACTTAATCACTTAAGCAAGTTTATCATTTATCTCTAATTTCGTGCATTGGTTTGTTCGTTGCCTATAAATGTTTTGAAACAGAATAACGATGGTCATAATCTAATAACGTATGTTACCATTTGTATGAAACAAGTTGCAATTATCGTAAATGCACTTCAGTGTCAATACGGTAGCCATTTAAATCAAAATTATTGTTTCTCTTTGATTAAGATGGATTTTTTGGTTTTACTGCATGTTTTACCAACTATTTGTCTGGAATGTTTGTCAAGTGGTTAGAATAAAACTAAATGGTTAGTAGAACAGTCTTGTACTTGTGCACATGAGAAAAATATGAGAGTTATGCCCAAGAACCATGAGTATATTAATAAGAATGGGCATTCTTCAATTCTTTTCTCTACTTTAACACAAACTGCATGTACATATATATTGAAAGCCAGCAATGTCAAACAGGAATGCAAATAGAATGTCAAATCACCAGCCATTTACACATAAACACCTATAAATCTCTTATAAGCATGCAACTTATAGACCCTTCATGCAATTTTCTTATTTTTATGAATCAAGTCTTGGGTTGCATTTGATGAAATCCTATTGCTTAAGCAATTTATCATCATTCTTTTATTGTTTCAGAATGTAAGATATAAAAGAAGCGCAAATTCTATCTAAGACATGTTTCTTTCTGCATAAAAAGAACTTGTAGTTTGTATCTAGTTCAAAGTTAAAGCATTTTTAAGCATCTTTGTTTCACAAAAATATTTACTTTTGTAAGAACTAATCATGTTCAAGAGAATTACAATTGGCGTGCACCTAATTGTCCTTTGGAAACAGCAATTATGTTTGATTTTCTAAAAAAAGGTCTTTTAAATGTAACATATATTACTCTCTTTGATAGCTAAATCAAAATGCATATGGCAATGTTCTATTCTTTTGAACATAATATGGTAATATTACATGTAAATTTTCAGTGTTGACCTTAATTGCGCAGTTTCTTAGCAAAACTAGGATTGCATGCAATGTAACTTGCATTCAATTGGAAACAATAGAGAGCTAAAATGCTTCAAGGAACTTTCAGGCCATTTTAACAGTATAACACTCTTATCGAGATGGCTTATCCACCTAACCATGAATTCCTTGTATTTATCGTACACATCATTCCATTCATCATATCATCCTATTTAAGCCTCTAGCTACTTATACAACGAAGATGAATGATAATCAACTCGTTTGCACTGGCTGATGAATTCTTGTACCTATGATATGGAGTCAAATGCGCTACCAAATCCTATGTGTTACCAACTGGGTTACTATCATGATCAACTCTAAGAAATATTTTTAACTTTTCTGTACTAAATTGATGGAAATATTGCTTAAAAATATTGTAGGAACAGCTTTTTTCATCTATTTGGTCATCATTTTTCACAAGGAAACCTGTCTCTTATCATCAGAAGTAACATATATAACTTGTGTTTTATTCTAAAAATGTGAAAAAAAAGTCTCAAACATAGAAAAACCTTAAGCTGCCTCAACATTGTGTTTGGAAGCTGCCTCAACTTTGTGTTTGGTGCATTTCCTGAAACTATGATAGCGGCTCAATAATAATAATACCTACAAATAAGTGGTAACATATTTTGCACGCTTTTAAAACCACAATGAGTCTTGAAATGATTAAAATTTATATTGATACCTTAATAATACTTTAAACAGTTATGGTTGTAGTTGATTTAGACAATGAGGGATTTTACAATAATTGCAATCAGATGAGATATGAATAAGCCTATGGAAATTGAAGGGTAAATTTGTTACTTTAGAGTAACATATTTTGCAAATAGCTTGATGGCCAGATGCATATAAAAATTTAAAATCTCCCAAAGAAGAGAAGCTTATAGAAAAACACAGTAAACAAAACATTCAGTAGAGCATTGATTAATATAACATTTCTTTTGAATACATTAAATTGAAATTTAAATGTAACGTATTTTACTCTCATGCATTGCTTGTAAGGGCTATTTTTTTCAAGCCATAATGTAAATGGGGTGAAAATACCTCAAGAATCACAAATACTATTAACAAAACACAATATTGTTTAATTTATACTAATTTACAGGTAATTTCTATAACAAGACATACAACTTAAATTGTTTTACAATTGTTTTAAAGTAACGTATCTCGCATTTGCCCCAGTGGCCAGACTGTTAACAAGTTTCAAAATGTTCAATACTGCAAAGGCTTTTAGAAAAGCATTGTTAACAATCTTCCCAATGGGGCAGCTATGAAAAAATCATTTCTATCTATGTGCCTTTCTTTGAAATTCAAAAGTAACATATTTTACTTTCATATCATGCCTTCAAGGGGGATTTCTTCACTGTACAAACCTAAAATCTTGTGTTGAAAATATGATGGGTAATTAACTTTGAGGTAATGTATCTCACTAATGCCCCACTTGTCAGAGTGCTAACACGTCTCAAAATGTTCTATATACCATGGACTATCAAACAGGCAATGTTAACAAAATTCTCAGTTAGGCAGGAATAGACAATTTATTTCTATATTCATAGGTTTCTATGAAATTTAAGGGTAACATATTTTACTGCAATATCATGACTCTTAAGATGACCAGATTCTTAAAAATATTCCATAAATGGACCCTACAGTTAATCAGCAACACAAATATATGTATAAGAAGTCAACTTTTTATTATTTTGACTTCAATTTTTTGGGTTCTCTTTTAAAATTCATTTTCAAAATTTGGTGGGGTGTGCTACTTTAAAGTAACGTATCTTACAAAAGCCCCACTCGCCAGAGTGCTAACATGTCTCAAAATGTTCTACATACCATGGACTTTCAGAAAAATATGGTCTACAAAATTCCCCCTGGGGGGGGGAACAAAACCCATTCTGGCTCATGGACTAAGAGTTTTTGATGAAATTTAATAATTTTAACAACTTTTGAAGAGTTTCACACAAGAAAGATCCCTGCTAAGTTTCAGCTTGATTGGCCAAGTAGTTTAGAACAAAAGAATTTTTTTTTAGATTTTCGGCCATTATGGCCAGTTTTTAGACTTTACGTTACCATGGAAACCAGAGATTTGATGAAATTTAATTATTTTAACAACTTTTTAAGAGCTTCATGCAAGGTACATCCCTTCCAAGTTTCAGCTTGATTGACCAAGTAGATTAGAAGGAAAAGAATTTTTCTAAGATTTTTGGTAATTTTCGGCCTTTCTGTTACCATGGCAACAAGAGTTCTTGATAGAATTAAATTCTTTTAACTACTTTTAAAGAGTTTCATCCAAGAAATATCCCTGCCAAGTTTCAGCTTGATTGGCCAAGTAGTTTAGGAGGAAAAGTTGTTTAAAATAATTGTTGACAAACAGATGGACAGACAGACGGATGATAAGACGGACTTATGATGGACGGTCAGATGGACAGTGAGTGATCACAATAGCTCAAATTTAGCACTTTGTGCTGAGGTGAGCTAAAAACACACAGACAGAAGCACTGATGAAGGATGGGAAACCCCTTCATCACTAAAGCCTTTCTGACTTTTGGACAGAGCTAAAATAAGCAGGGCTAATTTGATGAAAAATGACATCATTATGAAAACTAAGGATGGAAACTTTTGCTCTTCCTCTATATAAAAGTTTCTAATCATCTTCTAAAAGTTGTTTTTTGGAAGTATGAACTAAAATGTGCAGTAGAAACTGATAGACATTGTATCTTGAGCAATATCAACTGGATTTTCTTTATAAAATCTCTGTTGTCTTTTTACCTCTAATGTTTGAATTTCACTTTCTACAAAACAATTAATGCTTATATCTGTGAAAGCAATTGATGAAAAATCTGAAACTTGAATAAACTAGAAAGCCATGAATGGCTTGAGTCGCTCCACAGGCTTGAAATTCTTGGAATAGCAAATCAATGTTTTGACTAGATTTTCAGATATTTTGGGTTCTATTGGTTTTGAAAATGATTTTCAAAGTTTCCACTATAGAACATATACAGAAATGTCACCTCCGCCCATAAAATACATATTTTTCATCCAATCACAATAATTTTTGGTAGACAGATAAAGGGTCACCTAAGGATCATTGCAGTGAAATTAAGTTGATATCCATTTATAGATTCTCAGAAAAAGATTTTCAAAGTTTCCACTATAAAACATATAGAGAAATGACCTTTGCCCATAAAACACATATTTTCCATCCAATCACAATAATTTTTGGTAGGCTGCTAAAGGGTCACCCAAGGATCATTCATGTAAAATTTTATTGGTATCCATCAATTAGGATCTGAGAAAACTCACTTTATGCCATATATGGAAATTAGTCACGCCAATTAAATCCATGTTTTTCATTGGATCAAAATTTCTTGAACAACTTTGAAAGAGGGTCACCCAAGGATCATTCCTGAAAAGTTAGTTTGAAATTCATCCATTAGTTTCTTAGGAGAAGATTTTTAAAGAAAAAGTTTACGACCGGATGGACAGACTGACGCCAGACAGACACAACGCCATGACAATAGCCTCAGTGGCTTTCAGCCAGTGGAGCTAAAAATATTTTCACTTACCTCCAGGTCTTTCTTGATCATTGACACATAATAATTTTGATCAATCAGATGTCACATGTTTGAATCCATTGATTTTTCTGTTTTTCATCCTAAATCCATCTTTTTTCACAGTCAACTTTTGACACACTGATATCTTCAATCTCAAAATCTCAGTCAGCATATTTACACTGCAAAAAGAATAAAATGTTATTTTTCAAAAAACGACACCCTGAATTAAATTTCAAAATTCAAAAGTTACCAGTTGGGAAGAAAAATAACATTGTTTTTGTACAGTATTTCTATTGAGAAGTAACTTTAGAACTCCTTCAACTAACAAATATTTTGTTGCAATAGATGCAGCCTGACCAACTACACTGGTATCAATACTTATTGTAGCTTCATGAGTTGGGTCTGAGGCATTTGGAACATCACTCGGCCATTTCCGTAAACTGCAACAGACCTCGGATGTATGTAGGGCGTATGGGTATGTAACAAAATTGTGCATTTTGTTAGGCAGAAACAGTTAAAGAAAAACTAGCTGGGAAACAACCGGCACTATCTTTAGATTTATATCTTTTACAGTAAATAATGGCTGAAAAATCTTATTTTTTGAGAATGACGGATCATTTTTCAGCCGTAATTTAAGAATCTAAAGATATTTATGAAAGGATAAGATGGTTTCACGTCAGTGACTTAAATGAGTAGTGTTGGTGACGCCGAGAGCTATCACCATTTTAACTGATGTCATCGAGTTATTCCAAGGTTTTCCCGTATTTTTTAGAAATAGCCAGTCTAAAATCTTTATTTCAAGATGAACTCCTATATTGCAGGTATTCATTGGAAACGTCTTGAAAAGAGTACCAAAAACATCGGGTTTGTGCCAATATCATAGAACTTCTTTGATCTAAAATCCAGAATACCCCCTCCACCTGTAGCTCTGATTTTAAAAGGTAACCATGAGACTGTTCTAAGTGTCGGTGTATTGCTTATAATGAACATTCTGTAAACGTATTCTTTTATAAATATTCAAACTGTAAGAGTAAGCACAAAAAACATTGTAAGTGCACATATCATTATAAACACTGACAATTATAATCTTTACATTGACCCCTATATATATGTGACCATATAAAATTATGTGACAATTAAGGAAATCTTTCTGAGATTTGGAAAAAATATCCATAACTATCTATTAGACAGTATCAATAACTAAAATAAACATGTTTATAATATGACCTACGTCACGGGAGTGAAATACTCCCGTTGAATATTTTTGTTATTAAACGGGTGTTATTACACTAGTGGAATAACTATGCAAATGAGCTCAGAGCGAATAACAACACTATTTTGTAATCGCGAAAATGACGTCATAATGTATTTATTGTGACGTCAGTTTTAAACGGCGTTATAAGTTTCGCGGAAAATTGAAATGTCGAATTTCAGGAATTTTGATGATTTTTCGCGAAAATTCAGGTCATATTATAAATAGAATATAAAATTTGTGCCAATAAAATACCCAATTTATTAAACTCGTCATCTAACACAGATAAAAACTCGATGCAGCCTCGTTTTTATCTGTTATAGATGACTCGTTTAATTAATTCGGTATTCAATGACCACTCATTCAATATCCTCTATATCTTTTTTTTCAAAACACAAATGTCTGCTTGACCTCTTCAAAAACCAAAATATATTTTCAATACAGTCATTCATTTTGTTTCATGAATCTCCAGTCTTTTTTCACATGTTAACAATAACTCACATAAATTTCTTTTTTCTACAACCTTAAATAATTTACCCAATTAACAAAAAACAGGTAATTCCCACTAATAACCTGAACCAACCCTATCAATAATCATCATATGCTAACTGACTGAAAAGCCAAACTGAATGGATAGATAATAAACCAGTCATTTTCTGTTATTAGATTTTCATATCAAGGAGTAAGAGCACAAATATTGTAATACCCTCTATAGTTATTGCCCTTTGAAATAGTTTTGCACTGACCTCTAGGATAATGCACTCATCCTTTTATTTTTTACAAATTACAGGGTTCAACACTCAAAAAAGGGAAGTCTGGAAGTCTAAGACTCCTTATATCCCAGTTGGCCTCCCTTGGCCATAGAAGAATAATTCAACAAATAATTAATTTTTCAATTTTTTAGCTTTGTTCACAAAAAGAGATGTTGCAGTTAACCACTCAGAAGGAACATGTGGAAAAGAAGAAATTGCTTTAAGTACGTAAGTAATTTCTTCTTTTTCATAATGTTCTTCTAAAAATGAAAATTTGGACTCCTTACTTTAAGTATGGACTCCATGATGGGAGTCCACTGGACTCCTTACCCACAAAAGTAAGTGTCGAACCCCAAATTATCGTTTTTAACATTCTTTCCATCTTATGAAGGATAATGCAAAATTTGAGGCTCTAGATAAAGAGACAACTTAAAAATATGTTTTCGATTATTTCTCACCTAAACCCTATGTTGTTGGTGCTCATTAGAATTTTCTCAATGAGACGTTCCTAATGAGTACCAAAAGCAATGGGTTTGAAGGAGATTCATTGATGTTTCCTACATTTGAAATGAAGATCAGTTGCTTCATTCGGAGCTAAGCTATTTTCCAGGCACAAGGAATTTTAATGTATCCACAGTATGTTGATATGATCTGTTTTAGATACCACTTAAACTTCACTTATCATTTCCCTTATCAAAAGACTTGAGTTTAAAATAAGATTTCCCTGTCAAAATTCCCTATTATCAAGAAAAAATATATTTTTTCAATTTTAAAATAGAAATTTTCCTATTAAGTGCTGCAACAGATTTTTTTTTTTCATGAAGGCAGATTTTTATATTGCACAGTGTGTTTACATGAAATTTGACAAAAATGCTCTTTTTTTCTGCAGCAAATTATCACCCTAATGTACATAAAAGGTGATGAAAATCCACATTCTGTGAAAAGTTTCATACAAATCCATGCATAAATATAGAAGTTGTATTCACAAGTTTTACATTAAAAAAAGGCCACTTTTTCTCTCCACACCCCCCCCCCCCCCCCCCCATTTAAAAAAATTTAAATAAATAAGAATAATAAGAGGATAAGGACATGACTGCTATCTCTTACTAGCAAACTACAGCATTTGACTTCCTTTTTTAGAGAGGAAGGGAAGGAACAAGCAATTTCTTATTTTCCCACACTGCTTTTCTTAAAATTCAGTTTTCAAAGTGGACCTGTTATCAAGTAGGACCAGTAAAATTTGGGGCTTTTAGGTCCGTTAGGCAAAAAAAAAATGTTAGTCTCAAACCCCGTAGATGAGCAAAATTAAACTGAAATTGAATTTGGGAGATAATTTAATATGACGATACTTTCATAGTTAAACATTGGATGGTGTTCCTATATTATCATTCTTTTTTTGTATTTTCAACCAAATTTACTTGTAACACTAACTCAGAACCTGTGAAACAGGCCAGCAAAACCAATGCTAATACAGTCATTCAGGGTTTGGTAAGCCTTCAATATTCAAGCTTCATCAATTGACCCCTTGACCATGAATTTGTAGGGGCCAAAATTGCTGTTACAAGGGTAGAAAAAAAATAAAATGGTTGGAAAATAGGAGAAGTATTGCTTGGTTATGGAGAATATGCTAATTAATTTCTTTATTGTATCATTCATTTATTAATATGAGATTCATAAATATACTAAGTTCCAAAAGAAAGTGTGCAGTTTCACTTTTTGGTTTTCCTTATTTTTTGCTGATTTTGAAAAAAAGTTGCGTTTACTGTGGGCACTTATTCAGCACATCTGGTGTTTAGATTTGCCCTCCCAAAATTTCTTTTCTATTAAAGAGAAATTTGCTTATATAGAATTTCATAATTTGACAAGGGACTCCCTACCATTTCCAAACAGAAGTTTGAATTTACGTACAGACTTCACACCTCCACCAACGTTAGAAACCGCTACGTTGATAGGTCAATAACGTCAGATACAACGGTGCAATAGCGTTATACAATATAAGTTGATATTTAACAAAGGAAGCTCAAGCAAATTCAAAAGATTTTTATTGGAGTATGAGTGCTAATTCAATTTTAAAGACAGTTTTCTTCGCACAGGGTTAATTTTCGCCCACACACGAAATTTGTATGTCCACCTACGTTGTTTTATGGTGAACAATTGTCATTCAGATGTGATTTAATTACAAGGTACGGCACAGGAATTGAAATGAATGCAATTCCAAAAAAGTTATTCATCAACTGTGGGATACAAAAGCAAATCACTCAAAATCCAAGATCCTTTACTAGCCTAAAGCCAGTGAGTTCTATGTGCCGTATTTCTCTAAGTATCAATGGTCAATAGTGTCAAGGTTTGTCATGCAAAATTTTGTGACGGTACATATAAAAAGTTTCGAGATATTCTAATTTTAAAAATTCACACTTTCTTTTGGAACTGAGTATGTATTATGATTTTCTATAAAGATATGAACATATGAAGGAGACAATTTAATCCATTACATTTATAGTTTTCAGGAGTAATAAAAAGGTAATACTGAAAATTTAAGGGGTCAAAATGACCCCTCTAACACAAAATTTAAGGAGTCAAAATTGGATTATAACTAGTAGTTTCAGATTTTTGAAGATTATAATATCTTTATTTACGGATCAAACATCAGCTGATATTATTGCAAAGCTTTTCTGTGTACAGTCAAACCTTTCTTAGCGGCCACCTGTACTCAGCAAGAAACCTGTCTTAAGCAAGCAACAACTGAGTTGATGATGCAATGGCACTGAAATTTACCTGTATTAAGCAAGCACCAGCCTTAAGTAAGCACTTTTTGGATGTCCCTTTTGGTGCTTGCTTAATAGAGGTTTGACTGTATACCCATATCATGTTTCATCTTTCAAAACAGCCAAACCAAAAACTGAACTGAGAAAAAACATTTTCTGGCTTACATTCCCAGTAACTGTTTATTTATTCGCCAGAACTATGAAAGTCTCTATATTAATAAACATTCAGTGCAGGTGGCTATTCACACCCTTGCTCCAGGGTTTCAGTCTGACATCAACAAAATAGGGTGCAAATGACTATCATCTGGATCTTAGAGGTCCTTTCTTAAATTGTGGGAGTCCTTGCTTTAGGTAAAGACCATTCCTTTTAGGCTATAATCTTGTATTTTGTAGATTTAGAGATTTTTTACTAGTTAAAGGTAAAGAAATTGATAGAAATATCTAAGTATTCAATGGGGCTAAACTTCAAAAAAGAATTGAAGACTGTTTAAAGCAGTCATCAAAACTTTTCTGAAGTTGATCCCCAGAGAGTCTATGGGGAACATTACATCATGAGTTTTGAGGGTCCAAGGAGCAAAACCCTTGTCCCTTATAACACCACCTGCATTTACCCTTATCATGCTGTTCAAAAGTATTCCTGTTGTTACCAAAACTTTGCAATACCAGTATGTTGGAAAGAAAATTCAAAATGAGCCGATCATGTTAATTTTACAATTGATATATTCCATTTTCAAATAGGGTCCATGGACCTGGCAACCATATAAAACTGAAACATCATCAAGTTTCATGAAGATAACGCGAAAAGTGTGACCCTAGAGTGAAGACTAAGAAATTGAGGCCTCCTTATATTGAATAAGTGAGGACCACCAATAAGGCCCCCTTTTCTGTGTTTTCCAAAGGAACATTCAACTTATCAATACAGCTCTATACTGGTCAAAATTGTGGGCCCTTAAACGGAACTTGTATTGGACCCTAAAAGAAGGCTTTTGACCCCCAAAAAAGAAAAAAAAAACCAAATCATTTTGACCCTCATAAATTTCTGTCTTTTTGAATTCGACTCCTAAGTCGTAAGATACAACACAAGATATCCAAATTCATCAAACAAGAGACCAAAGAGGCTCAGGGCATGTATCGCTCCACTTGTACTTTCTGCTTAGCAAATCTATGAACAATTACGCTTAAATTGCTTATGAAAGTTATAAGCTAAGATCTAGTTAATCATCATCAGGAGATCATCATCAAAGATCAAAGAGAAAGTTAAGGCATATCATAAAACCAAGATAACTTAAAAAGGGTAACATAACAAGGAGAATTCAGTTTAATGTGAATCTGTTCATGTATGAGGAGTTGTGATCACATAGAATTTTACCTCATATAGGCCTCTATTTCCTGTGACATTGCATCGTTTCATCTTGCAGGTATAATACAAGAATGGACAAATAAGGAGCACTCTTTGAAAGCTTTAGGAAATTACCTATACTTAGTTTCAAGAAAATCTATCAACAAATGTTACATTTTGTGTATAGAAAAAAATATGCACCTTGAAGACCCCCAATACCCGTAATGGCCATAATGCCAAATACAAGTAACATTATCTGAGAAATTATGCATATATTTGATTTCAGAGAAGAAAATCATTTTTCATTTCATCATATTGGACCATTTTTCAGTGACCTGAGAGCCTTTTGAGCCAATGTCTTCAACCTGATCTGAATTAAAGGAGGAAATTTGAAAGAGCATGTCCTAGGCATCATTCCTGTGAAGTTTGTTGAATTCTGAACAGTAATTTCAGAGAAGACTTTTTGATATTTCATCATGTGGGACAAATTTGGTTTATGCAACAGTCCATAGCTTCAAAGTCATCAGCCAGTCAGCTCAACATCAACCAAGAAATCTGAAAGAGCATGTCAACCAAGAAATCTGAAAGAGAATGTCCTAACCATCATTACTGTCAGCATGGTCATTAAAATACGACGAAATCAGAAAGAGCATCAAGTTCACTTGAATTCTGAACATTATAAGGTTCAGAAAAGATTTTTTTTCATATTTCATCGATCTTTACACTTCCTAAATTTACTTTACAATAGTTTTGACCACTGCCCTTTCCAACCCTTATACAACACTACACAACAATTCAATCAGTCAATACATTTTTCAATCATGGTCTTATCCTTTTATTATTTAATGCTTTTGCAAACCTTAGTCTTTTACCTTTTAGCGCAACTTCTCTTCTTACAATGACACGATGATAGTCAATACCCTATTATCATTGTCTGGAGTAGGGAGTATCAAGTATACATAGGGATAATTATGGCTCAGAATAACATGTGTAAAAATATCTAATTTAGCTGAATCTAATGAAATACCGGTACTTGGAATTTTTGGTGAGAAATTTTAACAATTCTCATTGAACCAGTCTTAATGAGATTTCTGGCAGAAAAATAAGAGAATCTCTCAATATCTCACCCAAAAATGATCCCTGATACATTAAGGGCTTAATTTCAAGACGTTGCTCCAGCTTTCCTCCACTCCAACTGCTCGAAATTTATGTGTGCAGTCCAATAGTAAAGGATTTTCACAGCAAAGGAAGGACTGGTATAAATTTAAAGATGTTAGGTTGTTATGAGGTCACTCGATAAAGTGAGGGTTTCTTGAGGAACAACAATCCTCCCTTGAATTCCACTCAATCACATGTATTAGAATACAAATCGAGAATAATAGTATTGAATGGCTAGTGAAATGGGTGATTTGCACATAAAAAAAAATTTTCTTTTTAAAAATTTATTCTCCGACTCATGTTTAAGGATGGAGCAAATCATATGGAAAATTTTAAAGTGTTTGACCTTATTTTGACCCCTCGCCTTAGACCTTTTGAATCAATAGATTGGTAGACTTACAACGACAAGGATTTCCCTAACCAGAATGGCTTCAGATCCTGGCCACTGTATTGTGTTCTATTAGCATGCCATTGGCAAATAACCTGCAGTTTCCAAGTCACAGATAAGAAATATTGTACCCAGAATATTAGTGGTGATCAGTAGCCTTTACTGTTCTCCCTGAACTCTGATGTACAGCAATGAACAGAAGTATAGCGATAATTCAGAGAAATAGGCTATGTTTGATCCGAGCGTTCAATATGAAACATTCACAAAAGATTACGAAATTGTATTACCATTCCTACATGCAAATCGTGGTACAATAGTTTACATATAAAGTTAAATTATCTGGGGTGGTAAAAATATACTTTTCACAAGTTCGACTGGGATTTGGTTACCAATGCATTAGAATAAAAGCACATAAAAATATCACAGGCAAAGGTTGCAATCTTCTATTTTGAGTAGACAGTGCTTTGAAACAAAGCTGAATTATTTAGTGGCTTTGCCAGATTTCAATAGAATAATTCCAACAGTTTTTTGTTTTGTTTTTTATTATATTTGGATTGATACCTTATTCAAATGACCACTATTGAAACCCATCTATATTTACGTCGTCTTAAGTACCTTTTATTGTACCTTTTATTGTTTAATAATTTTTTAAAACTTAAAACCTAATTTTCTATTTTTACAATCCTAAAGTTTGTCATGCTTTGACATTAAACAAATATGTTTCCAAACATTGACATAAAAATGAAAATAAATATTGAGAGTTGCATGCCTTTCATGGATAAAGAGATACTCTTATGTCCCTTGAGAAAGTAATTGGCAGTTGACGGTTGAGGAATTGTAATTGCGCACATAGTGTGACAAAGTACTTTGTGATAACACTATAGAGAAGATATCACATTGTGGCCATTGGCAGCGTATAGTGACATAAAATAGACATACAACAACAATTGTAATATCCCAGAGACACCAATTTTGACACCCATAAGCAAAAAATAAGAAATTCTCATTGGGAAAAGAAAATATATTAATACTCTGTAGTGTAAAGTTGCAACAGTATAATCTGACTTTAAATCACTGTATAGGTTTTGTCTGTTCTTCTTTTAGAAATGAAACTAAAAATACCCATCCCTTTGGCATGGAGTTTATTTGACAAACACCTATTTTGACGCCCTAGATAAAACAGCTCTACATTTTTTTTCATTGTGAATGAAATACCAAGCTGAAATTATTATATATTAATATTTTCACTTTGACATATAAATTTCTTCGCTTAAGTTTAGATAAAAAGTTATTCGTTTTGTATTGCAAATTTTCATATAGAGCGGGGTAAAATGAAATAATTTCTTTAAATGATATACAGGTTTACCACCTCTGCTTAATAAGTGAATGACAAATAAAATCATCACTTTTAAAACAGCCAAAAACTATTAATAACAGTTGCAAGAGATGTGTTTGACAGACTTATATTGTATTATGAAGTACAATTGTTTATGAAACAAATTACAATAACATTAAATGCTCCTATTAAGATGTTATAAAGATACAGCTTGTCTATTTCGTATAGCAAGTAGAACCATTTGGAGAATGATTTTGAAGACTTTATGTCAAATTTATTCAGGAGGCAGTCACTACATTTTGTTAATTTGGTACCATTGCTCCACATCATGAACTATATTGATTATCTTATAACAATTTTCTTTCTTAAATTTGGATATTTTGGAGTTGAAAAAAATAAACTAAGTTTTGTTCCAGAAAAAAAGACCAAAACAAAAATAAAACTCAGTGTGACATTATTCCCTATTCCTAATTTGACAATTTCATTGTAAAATTGCAGAAAAAAAACTGACAAACAACGATGGACATTATTAAAGTTGATGGAGAAAAATCTCATCCTGGAGGAATTAAAATAAGGAAGTGGCTAGCCGTACGGGTCCGTACGGCTAGTCTCGTAGGCTAAACGTACGGGCCCGTACGGCTAGCCATTCCTCACTGGACAGGCTAGCCGTACGGGAGTTTTTCAACCAATCAGAATACAGAACGGGAATGAATAATAAATGTTATGTTACTTCGATATTTTTTCCGTTCTGTCTGTATGTGGCTTAAAAGTAAATAAATATGTTCAGTGCAAGAGTTTAAGTCTATTACCGGACGATAAAAGCGTAAAAATATATCTTCCTTGATAAGGAAATAATTCGCTCGGCAATCGAATTGTCGCAATGTCGCATTGAACACGGACCCTAAGTCCCTGCATTGAATAATCCTTAAAACACGATCTTCTACAAAACTCTTATTACCGGAGATTTACAATGTTATTATTTTTGTGGGAAAATGCTAGAAAGAAGGAAATTTAAATTTTCGTTGTCGTTGGAACATTATAGAAATTACACATTTTTAATGACTTTTTGTTTGTAGTTTAAAATCGAAATACGAAAAATTCAAATAACCAAAATCTGCAAGTCGGAAAAGCGATTCAGTGCCTGTTTGACTGTGTTAATGGGCAAACTAAAGGACTGGGCATTTGTAAGTGCGAATTTCTTCTATTGAAATTGATACGACAATATTCAAATAAGGAAATGTAAAGAATGCTTAATTTTTTACCTTAATTTTTTCAGCGCCCGTCTATAGTGAATTTCTGCCTCCGCGAATTTTCTTTTTGTATCGGAAAACTTCCGTAACGCGTCAACAGGTTATCGTCCTTTCTATAACATTTGGTGAAATAAGTAAAATCTATTACAAGTTCCCGAAACGTTTGCACATTAGACAAAATTTTCAACAAAAATGACAAACCGGTATGTCTTATATTGAGGTAAAAAAATCTGCTACTGGCCTCTAATTAATAGCAATTAATTGCCGATTGGGCTTTAAAAGTCATGAAATAATGTTTGTTTCATTCCAAAACGGTGTGAAAAACAAACTCGGGAAACGTGACATAAAATAAAGTAGTTAATTAGGTCGCTGATTGCAAAAGACTTAGGTAACAGTCCATTTTACCGTCATAATTGTTGTTACAGGCAATTACTAGTGTTTTATGATTATCTTTCTTTTTCCTAACACGTGATAAAACATAAATAATCATTGAACAATCGATAGATGAACCCGCAGATGGTATATAATCGGAAATCAAATACAGTATTCTGATTGGTTGAAAAACTCCCGTACGGCTAGCCTGTCCAGTGAGGACTGGCTAGCCGTACGGGTCCGTACGTTTAGCCTACGAGGCTAGCCGTACGGACCCGTACGGCTAGCCACTTCCTTAAAATAATTAGGGTGTCAAAATAGGCGAGCGTCAAAATATGTGTCTGAACAATACAAATCAGTCACAAGAGGGGATCTCACTGGAAGACACCTAGATAGTTCCTTTAGGCTTCTCTTTAAGAATATGAGTCGATGTCGAGTGTATGAATTGTTGTGAAATTGAGCCAATAGAACAAAACTGACAAATCTGTTGAAGTACCAGTTGTGCTTTGATTATTTAGTGGAATGGTAAAAACAAGAAAAAGATAAAAATCGAGAACAGAGAAAATGAATACAACAATCACAAAATCTATTACAAAGTTTATTCAGTTTGTTTCTTTTAAGAAAACTATGTTAATCTTATGTTCTAGTATAAAAAAATAATTTTAAAAATGAAAATTCGACTTGCCTGCTATAAGCGATCTTGATCAGTAAACGCTTTGTCCGTTATAAACAGTCGTTTGTAATACACAGATAATTTCCCGCCAAGCTGTCAGCCGGTACGGGAGAAAGTTGAGATTGGTTACACTCCTGTCTGTTTTGGCCGTGTTAAATTATATAGTAAATTGGCACATTTTGACAGTCTGTAGCTCTTTTAAAAAACTAATTTGGGCTAAATAACTTAGTGTGGCTTAAAGAGCAATATATGTTCTTGCATATCAGCCCAAGAAAACAGTACCTTGCAGGATAACTTTTTTCACAATTTTTCATTGCGCACAACTACCCTCAAAATTCTCTTGGTACGAAAGTGTATGTCAACTCTGGTACCTCCATCAAAGGTCAGGCTCCAAGAAAAAGTAGTTCGCAACTAAATTCATTTAATCCTATGCATGAAATGTAGCAGAGGTCTGGCACTTAGCTGAACCTCATTTCAAGCCATTTACTGTTATTTAAACATTAAAACAGTGTGGCAAAAGGAGCATATCATTTCTTCTAACCGGACTATTTGAGGGTACAACGACCTAGGAAGTAAATTGTGACCGGAGCGGATCCGATTACGTCAAGGTAATTCTGCACTATAGGGGACTTCGGCACAGGTACTGATGACGTCATCAAAATATGAGTGGTTGGCGTTGCCAACCATTTTTACATACACAAAGAGCAAAAAATCCAATTTTCAAGTAGTAAGATTATACATTTGTAATGATTTATTCCAAGTGAAAAATGTATCAAAATGTAGATAAATCAACCCTTCTTTTGGTTATGCAGTTGTCATCATGTGACAATGTCTTTGAAACGAATACTTTGTGTCGAAATATAACCACCCGTAGAGGCATATGAATCCAAATGAATCGTAGTTGAGAAACCAAAGTATCGGAAATAGGACACGAATAAAGCTGTACTTACGGTATTTTGGCCACTCAGCGACGAAATATGTCATATCCTACCTATTCCGCGTTAATTTGAATTTCAATGTTGATTTTTTCTTTATCCAAGTTACGATATTTATCCCGCCTTAAATCATCCAAACATAGATTTAAGTTTTGTATTTATCCTTAATGGTCTAAACAACATAAATCCAGTCATTTTTACCTAGGAAAATTGAGAATCGTCAAAAGCTGTCTAAATATTAAATCCAAATTGATAAAGATGGACACACACACACATGTTCAGAAATTAAGGTCATGTTAGATAATAAGCGAATGTTGCAAATCCAAGATATTCGGATGAAACGGCTTTTCGAACACATACTGTTAGGTATAAAAATCCTAACGGAGAAATTTCATTATGGGACATGAAAAACATCGGGGCTTACCACACAAACATGTGTCGTACAATTTGCAATTTCTAACCAAATGATTTATATTACACGGCGTATCTCTTTGATCTGACCATAACCGGATGCGCCAATCAATATTGTCAATGTCATAAAACGGTAGCCGCTAATCACACACACGTGCACGGGTCACAAGGATCGCCCTGTCTTCCGCAACGTGTTTTATCACGTTCCTTAATTCTTTTGATCTGACCGTGGTAATGCAACAATCAATAAGCCATGTCATATGCCACTGTTTGGTTGCTTTCAGTTTGACACAACTAGTCTTTAAAGCACAATGTGTGAATCTTGGTTGACACATCAAATATTATGCTTGATCAGACATAGAAATAACATGCTGTCATACAAAAAGTCAAACTATTTCAGATGCTTCAAAACATTGCAATTAAAGAATTGTAACTTTCTACTGATCACAATTCTGAAGGCCCATCTCGTTGAAATTATAATACTATTACAGTCATTTAAACACGTACTTTTTGTAATTGTTGTAATAATTAGCAGAAATGTAGACTTCCAACCAATCAAATTATTGACGGATCCAGAGGGGTTTGCAGTGAGGAGTGAAAGGGGGTGTCATTCAATTATCATAAAAAATTTTTATTTAAGCTTGGCACTAATAGGAAAAGGCACCATCTGTATTTCAAGTTCGAAACCTCTTTAGAGAAATCCTGTATCCACTATGGCAAATGATGAAAATGTTATCGAAATGATAAAATCAAATTCATTTATAATTTGCTATAAATAAATGACATTCGTTCTTCCGTTCGTTCGATCGTTCGTTCATACGTTCCTTCCTTCCTTCCTTCATTCATTCATCCATTCATTCATTCCCGTTACGTGCACAATGTTCTATCATTCGTCTGAAGTTCTGACTTTCGTAAGTCATTCACTTATCTGTGTGTTTTCCATTCATCCGTCCATCCGTCCCTCCCTCCGTCCTTGTCTTACAAGCCGACGACTTTGAATTCATATATCCGTCGGTCATGGAACATTCTTTGCATCATAGAAAATTTTCTAATTAGGGAATGTCATTAGGCATCTTAGGAAAATTGTAACATGCCGAAATTTTTTGTCATAGTTTGTCATAGTGTTATCGATATTATTAGGATATATTTAAAAAGGTTAAATTTTGAGCGAAAGAGCGATTGGGAAAGACTATCAATGCCGATTTACCAAACGATTGTGTTCGCATAAAAATCAAAACATAAACCTAATTTTCCTATAATAATAGTAATAAGATTTTAAAGAAAACATTAAATCGGGATTTAATAAAAACAAGACAAATCAGCGGTAAAAAATGATTAATGTTTGCAGAAAATCAACTAAATCGATGTTATTCCTTTTTTGATAGTGGTGTTTTCAAAGAATAGATATTAATTCTAAATTCGAGCCATTTTCATTACAAACATGTTTTCTGAAAAGTCCGAATGTTTGACTTTTCAAAAATGTATTGGTTTGATACCTTTTTCTTCAAGTAAAGCGTAAATAGTGATTTAGATTGGGCGATATTTACATAAATTAAATAGAACTGGGCGATTCAACGCCAACCATTTTTATTGGCTAGTGGGCTATGACGTCATACCGAAGTTCCCTATACTTTTCTTGAAAACGCGACAAGGTTCTTGCAAAAATGAATGCAATCCTTCAAATAATTCTATTTGTGAAAGGTGAAAGAATCAGAAAACGAAAGTTTGCTCGTAGATCTAGTGATTATATCATAAGTTTAGTTTTGACATGGGACTATAAGCTCTGCCTGTCTACTACAGGGAAATAGACTTAAAAAGGCCCAGTCGCCCATGGCCCCTAGATTTTGGGCTGGGTCCCTAGATGTTCTGGAGAAAATACCCATGTCCCTAATGTTTAATGTTGAATTTTGGCAAACTGTGCCCCCTAAGTAAAAATAGTGAGTCTTTTTCCCTGTACTTGTTGCAATAAAGTACCTGGTACCCCCATCACTTTTTGATAGTCTGATTCGGATGCCTCATCATCAGAATGTAAGAGAGAGGGTTACATTATTGCAGCTAAGGCTCTACTAACTACCAAGTGAATTCAACAGTCAGTTGGTCAAATTGTTATACTAACTTGGCACCCCCTTCCCCTGCATTTTGTGGTTGAAACTTTCGCCTTTGATGATACATGGAGACCATTGGACCTTTACTTTCAAAATAGTCTAACAGAGTCCCAACAGGATAAAATGTAGCTGCAGTAATGTACCTCTCTCTCTGATAAACTGATACATCGCAAATCAGAATATCAAACAAGGGTTATGTTTTCACAACTAAGTAGTGAAGGAGACAGGTAATCTAGCATGGGCGTTACTGGATTATAAAATTCATACATACAAAATTTGCGACCACCCCAAAATATATATAGGTGTTGGGTTAACACATAGTCTCAGTTTTTGATGTTACATGTTGCATTCTATCGGATGCGATGAGTCTAAAAATAGCATCGCTTTCCGAGGATAGAAATCTGTACACCGCTCCATCTTGTTAGAAATGGAGGACACAGTAAGGTGTCTTCAGGGATAATTTTGATTATTTCCACATTGATGATTGGTCAATACATCGTAACTACTGCAGTATAGGCAGTTACAACTGTTTCACGCTGAGCCATCGAGCTGGAAAAAATGTAGTTACAATGTAATGATCATTCTTAAATGATATTCTTAAATGATATTTTTCGACAGAGGGTTTATTTTGTATTAAACACTAGTGTAATGTGTAACAGTAATGTTTGTTACGCCCTTCAGTGTCTATTCTAGGATTGAAAAAGTAGGGGGCAATTTTTTTGAAAATTGACAACATTTCTAAATGATGAAAATATCTGCTATTTCTCTCCAAAAACATTTTTTTTTGTTTTTTTTTTTTAAAAAAAAGTATCTACTAAAATGTGCAATCCCCCCTTCTAGAAAACATGCTGACCCATTCTTAATTTCAATCCATGCTGGAACTGTGCTCGTACCACAAAGATGTTGAGAACACAGCTTATCAACCAGCTCAGCTTGCTAGCTGGTTGTGATTGTGACCCATCTGATCATGTGTGCTACAGGAGATCTTTAAAACTTGTAACCGGTAAATGTGACCAGATGGTCTTGTGGGATCTACTTGATAGTGGACATAAACCAACAACGCAGTCAGACAATACTCAGAGGTTTACTAGTGAGGTCATTAACAATCAGAATCGCTCAGTGAATGTGGATACATAGTAGCCAACCCAATTTTGCATCTGAAGCGAAACAATACATAAAATACAAAATATATATACATCTTGGGTACTCCTTCAGATCGCTGAAATGAATATATGCTTATAATGTAAATCTATTGATCTTGACTTTGTCTGATACAAAATCAATCTGTCGCCATTATTTAACCAGTTTATAACAGAAGGACTCGGTACAAAAAGAAACAATACCTAGTCAAAAGAATGTGGTTGTTTTTGCATGATTCTAAAGTATGGTACAGAACAGGGCAGACAACTCAGAGCATCCCACAGACTTACCAATTAATATAATTGAACACACTGACTCCCATCCAACACAGCTCTTCCAGACTTCCACACAAGTCATTGTGATGTTTGTTCTGTAACAATTCTACATTGTTATTTGCGGGTTACACTTGGCACGCAAATAAATATTCGACTCTGTCAGGATTCAAACCCGGGACCTCTACACCCCAAAGGGAGTGCTCTACCACATCACTATAAAAGCTAGCTTGTACACTAAGGCAGTACAAACACCCCTTATACACAACCCGGCTATAATATGAAAGACACTGTTAATGAATGTTTGGAACCCTCAGGCAACACTGAAATACAACTGTGAAAGTCTTGCAACTTTTATAATAGAAGTTACTATTCTTTGAGGTTAACAATATTCTTTGTCATGAGAGTAAACTTTTTATTTTACCTCAATTGGACTACACAATCAGAATTTTTTAACTCTTTAGTCTTCAAAATTCACTTGTTTATCTAAATGGGGTTTAACACTGCCTTTAACAAGTTTCAGTCATATTGCTGGAGCACATATCCATGAATTCTTGTTAGTTCTCCAACCTGTACAACCACAACATTCTTTTCCGGTCTCCAGCTGCTCATCCAATTAAGGATATGATTATAATTACCAGTATTCATGTACAGGGCTGATGCAAGCTTTTATAATTCAGGAGTCATTGACTCCTTATCTGTAATTTCTAGGGGGTCAAAACTGCTGTTGAAAAGGTCAAAACAATAAAATGAGTGTTTATATTTGGTCAATATCTTTTGGGTTTGCTGATGAACTTCTTAAATTATCCCACAATTTGTAGCGGTTTTAAAATGCAATTCTGAAAGTTTAAAGAGTCAAAACACGGACCCTAAATCCATGGTCAAAATGACCCCTCCCAATAGAAAATATGGGGGGAAAAACAAGATATTTTCAAATATTTGGGGGGGTCAAACCTCTGATTTATGGGTCATACACGAATCCTGGTGTATACATCTATTTGTTGGAGACCAATTAAAAAATAATATTATTTTCGCTAATTAATACAGTAGTGAGTACTTTCATGCTGTGCAATTTTCACCTTCACTGACTTGGAGATTTTTCGGTTTTAAATGCTGATGATTGGCTAAAATTTAAAACCAAGATTTTTAACAAAAATGTTGTAAATTAGAGTTTGATAACTCAGAAAACTATGGAGTAATTTATATAAGACTTATATAAATTACTCCATAGTTTTCTGAGTTATCAAACTAATTAAAGTAGTTCATAAATGCAGTGAAAGGTCTTCATGTAGGATGAATCCGCTTACTTGCATTAACACTTTCCTGTTTTTTCAAAATTTGGATCTGTCCAAATTCAATGGTTTTGCAGACGAGAATTTAAATAGGATTTTATTTGAAAAATAACCATTCGGTAGGGTAGAAAATAATGTGGAAAAAGAAGAAATTGCTTGTCAGAAGCAATTTCTTCTTTTTTCAAAATGTTTTCTCAATCATGAAATCACAGGCATGTAAAAAGCAGGGATTAAACAGCAAAGGGTTAACTAAAATTTCATTTACAGCCTATTGGCTAGAGTTTTTGCCCAATCATCATTTAACTTGGGTAGAATGTTTGCCAGGTCACATTGATGAACCCTGTTAAAAAATGGGAATGTTTAATTGGAAAACATAGAAAATGGAGCCTGAATAGCTATGTCTTTTTTACCCTAGGAGTCATTGAGTTTTGGCCCAATCATCATTAAACTTGTATCAAATGTTTGACAGGTCGCTAGGATAAACCCTTTTGAAAATGGGAAAGGATGCATTAAGAATCATTGTAAATGGGCCTTAATTACAATATAAATGTTAACATTTTAATTCTCTTTGTACTGCTTTTGTCAATTCAAAATATGTTTTTAATGTACATGTATCTTCTTAAAGAAATGTTACTTTATTTAAAGTCTTAATAGATACATGAAATATTTATAAGTCTTGTACATGTCGAGGGGTCAGTGCAATACTATTGTAAGTGCCTATGAATATATAGGCACTTACAATAGTATTGCGCTGACCACTCGATGTATACAGCCAGTGTACAAAGTTATGATTGGCTTTGAATTTTGATTCCATGGTCTCAAAGTAATTAAAAAGTGGTATGTCTCAGCAATCTAGGCCATGATTATTAGCTGATTAATCTGAGACTCAGTTCAAGATGCACTATATTTATATACATCCAATCTTGATGAACAGGCAACAGTGAAACAATGTGTCTTCCAACTTAATACAGTGGTCATAAAATTATATATGACATAATTTAAGTGTCCAGAGCTTATCAAAAAAATGGTGCTATGACGTGACTTATTACTTCTGAGTACAAATGATAGAAATCCATTATTCTAAAGTGTTACTATTTTTAGAACATTTTTTTCCTATTACTATTCAAACCCAAAGTGACTAGCTTATATGACATAATTTAAGTGTCCAGAGCTTATCAAAAAATGGTGCTATGACCCGACTTATAACTTCTGAGTACAAATGATAGAAATCCTTTATTCTAAAGTGTTACTATTTTTAGAACATATTTTCCTATTACTATTCAGACCCTAAATGACTAGCTTGAAGAAAATTGGTCCTAAAAGGTTCTTATTTAGTCACATTTTAGCATTTAAGAAATAGAATATTTTTTGTTTGTATGTAAGATGTATAAGTCTTTGATTTTGTGAAAAGAAAAAGCTATATTTTCACTTGTGGAAAAGCCACTCGTGAAAATATAGCTTATGTTTTACACCGACTAAAAGATTCATCAATCTAAAGCTGAAACAAAACATTATCCCCTATTTGTATGCAGCGCTCTGACAGCAATTTCATAGTAAATCTGACAATCTCTACTATCAATTGTTGTGGATTTAATGGATTATCATGATAATTCATCTGGATACTGGTTTATCTTGTAGGCTATCAATTTGAAATTAATGGTCAGACTCAGAAATTTCACAAAACATTTTAAGCTAAAGTATGTTTTAAGCTCATATTCTGCTGATGGTCAATCACTGTAATAAGAATAAGTAAGAACCAGTTGCTCCAATAAATCATTTACCGTAATTGAAGATGAGTTAGGCAATGACCAATTAAGTAATGTTTAAGTTAAATCACAGTGTATGATTGTGGGATGATCCTGAATTTGTACAATGGGCCTATAACTTTGGCATTTCTAGATTTTTCAGTGTATTATTTATTGTGTGGGTGCAGTTCAGTATCTACAAAGAGAATGAATATTTATTATTTTTATGCCCCGTATCGAGAGATCGGGGCATATTGTTTTACTCATGTCTGTCTGTCTGTCTGTCCGTCCGTCTGTCTGTCCGTCTGTCTGTCCGAAAACTTAACCTTGCCAATATCTTCAAGCCTATTCAAGATACAAAGCTAATATTTGGCATGATGATAGATCTCAATGATCCGCATCCGCTGGTACCAAAGTCAAGGTCATGTGACAAGGTCAAGGTCATCTGTCAAGGTCAAACTTTGAAAAAAAATGCTGTTCCGGGGGCATTCGTGTTTCACAAACACATCTTGTTTCCATACAAATTCATACAAAGCTTGGCATATAGAAATTACAAAAAAAGGTATAAAGAGAAGATTTCTCCTTGATTTTTGTAGACTAATTAACTGTTTGTAAATATTAATGATATTTAATGAACAAGGTAATTGAGATTTGTCTGGTCAATGAGTTATTAGCTGAGAATCTGCCTCATAGGTCCTCTTAATATATTGTTTATGTCTACAGTCATTCAAAGTTAATTTGCCTTTACCTGTTGCCTTTTCTAGGGTTTTAGTCTGAGTTCAACAAAAACATGGTCTAAAGGACTTGATAATTGTGATCTTGGGGGCCCTTTCTTAAACTTTGGGAGTCCCTACTTAAGATATGAACTATTTCTTTTAAATACTGAACTTGTTTTTATATGAATTTAGAGCTATTTCTTGTTTAAAGGTTAAGAAAGTACATGTATATGGGTATGATTGTATTGACTATTTGGGGTTCAACTCCAGGAAAGAATGGAAGACTACTAAACAGTCCTCAATTCTTACCTGAAGTTGAGCTCCACAGGGTCTTTTAGATTCACAAAAGATAGTTTTGAGGGTCCTAGCTACTTATTTGTGAGTCTCAGACTCACAAAAATATGCGTCCTTTAACCCTTGTCATGCTGAATAAAAATCTTTGCTTAATAAATGTTAAATCAAAGTGCTAAAAGTACTGGAAGTTACCAAATGTGAGTGAGTATTGATTTCGGAAATGCATTGTTTTAGACTCTTCTGGTTTTAAAATGAATTTCAGGTGGTATGAACTAAGATCAGACTGCACATATGTGCAGACTGATCTTTGTCTATACCTCTTGTCAAAGCAGGAATATTCTGCGTTCAGCATGACAAGGGTTAAAACCCTATCCATTTTTAGCTCCACTGGCTGAATGCCACTGGGGCTATGTCATGGCAATGTGTCCGTCGTGTGTCAGTGTGTCCGGTCGTAAACTTTTTCTTTCAAAAATCTTATCCTCAGAAACTACTGGATGAATTTCAACCAAACTTCACAGGAATAATCCTTGGTGATCCTCTTTCAAAGTTGTTAAAGAAATTCTGATCCAATGAAAAACATGAATTTAATGGGCGTGGCTAATTTCCAAATATGGTAAATAGTGAGTTTTCTCAGATTCTAATTGATGGATACCAATTAAATTTCCCTTTATCAGTCTACAAAAAATCATTGTGACTAGATGAAATACATCAGATATGTATTTTATGGGCGGAGGTCATTTCTCTATATGTTATATAGTGGGATCTTTGAAAATCATTTTCTCAGAATGTAATTGATGGGTATCAACCAAATTTCACTTGAATGGTACTTGAGTGATTTTTGATTAGTCTTCCAAAAATTATTGTGATCAGTTGAAAAATATGTATTTTCTGTGCAGAGGTCATTTCTCTTTATGTGCATGATATAGTGGAAACTTAGAAAATCATTTTCTCAGAATGAAATGGATGGATATCAACCAAATTTCTCTTGAATGATTCTTGAGTGACCCTTTATCAGTCTACCAAAAATTGTTGTGATTGAACAAAAAGTATGTATTTTATGGGCAGAGGTCATTTCTCTATGTTATGTTGTGGAAACTTTGAAAATCATTTTCTCAGAATTAAATTGATGGATATTATTGTGATTGGATGAAAAATATGTATTTTATGGGCGGAGGTCATTTCTCTATATTATATAGTGGAAACTTTGAAAATCATTTTCAACATCAGTAAAATCCAAAATATCTAAAAAATCTAGTCAAAACTTTGATTTGCTATTACAAGAATTTTAAGCCTGAGGAGTGACTCAAGCCATTCATGGCTTTCTAGTTTTGTTTGCTTCAAAACAGCCCATATTATATTGTCAATACTATTTATAAAAATATCAATAAATAGAGGATATTGAATGAGTGGCCATGGAATACTGAATTTATTAAACGTGTCATCTCTATACAGATAAAAACGAGGCTGTGCCGAGTTTTTCTCTGTTTTAGATGACGTGTTTAATAAATTCTATATTTTATGAGCACAAATTTTTATATTCTATTTATAACATGATCCAAATTTTTGTGAAAAATCGTCAAAATTCTTTAAATTCAACATTTCAATTTTCCACAAAACTTATAACGCTGCTTGAAACTGACGTCACAATATATACATTATTACGTCATTTTCGCGGTTACAAAATTACGTTGCTATTCGCTCTGAGCTCATTTGCATTGTTATTCCACAAGTGTGATAACACCTGTGTAATATCAAAAATATTCAACGGGGTTATTTTACTATCGTGATGTCGGTCATATTATAATGATATTGATACAATGGTCAGAATTGTCTACAAACCATAAATGATGTTATTTATCAACAGAATTTGGCAATTTCATTGTTTATGGCAGGGCCTTCTCTGGGGTCGCCATTGTCACCAAATGCGAAAATGAAATGATTCTGGCAATAAAAAAATGAAATTGGCGAAATGACTGGCAACAAAAAAATCTGAACTTTGTGCCATCAGCGATTATTGATTTTCACAAAGCTGAGAGGATATTGTGTAGACACGCCCACAAGTGACTAGAAACTTATTGAGGCAAAAGGCATGTTTGTCAACTAGTAACCTCTTGGCTACCCATAACACTTCAGTGATT
Source organism: Fragum whitleyi (assembly GCA_948146395.1). Taxonomy (NCBI): domain Eukaryota; kingdom Metazoa; phylum Mollusca; class Bivalvia; order Cardiida; family Cardiidae; genus Fragum; species Fragum whitleyi. Next base: position 27,035,606 of record OX411553.1, read on the forward strand.
GTTTACAAAAACTAACTGTCAATTCAATGTTAATTGACATTTGAATATGATCCTCTCGACGATGAGCTATATAAAAAGAACATAAGATTTTATCAAGTACAATTTTTAGAAGAAAAATGGCTCCAAATTTGGCTCCTAAAATCCAAATTTGGCTCCATTTCTTTTGATTTGGCGAAAGTGTTGGTGAAAAGAAATTTCAGTCCAGAGAAGGCCCTGTTATGGTGTGGCAGTCCAGATATTAAGGATTGGTTAATACATAGAGGATAATTGTTTATTTCAGTAACAGATCAATATATCTTTCATTGAGTGACTAACAAAAGTTATGTTTTCGTGGAGCTAAGCAATGGATGAAAATATAGCTTTTGTTTTCAGGAAACAAAGGATTTAAAGATCTTACACAAAAACAGAATTGGCAGAATTGTGTAAAGTTACTTCATATGCACCATTTTGCATGTGATGGTGAGATTATTATTGAAGACAGGTTTACCTGTCTTTCAATATAGGGATCGTCGCCATCGGATTTTGATAACAAACCTACATGTGTCATTACGCTCAAAAAAGTAGACCCATTCATAAAAATAAACGCGGCAAAAATAATCAATAGTGTAGCAATATACCGTAAAATTTTGGTGCTGACCTAAATTCTGGCCGGGACCTCAGGGGAGTGAACACGTGATCTATGCAGAAGTTGCCTGCAGAAACGTGTTTTACATTCGTAAGTGGTGCTGTTTTAGGGCGTTTTCGGCTGCAATCTTTTGCATTTGCTCCAAATTTTCAATTGCATCCTATAACTGTTTTTATGCATAACATTGGCAAGCTATTTTCAGTTCCCCATTTTAGACTCCCTATTTCTCGTAAAATTGTGTGTCCTTAAGGTTGCTTTATTTATCCGTCTCCCGGGCCTGTCGTAGTGTAAATGGATAAAAACTAAAATAGCAAAAGGCTATTTGAATAAACTCGTAAACCCTTGGAATTTCCTAGGTTTGAATTTTTACTTGGATTTACGGAGAAATATCGATGGCTTATCAAATTACTTTATTATTAGGCTTGTTTTGTATATCCACATTGTCCAGCATTCGGAACATCACTCAGTCATTTCCGTAAACGGCAACAGATCGTGATCGTGATATTCACTCGGCAATCATCGGGCGATCTCCGAAGTCTCAGATCGATCTAAATGTTGGTTACGGAATCGGCCGAATTGTGACGAATGCGTTAGATTGGCCGAGTGGTGTTCCGAATGGTCTATACAATAGTACCACGCATGCGCGACCCCGGTTTTGAGTTTCCGCTTTTGTTTTTCGACAATTTTCTGACAATAACAAAAACTGTTTTGGAAACTGGAATGGATTTATTTGTAACATTCTGGAGTGGACTTTGAAAGAATTCTACTCAAGGTGATAAATGCTGTAGCTCGGGATTTCATTTAACGATCTGTCATTTTGGCAGTTTTGTCAAAATTGATAGTTCACCGGATAGTTCAATCCGAATCTTGATCTAGAAAAGCAGTCCCATGGAAAATGCCTGCAAGGTTGGTTGTCTTAACAGGTTTATAAATTATTTTGTAGTAAAAATAATTTTCTACTAAGTAAGACCATATGCAAGGAGAATAACCTGAAATGGAGATCGAAATATCTCAATGGAAAGACAGAAATAGAATGTTTCACTCCTTGAAGAAACTTAAACGGTATTCATAAAAAAAGCTACAGCTATTGTACGGGAAAATACTTCTTCTTGGTATTGACTTTGACTAGTAAAAGTATAAGAATATTTGTATTACTTTCATTGCTTCTTCTATGTGGAGATAATTAGTCAAATCCTGGATCAGATAATAACTGTAAAAGAAATTTGAACAAATTTCCAATTCAGGGCAATATTCACCATGGCAATGAAATGTTCAACTCTTCATCAAGGGGTAAGCAATGTGTGTCAAGTGGATTAACATTTTATTTAAGATTTTTACACATCGACTTAATAAGTTTTACTGGAAAAAAATCGGATTTGGATCATAATGGATTGCTGGGGATAATCTATACAATTTTATAAAACAGGGTTGCAATAAGTCATATGAGTTTTTAGAATACAGGAATTGCCACCATATTTCTGTTGGTTAAATGAATATTTTTCATTTAGGATATTGAAAACTTACACTTGCGGATGAATAGCGATTATGAAGGCAGTTACCCTCTTGTTAAGCTTGAATTGGCTAGAGGGATAGGTTTATCTGGAAGTGATGAGTCTTCAAAGTAAAGCATATTCATTTGTTAGTTCATTCCAATTGTTAATATTCAGTCCTGTCTTCAATTTAGGCCTTTCAGGCCTTTGATCAAGTGATTATCTACTGTTATTTCTCAATAATCCATTGAAAAGCATTTAAGAAACTTATTGAAGCTGTCAATAATATTGTTTGTGTTTTGCAGAGTCTGGGCCCCTTTAAGCTTGGCTGTTTCAAGAAAACCTATACAAAGGGTCAAGCTAAATTAGTACTAATGCACTGAACTTACAATTATAAGTTTTTTATGCTTATAGATAAAAATCTTTGTATACTCTTTATTGTCACCTGTGTCATGCATAAATACCGAACAAAATTAGTGACCTCTTCCTTGAAACTATTCTAGAGGTCCCTGAATTTGGGAAGATCTTTTCTCAAACTTGCTGTAAATATATGTGTTTGGTTGTTAGAGCAATCCCTTTGTGTGACCCTTTAACAGATTACTTCTAAGACTTTTGATTGTTTGAAAATCATGTCTTTAAAGGGCATGGCAAATTTCTATATATGATGAAAAGCGACTTTTAAATTTTTTTGGAATGTTTAAGGAGTGACTTTTTTATCACAAGCAAAATTATGTCTTTAATCAGGGAAGGCAATTTCTATATATACAATACAATGGAAACTTTGAAATGAATTTTCTTGTTAACCAAATGATGGATATATCAATCAATCAATTTCACTTAAATGATTCTTAATTGTTATATAGTGAAACTTAAATAAAAACTGAAAGGCATCTCTCTCCCAATCAAATGATAATATTTGAATTTGAGCATGTTATCTTTATGGGGACCATTTCATCACCATCTTAACAAATATCAAAGGCTAAGCACTGAATAGTTGTAATTGCCTATATGTTTATAGGCAGTTACAACTGTTTCACACTGAGTAATTCATCTTCAGCGAAGCCTTTTATAAAACTTCATCCCTTTCTAATGGAAATATGATGATTTTGATAGAACTATGGGGTATTTTTTAGAGCTTTTACAGTGTATGGGAAGGTAGAATAATTGTATAGATTCAGGAGATGGGCAAGAAGCAAAATCATTCCACCATGGTCAGCCTGGACAGTCTGAAGTGGGTCATCACTTTTTGCACTTCAAAGGTGGTCCCTTATGTAAAAATGTTTATCCATGTCATGCTGAATAAAAACGTTGATTAACCCTTGTCATGTTAAGTAAATTTTGGCTGAAAAATTGCATCAAAATCAAAGGGCAAAAAGCACTGAAAGTTCCAACTGTAGGTCAATTTTTATTTGAAAAACTAAATCTATTGACAATTCTGGTTTGAAAATGAGAAACAGGTGGTGTAGACTAGCATCAGACTGCACATATGTGCAAGCTGATGTTTGTCTATATCTCCTGCCAAATCAGGAATATTCCGGGTTCAGCATAACAAGGGTTAATTAAAAACGCTGAAAACCTTGTGTATGCACTGATTGTTAGGAAAATACAGAATATATTTTGAGAGAAAAAAGAACTTTTCAAGCTTTTCCAGTAACAAGGGTTCAATCAGGTGGTAATTAGACTGAGATCAGACTGCACATTTGTGCAGGCTGATCTTTGTCTAAACCTCCTGCTTAAGTAGGAATATTTGGAGTTCAGCATGAAAAGGGTTATTGAATAATTCATTCATATTTCTTTTTTTCAGTAACTGTTGATCCATAAACAGAATAAAAAACATTGTGTGAGTTTACCCACTTGGAGACCAAAATGCAAATTGGAAAAGACAAATTGATTTGTTGGCTCAGAGGAATATAGCAGGGATCAAGGAATCAGTTTGACAAGAACTGCTTTAGGTGGATATCTGTTGGACAACTTTCAAGGGATATGAATTAACACTGAAGTTGGTAATTCTTTAGATTTACATAGTTATCTTGCTTGTTTGTATGGGGTTTTACATTGCTTTCAACAATCTTTCAATTATATCACAGCAGCTGGAGCACCCAACAATAGCCTCCAGCTATCCAACAAAGGTCTCAAATCAATCAACCTATTGATGGAAGAAAAATACATTGTAGTTGGAAAAACTGAGTGCCCCTGTTTAGGATCAAACTTGAGACCTTTTGAATGATTGTTGGACTAGCTACCACTACACTTTGAGGCTAAACATTAACCTCTTACTTAATTTGTCTGTAAAAGCAAAACCAAGTTTTGATAGTAAACATAAATTGACCATTTACATTACCTGAGAGTCAGTGCAAAACTATATTGTAAAAACAGATGGAATTAAGGTAGCAATGGACACATGGCGTCATTTTTTTCCGCCCAATGAATTTTTTTCTTGGTCACATATGTTGTAGATTAACATTGTGTAGTCATAATATCAAAATTTTAAGGTACCTTTTCACGCTCATTTTCATGCTAGAGTTATCTGCCCTTGAGTGGTAAAGGCCATTTTCAGTAAAACGGTTATATTCGTTTTAGGTCTAGTATAAACTCTTTACTAGGTTATAGCTATAAACCACATACATTTTGATAGACCTTATACATGTACACAATGGCTATTGACAAGAAAATCTCTCTTTGATGATTTGCATTTGTACAATTTGCTTTCAAAAGTTAAAAATGCTTTATTTTTTGTAATTTTACTAGGTAAAAATGCCACAAAAACCTATTTTTTGAAGAAATTACCCAATGAATTTTTCTTTTTTCCGATATGTTTATAATCCATATTTTTCCTTTATTTGGTAAAAAATTCAGCATATCTTTCCATGCAAATAAGAAAGGTTTTCGTTATTTTTCAGTGTTCTCCCCTAACCAAATGATGCTTTTAACGCATTTTTATTGATAAATTTAATGATCCAGTCATTCAAGTAATATCAAATGTTGAAAATAAGCTAAATTATGAAGTTTTACCATCATCATTCAATGTTATTTCCATAAGTAGAATCTTACGAAAACCGGTCTTTTTAAACAACACACTAAAAGAGCCGTAAAATAAACGAAACCCCACTTCTTGTTTATAGAGTCGGGAGGCTGCTGTCCATTGCCACCTTAAATTCAATATACTTATGATGGTTTAGCTCTGACCTTTATTTCTTAATCTTATTTATCTTTACCCATAATTCTCTAATGTGTTAATTTTGAGTGCCTTTCATAATCTAAAATGATGATTACAGAGAATGCTTTAACTGAATCTAAGCCACCATCAAAGCGCAGTGGTAGTGCATCAGACTATCATTCAAAAGGTTCCAGGTTTGATTCCCAACTGTGGCACTCATTCTTTCAGACTATTTGTCTTTCATCAAGGAGTTGAAAATTGTACACATATGTGGGATAGCAGCTGGAGGTTAGGAAAGGATGTAATGGTAGTACTGTTGTGAGAAATACCAGGAATCCATTGTTAGGTGCTCGAGAAGTTGCCATTAATTTGAGAGATTATTGAAAGAAGCATTAACCCTTTGCTGTTTAATCCCTGCTTTTTACATGCTTTTGATTTTATGATTGAGAAATCATTGTGTAAAAAAGAAGAAATTGCTTCTGACAAGCAATTTCTTCTTTTTCCACACAATTTTCTACCCTACTGAATTGTTATTTTTCAAATTAAATCCACTTTAAATTTTCGTCTGCAAAACCTTTGAATTTGGACAGGTCCAAAATTTTGTCAAACAGCAAAGGGTTAAGCAACATTCAATTAAGCAAATCTTTACCCTTCTTATGCTGTTCTTGACATTTTTCTGCTGTGCACGAAGCTTTGATTTGCTGTATACACTAGGGGCACGTTTTACTAAACATCTTACGAAAAAATTAATCGTAAGTCAAAATCAACAATCGTATCTAGTGTGTTCATTCATTGATGGATTCTGCCTTGCAATATATCATTGAAATCGTCTTTAGAAGACGATTCCAATGAGATGTTGGATGGCAGAATTCCATTTTAAGTTACTACTTTAGAAGCAACTCTAATTTTTGACTTACGCAAAAAATGATCGTAAGATGTTTAGTAAAACAGGCCCTAGCTAGATAAGCTTGGTTACACATGCAGTCTGATCTTAGTCTATGTTTCCTGCTTTTGTGTTAACTGGATTACAAATGTATTGTAGAAAAACCGGATTGGTTGATATGTGCTGAATATGAGTTATTGTGATGACTCAGTGTAAAACAGTTGTACCTGCCTATAAACATAATTATGGGCAGAGTTTTTGCACTGAGCCACTTATTTGTTTCAAACTAAATTTTAGATTCAGCAAGATAAGGGTTAATGATCAATCAAAAAAATGGAATCAGGAGGATCATAATTGATGGCTCAGCATAAAACAGTTGTTACTGCCTATATGTTTATAGACAGTTACAACTGATGCAGGTTGAGCCAATGATACAAGGAAAGATAATTTCTTTCAACATTATTTGATGCAATTATGCAAGGGTCAAAATTTTTTTATTTGATCACTTCAGTTCACATTGGTTTTAAGCAATTTTAATTGAGCAATGTCTGGACTCTGGCCATTTGTCTGTCCATCCTTCCACAATCGCTTAAAAGTTTCTGCATTTAAAGGGAGGTTTTGACATCAACTCTCATACAAAACTGAATCACTCCGAAATCTATTACATATAATGGCCAATAAAATGGATCTTAGACACAGACAATTTTAATGGCAATTATTTGGAAGCCATAAAAGTATGTACTCAATCACAAGGGCCTGCTCAGCTTGATCCTTCATTTATTTTTTTCTTGCCATTAATCCAAGAGTATCAGTAAGTGCTGTTTTTGTTGAGCCTTGATGCTACTTAACAGAACCTGGAATTTCTATGTTTTTGCAAGACATACAGCTTAAACTCTATGAGTATATACAGTGACAATTTGTTCATATATCAAATGGCTTGCGCAAAAATATTGTAAGTGCCTATATATTTATAGGCACTTACAAAAGTTTTGCACTGACCAATGAATAGACTGTTGTTCTAAATGCTGATGACTAATATGATAGCTTTTACACCTCATGGCAACTTTAACCCTAGCGAACATTCCGAACACCACTTGGCAAATCTCACTATCAACCTCGGATGTACATAAAAGGACTATTTTTAAAAAGAACAGGAAAGCGTTGGAAAAAATCGATGACGTCAGTTAAAAGGGTGTTAGCCCTTAAAACTTTGAGTGAAACTATTCTTTGTCGACAACGCTACTCGTTTAAGTCACTGACGTGAAACCATTGTATCCTAATATGAATATCTTTAGATTCTTAAATAACGGATGAAAAAATCTTAATTTTTGAGAATGATTAAGATTTTTCATTCGTTATTTACTGTAAAAGATAAATGCACGATTTTGTTACATACCCATCCGCCTTACATACATACTAGGTCTGTTTCAGTTTACGGGAATGGCCGAGCGATGGTCCGAATGCCTTAGTGAACCGACTTTATATCTTTATGTGAATTTTTTGGGCAAGTAATGTAAAAATTCTAAAATAACCCCATGCTCTAATATGCCCCCCCCCCCTCTTCAGACTGTCAAAATCTACAATGTTTTGCATGATTTCTATTTTAAGCCTCTAAAAAGACCCATCCCCATCCCCACCAAGTCAAGGCCGCAATGATTTCAAACGAGGGTCAATATCTCTTATCCCGACCATATGTTTAGCTTTTGTATCAATTGTCCAAATAGATAAATGATTTGCTCTAAATTTGTCTGTAAGTGCACTGTTCCCTTACTATGTCAAAAGGCCTGTAAAACTCATTATTGTAAATTGTATGAACTCATGAATCACTTTTGTTTTTTAACCTTGATTTTGCAAATTGTACTAGCATTAAATCTCCAGTTTTGGGATATTTCTCACACCCTAACATCCCCCCCTTTTATAGGGAACTAGATTATTCTAATAAACCCACTGGGTTGTATGAGAGCTTTTATGGTACTATTTTGGATCTCCACTGGGTTATTCAATTGTAATTTGGTGTAAATGAATAGTAGGTCATAATATGATTGTATAAGTATTAGACTGTTGCGTTTAAGAGGATTAATAATTTTGGTCCTTCTGTACTGTATGACGACTAGTATCACATTAATCTACAAAACTGAATGATAGTAGATCTTAGATTATATCATTAGTGCTTTTGTAAGACATGATGTTCTTCAAAATTTTAAAACAAAGTCAGTATGTAAATAAAAAATATCATGTAACAAAAAGATTGTGAACAAGGGATTCCCCAAGGCCATCAAAGACATATAATTGTCATTTAGCAACCAACACTTCTTCTACTTCTTCTTTTTATACGCCGCCGGAGGTGGACGTATATTGGCGTCATTGTCTCCATCTGTCCGTCTGCCCATCCATCCATCTCTCTGTATGTCCATCCACTTTTCCTGTCAACGCAACTCCTCCTAAGTTTCTGGCTGGATCTTCTTGAAACTTGGTCAATGTTATCACCTCAATTGGTAGATGTGCATGAAGGAAGGATTTTATGGTTCGTTGATTTTTGCCTGAGTTATGCCCCTTAAAAACTTAGTCTCTGGGGCTTATTGCCTCAGTTATGCCCCCTTAAAATTTAGTCTCTGGGGCTTATTGAAATTGCAGCCTTGTGAATGCAACTCTTCCTAAGTTTCTGGCTGGATCTAAATGAAACTCTGTGGATGTTATTACCGAAATTGGTAGATGAGCATGAAGTAAGGAGTTCATTAATTTTACCCTAAATTATACCCCCTTAAAACTTAGTATCTGGGGCTTATTGAAATTGCAGCCTTTTGAACGCAACTCCTCCTTACTTTTTGTCTTTATTTAAATTAAACTTGGTCAATGTCATCACCATAATTTGTAGATGTACATGGATCAAGGATTTTATGGATCATTTATTTCCCTGAATTATGCCCCCTTAAAACTTAGTGTCTGGGGCTTATTGAAATTGCAGCCTTTTGAAGGCAACTCCTCCTAACTTTTTGTGTTGATTTAAATGAAACTTGGTCATTTTGAATTCCGTTCTGTCAAAATAAGTAGTGTCTACAATTATTTTCGTGAAACATCAGCAAAGTTGCGGCGTATTTTGTGACTATGGCACTCTTGTTCTTTAATATTATCTAAAGTATATATTCTGTTTTGTAAATTTTCTGGACCTAATTTATTTATTTATTTTTTTTTGTAAAACTACAACTTTACTATACAAAATATTTCATTTTCGTAGCTCGCCTGGGATGAAAGTCTCGGAAGAGCTATTGTCATACCCTCGGATGTCGGCGTCAGCACCGGTGTTGGCGTCCGCATTTGGTTAAAGTTTTTTATTTCTATCAATATAAATCCTAGAGGCTTTATATTTTACATAAACACTCATTAGGGTTTAGGCTTTCATTAAGACAAGCACCCATGTCAAAATGACCTTGAGACAGTGACCTTGACCCATTAAAAAAAACTTTAACCAAAAACTTTAACCAAAAAACTATAACCAAAAAACTTTAACTTTGCTTATATTTTCTGAATGCTTTACCTAGGGACATTATCACTTCATTTATGCTCACCAGATGATATGCTTACACCAAAGACCAAGGTCCTTGACATCTTGACCTTGACCTTTTATGGACTTAAAAAAACTTTAACCAAAAACTTTAACAAAAAATCTTTAACCTTGCTTACATTTTTTGAAAGATTTTACCTAGAGACATCATTACTTCATATACACACTCACTAGGTGATAGAATTTAACTGGTTACCAAGGTCCTTGACATTTTGACATTGACTGTGGCCTTTCATGGACTTAGAAAAAGTTTAACCAAAAAAAATTAACCTTGCTTATATTTTATGATTGTTTTACCTAGGTAGACCATAACTACATATACTCAGTCAATATGTGATCGGCTTTTACTGATTACCAAGGTCCTTGACATTTTGACATTGAACATGAATTTTTATGGACTTATAAAAACTTTTAACAAAAAAACTTTAACCTTGCTTTCATCTTCTGAGTGCTTATACCTATGGCCATTGTACCTTTATTTCTTTCTTATTTCTAAATCAGACTGATATATATTAGATCATAGACTACATGTAACAAAAACTATTGACCTTGAACTTAGGTCTTTGCTCAAGTGCTGTTTGTGACAAGCAGCAGTTTGGGCAAGCTACGTTTTCCACTGACAACTCTTGTTTAGAAAATATTGTTGAAAAAGAAGAAATTTCTTGGTAATGTGGAAATTTCTCCTTTTCAAAGAGTATTTTCTAACAAATTGGGTAGCTTCTCAAATTGAACTCATTTTTAGCTTGGCTGTTTTAGGAGAAAAAAAGATTTTTTTCGACCTTACATTTTCATCCACAATCCAGCACTTGGTCATGCTCTTGTTTATTGTCAAGATCACCAATCTTTTTTTATTTGATCCTGATCTGAAAAGTTGTAAAACTGGAAAGGGTAGACAGTTTGAATTTGAATGACCAAAAAAGATGGTACTTTCTCACATTACGCAAAATTTGATACGCCTTTAAAAAGGTTCATTTATTTCTTTTGGTCTGCCCCAAACTCTTGCAAGTGACCATGAATATATAGAAACTTACAATAGTTTTACACTTTCCCATTGACTTGTCCACTTTGCGGTTATTCACCCTGCGAACTATTTGGTTTTAGAGTAATATAATATAGTAAGAATGTTATATAAATGTTAAGTGTTACTATTTTAAATCCCTGTTGTTGTGATCCCATTCTTTCCTTAGTTTGGTCAACAAAATCTTAGACTTGTCCAAATTCAAAGAGGAGATAAAGATGCTTAAATTACGGTAACAGCTTTGTCACATTGTGAAAAACATTTTGTAACAAAAGTTTTTCCTTTACCTAAATTTTATGCATGATATTTCGTTTAAATGTAGTTAAGTACAAGTGGTTAAGTAAAAAGGGATTTTTATTGTGATGTTTATATTTCCTATTGGTTAACCCATAGATTGTGTTGGATATTAAATGAATGATTTGTGAAAATAAACTGAATTTTCGACCTTGAGAATGATTGAAATTGAAGGATGAAGACATTGAAAAAAATAAACTTTATTCTTGTGGTATTTTTCAGTTTGTTTAGTAAAGCATGTTAATAAGTGAACAGTGTCTGTCAGCTATATTTGGATGAAGCAGGTATGTTAAAAAAAAGAGTAATTTCCCCTTGTTATGCTAAATAAAAACCTTTGCAAAGTTATATTTGACCGTTGACATGCTGAATAGAAACCTGTGCAAAGTTGTTTATGACAGTTGTCATGCTGAATAAAAAATCTTCGCAAAATTATATATAAATCAAAGTGCTGAAAGCTCTGTATTTCAGTATTGTGAGTCAGCATTTGATTTTAAAAATATTATTTCTGAAACTTTTCTGGTTTAAAAAGGAAAATTAGGTTGTATGGACTAAGATCAGACTGCACATATGTGCAGACTGATGTTTTGTTCATATCTCCTGCCAAAGCAGGAATATTCCAGGATCAGCATGACAAGGGTTAAAGGAATGGATACAGAAAAGGAAATATAGTGCATGTATTTAATTTGAAAAAGGAAATTTTCCACACTTTTCAGGTATAAAGGACAACCAGGTGGCATAGACTAAGATCAGACTGCACATTTGTGCAGGCTGATCTTTATCTATACCTCTGGCCAAAATAGGAATATTCTGAGTCCAGCATGATACTGGGTTAATAATCAGAAACTGAAATATCAGTAAATGAATAAGCACTGTGTGTATGGAATCATAGTCCTGAAAATGCTGGATGCACTAATCTTCAAAATTGATTTGGGAAAAAACAGGAAAACACCCTGAAAAAAATAACAACCTTTCCGTATTTTAACCCGCAAGTCAGTTGTTATAGACTATGATCAGATTGCATATATGTTCAGGCTGATCTTTGTTGATAACTCCTACCAAAGTAAGTTTCAAAATTGCAAGGGATTGTTATATTTCCAACAATGGGAAAAGGTTAATAAGAATTAATACAAAAATCTATTCTGTCAATATAACACTATGTAATCCCATCAGCTTTGTTATACAAGTCCTATTAGATTACATATCAAACAAGGATTATCTGATTTTGGAGTGGAATTCAGTGTTATTCCTGCTGATTCTACAGGGTTTTTATGCAATATGATATACATTATACATCAATGATGGAATTGATCTAAGGGTATTGATTGAATAATGATCGAAACTGTTATCATTAAATGAGCCTGTGTATGACATTTCCAACAATTTGACACCTTATTGTACAAACATTTAGAAGCCCAGACAGTTATATAGCGTAATGAGAAGTTTGCCTAACTGTCTATAGATACTTTGATATCTTGTATATCTACAAATTGCAAAGTGAGCACTCTGGTCAGACTGTGCAGATGCACAGACTGGTCAGAGTCTTTGCTTTGTGCACATATGAAATTCTTGGAAATGTCACACACTGCCTTAAATAGTCTTTTCAAACATGTGATCTGTTTTGCAAAATGGTTGTCTTAGAGTTTGTAATTGAAATATTGGAAAAGTGATGTTGATTCAGCACAGGTCAATTAGATTTAGCCTGTGCGTGAGATTTCCAACAATTGTGCACAAAGCAAAGACTTCTAGCCTGTGCATCCGCACAGTCTGTCCAGAGTCTTAACTATGTGTTTTGTAGATAGATAAGGTCTCAAAGTATCTGTAGACAGACTTTACATTTACAGCATGTGGCCCGGGTTCAATCCCCGATGGCGGCACTCATTCTTTCCGACTATTTGTCTCTCACCAATTGGTCGATAATTGTAGACCTATGTTAGATAGCAGCTGGAGGTTAGGTAAGGATGTAACGGTAGAACTGACGTGAGAAATACCAGGAATCCATTGTTAGGTGCTCCAGCCGCCGAGATATAACTGAAATAATGTTGAAAGCGGCGTTAAACCCCATTCAATCAATCAATCATTTACAGCATGTGGCTGTCTATGCTTCTCAATGTTTTCCCCTCATACACACTTAAATTGTGGAAAATGTCATGCACAGGCTCATTTAATTTTTCTGAAATAGAAGAAACTGAGATTTAAATATATAATACGTATTTAGTGTTTTGTATGAGAAAAAATATCTAACAAGGTTAGACAATTATCAATTCCCACAACTGAGTTAGATATTTTTTCATCCAAAACACTAAATATGTATTATATTTATCTTATATCCTCTATTTGTCTTGTTTTGTAGATATTTCCAACAGAAATGCAAGTTTCTAAAAATAACCACATTATATATTTGTGCTAAAAATTACTATGTGATATCATAAAAAATATCATACGGGATGTTATCACACGGATATTTGTATAGTTATAAGATAAAAAAACATTCTGCCTGTCAATGGATCATTCTGTATGGGCACTCACTATAGTCTTGCACTGAAATTCAATTTGCACCATCTACATGAGCATACGTAGGTCTATGATTATCAAACCATTAGTGGAAGACAAATAGTCCGAAAAGATGAGGGCCACTGTCGTGGTTTAATCCACAACAGTGGCACTCATTCTTTCCAACTATTTATCTTTCACCAAGGGGTTGATAATTGTAGACCTATGTGGGATAGTAGCTTGAGGCTAGGAAGGTATGTAATGGTGGTACTGGTGTGAGAAATACCAGAAATTCATTGTTAGGTGCTCCAGGCCCAACCATATAACTAAAAAATTGTAAGAAACGGCGTAAAACTCCATTCAAACAAACAAATCATACCATCTACCTGAAAGTATCAAATGATTTGTTTGTCTCATGTTTCTAACTTTCTAGAGAATAATTTGCAGTGTAAGAAATAGAGGATAATCGTTTGCTTCAGTTAAAGATCGATTTATATTTCTTTAGTGACCAAGAAAAGCTATATTTTCACAAGAAAATATAGCTTTTGTTGTTCACTGAATGAAATATAAATTGATCTTACACAAAAAACAAATGATTATTCAATTTTTTAATGCAAAAATGAGACAAAATGTGAAATTTCTATGATATATTTTCATAAAGCGTGTCATTTTGCATGTGATTGCTATGCAACGTTCATTGTGATGTCACTTATTTCGCCCCACATAGATGACGTCAGATAGGATGAAATGCACAAAAGCAGGGTATAAGTTTTTGATAATTTCGCTGCTTCTGTGGTGAGATTATCAAGTGATAAACCTTATTTCTCAATAAACCACCGAAAAGCATCAAAGAATGATTTATATTGTATTGAGTGAACAACAAAATTTATATTTTCACAAGTGGAGGAGCCACAAGTGAAAATATAGCTTTTGTTGTTCATGAAATAAAATGATAACTGATCTTACTCAAAAAAGAATTACAGTCAAACCTGTCTTTAGCAAGCACTCTAGGGACATTCAAAAAGTGCTTGCTTCAGTCTGGTGCTTGCTTGATGCTGGTGATTTCAGTGCAAATGGTTCATTTGGGAACTTGGTGACCACTTGTTTGAGACAGGTTGCTTGCTGAATACAGGTGGCTGTCAAGACTGGTTTGTCTGTATTTCTATTTCTTTTTTCATGAAACAATTTTAAGCACAGAATATTTGTTGGGTCACAAGGATGGACCCTTTGAAAATCAGAAGTATCTATGTTATATCAAGGAAAAAGGAGCCTTATGACAAGTTTCTTGTTTATACGCTAGAGGCCATAAATATAGCTAAAAATTCATTAAATTATGTCAGAATATTGAATGAGAAGGATCCAATTCAATTTGCTAAGGGTGGAGTGAAAGAGAGGAAGGTGAGCAATAAAGGAACATCATGGTCCTCTTGTTTAATGAAAATGTATATGAGACAGGGTAATTCATGCTTATTATATGGGGCCATACTATGATTTGAGTCAAAGTGCTAAAAGCACTGAATGCACATTATGTCAGGGTTCGACACTTAGGGGAGTACGGGCGTCCGAGACTCCTTGTTTAATGGTTGGACTCCTTCCATTTACAAGTAAGGAGTCAGCTGGACGCCAAGGGTCAAAGGGCAATAATTTAAAAAAACAAATGCACAAAGCTGTGCCCTTTCTAACACTTGCCCAAAACTGTAGACATTTCCCTACAAAAGTTGTTGAAGAAAACATTTGCTTGCATCCTGTAGTGTTTTGAGGAAAAAAAACTCTTCTTTAGAAGAATATTGTGGAAAAGAAGAAATTGCTTTTGATAAGCTATTTCTTCTTTCCCACAATGTTTTCCCATAAAAAATTCTGACCTCTTACTTTTAGCACTGTCTCTTTGATTTCATGTGATGGACTCCTTAATCTCGGGTTAGTGTCATTACCCCTGATTATTTAAGTTGGTATTTATTTTGGAAATGCAATTACATTTCATTTAAACATTGTCATGCTTAAAAACCTTGGAAATATTGTCATAAAATCAAATTGCCAAAAGCATCCAATGCACATATAGTAAGTTAGTATTTGTTTTGGAAATGCAATTATTTTTTTCTTCTTTTTTTAGCTCCACTGGCTGAGGGCTAGCAAGCTATTGTCATGGTGGAGTGTCCATGCATAAACTTTTTCTTTAAACTTCTTCTTCTCCCATACCAATCGGTATGGGCCAGCGAGCTATTGTCATGGTGGAGTGTCCATGCATAAACTTTTTCTTTAAACTTCTCCTTCTCCTATACCAATGGGTGGATTTTACGAAACTTGGTAGAAATGATCCTTGGGTGACCCGCTTAAATTTTTCAATAAATTTTGATTTCCCCCCAAATATGGGCATGGTAATGTGTGGTATTTTTTCATAATAAGATCTTTAAAAATCTTCTCCTCCCAAACTTTTGGGCCGATATTAATGAAACTTAGCATGGATGTTCCTTGGGTGACCTTTTACTTAAAATTGTTCAAGAACTTTTGATTGACACCCAAGTATGGGCATTGCAGGGCAAAAGTATGGGGTTATTAAAGCCAGTGGAGCGATACAGGCCCTCTTGGGCCTCTTGTTTTTGTTTTAAAAAGAAAATTGGTTGGTATAGACTAAGATCAGACTGACCTATGTGCAGGCTGATCTTTTTCTAAACATGTACTTCCTGTAACACAGAAATATTCTAATAAATTGAGGACAGGCTTGATAGTCTGATTTTCAGGTGAGCCATAGTAAAATCTTTGCCTCTTCAAAAACATCCAACAAAGAAAATTTATTACACACTATCTCCTGTCTTATTTCTTTGTATAATTAAGTTATTTAAATCCCATGGCGTATATATAATGAAATGTGTCTGGGAGGCTTGGATAATTCTATTAATGGGGAAAAAATTCCAGTTTTGGTAAGATTTTATGAATTGTTAAGCTGTAAATGAGATTTTGTATCCTAGCTGATTTCTTTTTCTTTTGCAAATAATTTCTATATCTCACCAAGTCTTTACACTTGGTTTGGAACTTGAATGCTAGGATTGTGGGATTTCTACTTGTAGAGAAGTACATTTGTCAAGGACATTTGTCTAGGAACAAATAAATACGATTGAGGGCAAATCTGAAATTCTTATCAATAAAGATGAATACTTGAATTTTTTTTCTTTCAAAGTTGAAAATGTTATTAACTCCTATACTGCTGTGCAGGGCTTTTTCCATCCTTGGTAACCCAGTGTCAGTCCCTTCAGTAGACTACAATTATCTTCCCTGGGACAACTTGTTAGCATTTTCAGTATGTCATGAATAATTCATTAGGCAATTTGATGGGTGATCTCAAACTTTTGTGAGAAAATTTGATTTAGTTTTATTATTATTATATGTCATTTCTGCCTGTAATGATATCCATGAATTTGAATTGTTCAATTGAAGCACCTCTTCATCATAGCTGACATCATCAGACACATATTTTTGATAGCTTTTTTTCATTATGTAAGTTAAGGGTTTTAGCTCCACTGGCTGAAGGCCAGCGAGCTATTGTCATGGAGGAGTGTCCGTCGTGCGTCCGTGCCTGCGTGCCTCCTTCCGTGCGTAAACTTTCTCTTTAAACATCTTCTCGTCCCAAACCAATGGGCGGATTCTAACGAAACTTGTAGAAATGATCCTTGGGTGGCCCTCTTCTTAGATTGTTCAAAGAATTTTGATTGGCCCCCAAATATGGGCATGGCAGTGCGTGGCATTTTTCACTTTGAAATCTTTAAAAATCTTCTCCTCCCAAACCATCTGGCAGATTTCATTGAAACTTGGCATGGATATTCCTTGGGTGACCCTTTACTCAAATTGTTCAAGAAATTTTGATTGGCTCATAAATATGGGCATGGCAGGGCGGGGTTATTTTGAGCCCTAAATCTTGGAACAACATCTCCTCCTGAACCACGGGGCTGAATTCAATAAAACTTTAACAGAATGTTCCTTGGGTGACCTTTTACTTAAATTGTTCAAGAAATTTTGATTGGTTTATAAATATGGGTGTGGCAGGGCAGGGCCTATTTTGAGCCAGAAATTTTCAAATTACATTTTCTCCTGAACCACTTGGCTGATTTCTATGAAACTTTACTGGAATGTTCCTTGACTGGCCCTTTTCAAAAATTATTTGCTAAATTTTGATTGGCCTTTAAATTTGGGCGTGGCTGGGCAGGTCTTATTCTGAGCAAGAAACTTTGAACGATATCTCCTCCGGAACCGCTCAGCCAATTTCATAGAAACTTTACCAGAATGTTTCGTGGGTGACTATTTACTTAAATTGTTCAAGAAATTTTGATTGGTCCATAAATATGGGTGTGGCTGGCGGGGCCTATTTTGAACCTGAAATCTTTGAATGACATCTCCTTCTGAACCTTATGTTTTAATAAGATGGGTAAAGGGTTGCAGGTTCATTGTGATTGGGTATTTTGGTGCAATATGGACCAGAACCAGTTAATCATTATTAAAAAGGTCCTAGGAGATTTCGGAGTTTTAATGTATTCATTTAAGGTAAGCTTTATTTAATAAAAGTCTAAAGATTTTAAAGCCAGTGGAGCGATACAGGCCCTTTTGCGCCTCTTGTTGTGCTAGGCCCGTCTTGTCTGACATGGGCTTTTCAACATGCGGACAAGTACATTTTTCTAGGCTACTTGTCCAAGGGTTTCAGCATTTTGCGGACAAGTTCATTTTGATCCTTGACAAGTAGATAGTAATTTTGACTTGTTCAGGAACAAGTATAGAAAATGAGCATTTCCACACCCCTAAATTAGCAATTTGTATGAACGGATTTTTAAATAAGTAGGATAAGTGTTGGGTTTCTTGTTTACCAACAAGGTTTCCTCAAAACTTTTCTTTGCCGCCACCATAGCGCAGTTGGTTAGGCATTAGACTTCCAATCTGGAAGTCTTGGGTTCGATCACCGGTGGTGACAAATATCCTTTCCGACGTTTGTCTCTCACCAATGGGTAGATAATTGTAAACCTATGTGAGATAGCAGTCAGAGGCTAGGAAAGGGTGTAATGGTAGTACAGGTGAAAGAAATACCAGGAATCCATTGATAGGTGCTCCGGCTGCCACGATATAACTGCAAGATTGTTGAAAGCGGCGTTTAACCCATTCAAACAAACAATCAAAACTTTTCTTGTCACTCTTTTTTGCACAAGTTAATTTTGATTTCGAACAAGTATAAAACTATCCCCTACTTGTCTTGGGCCATGTGAAGAAATCCAGGGGTCAGTACAAAACTATTGTAAGTGCCTATAAATTTATAGGCACTTACAATAAGTTTGAACTGACCCATCAAAATAGGGTATCCTCACAATACAGAGATATCTATAACCCTCACGGTTGAATTGCGTCTCCAATACAGGAAAATAATCTGTAGCAACAGATGTTATAGATATGTATAATGTAGACGTTAATAATTCAGCGATCACTTTCTCTGTCGTCTCCATGAAATATAGATTGTCACTGGATTCCAGTCCTGACAAATATAATGGATCTATGATATATACAATAGCTGGATCAATATGACAGATCCTTCTTTTTATTTATCATTTATCCTAACAACAGGAATTACGGTAACCTTAGTCATGCTGAATAAAATTTTTGGCAAAAATGCATTAAATTCAAAGTGCCCTAAGCACTGATTATGCAATGATTTTAGTAAGTATTTATTTTGAAATTATAATCTTTGATTTTTTCTGGTTTGATAAGGACAAATAGGTGGAAAAAAAACAAAGACTAGCCTGTACATGTGTGCAGACTGATCTTTGCCTGTGTAACCTTGTGACAAGTCAGAATATTAGGTATGCAGTGTGATAACGAGATATATCACTTGCTTACCACAAGCTTTCTTGACAAAAAAAAGACTTTTTTAGTTTTGAGTATACATACCATGAATGACATATCATTCTTTAAACAACAAAAATAGATATTTACTTATTTTCACTTATATCAAGCACAATCAAAAGGTGGAAACAATAATTTTGTTGTTCACGTAATTGAAAAAAAAAATCAATCTTGTATATATAAACAAACAAGAATGTCATTTAGAAAATCTACCATATCCCTTTTATGATATCTTGAAAACTGTTATAAATCCAATTCCAACATAATGATGCTTTAATTGTTACATTAGACATATATGATTATTTAGTCTCCAAAATTATTGAGAAAATAAACAAGACATAGTATGACAAGTGTGTGAATTATATAATGTGATAACATCCCATATCATAATCATTTTGATATCTCATGGTTAATTTTAGAACAGTGACATGATGCGATTATTTTTAGAAACTTTGCATCTCTGTTGGAAACATTGACAAAAACAAGGCAAATAGAGGTTATAAGATAAATATTATATGTACTTAGTGTATTGTATGAAAAAATATCTAACTCGGTTAAGGGATTTGATAATTGTCTTGGCAGAGCATTTACAATTATCAATTCCCCTTTCCTCATTATATATATAGAGGATATTGAATGAGTGGTCATTGAATACCGAATTTAGTAAACGAGTCATCTATAAACAGATAAAAAGAGGCTGCGCCGAGTTTTTATCTGTTTTAGATGACTAGTTTAATAAATTCTGTATTCTATGAGCACAAATTTTATATTCTGTTTATAATGTGAGCCGAATTTTAGCGAAAATCGTAAAAATTCTTGAAATTCAATGTTTCAATTTTCCGCGAAACTTATAACGCCGTTTCAAAATGACGTCACAAAACATAGATTATGACGTCATTTTGTTGTTACAATATAGCGTTGCTATTTGCTCTGAGCTCATTTGCATACTTATTCCACTAGTGTAATAACGTCGGGATATCAAAAATATTAAACGGGATTATTTCACCCCGGGGACGTCGGTCATATTATAATATGTATTATAAACATAAATATGTGTTGTCTGGTTGAGAATTGAAGTGTCAGCTACTTGTTCATTCTTCAAGCTGTTGTCCAGATCTTTATTCTCGGAAGGGGCTAATTCAACTTAGTTTTTTATCCATCTTGGTTATTGTATTATTATTTAAAGATTACCATGTTATTAGATTTCCAAGAATAATTCATTTCATAGATTAAAATGGATAAAAAGAGGACAATATAGTTCGTAGCATTGCAAAACTGACCTTCTCTTTAATCCAAACCATTCAAAATCACATGATAAGCCCTCTGATCATTCATTCGAAAAACTCACTCAAACCATTGAAAAATGCTCAAAAAATCCCCAAAACAGTTTGAAATTGTTAAAAACAATCAACATTTCATTCAAATCAATAGAATCTTTCAACAATTTTATTGACTATTATTGATTTTGATGAACATCTGATTGGGCCATGAAGACACAAATTGAAAAGAATGTAGAATTTTTAAAGGGAGGCAATAAAATAATGTTAATTTTGTCCAAATGGACACAAATATCAATAATGCTTTTACATTCATTTTAAACTCCCTCCGACCAGTCATTCAACTTTTTTTCCATAATCATTCAACTCGTCAATTTCATAATGTTATATTAACTGTACAATTCAAATGTTCATGTTCTTATTTTCCAAGATTTAATCATGTTATAGATTTTACATACCATATTCCCACTAATAATAGTGCCTACCCTTAAAGTAGCACCTCTACATTTTTTACTAAGAAAACCCACTCCAAATACTTAAATTTTAAGAACTTGTTGAGACATCTTTTCAAATTTGATGTGATTTTCCTCTTAACAATCATTTATATGATTGTTGTAAACAAAAGACAAAAGTTAAATGATTGTTTCAATCATACTAAATAATGCATACTTAATGAAAGCTCCCTGACCAGGTTATGTAGAGCGTTTATTAGGAGAAATACAATAGATAAAAGAAGATCAATACCATATACGGTTTGTATATCAGCAAACTACAACAGCTGGCTTCTTAATGATAACTTTTTTTCTTGTATGACTCACTATTTTCTGCATTTTGATGTTGATTTGAACATTATTATAATTAAAGTGCTGTGATTTTAGAGATAAAATATGAAGCAAAAGTTAAATGAGCCTGTGCATGACATTTCCAACAATTTCAAATGTGGGCCAAGCAAAGACTGGCCAGCCTGTGCTTTTGCACAGTCTGACCACAGTCTTTACTTTGCACTTTGTAGATAAATGATATCTCAAAGTGTCTGTAGACAGTTGGGCAATCTTCTATTTGCATTGTGTGGCTGTCTAGGCTGCTTATCGTTGGCCCTTCATACACATGTCAAATTGTTGGAAATGTCACACACAGGCTCAAATAATAATTGGGTCCATCAGATGTCAACAAGGTATATTTTGAAAATTATTGTATAATGACTCTTCATGATTATGAAAATTTTCACAAAGGGAAAGGTTTTGGTCCAGGTCAGTCAGCCTTGAAGTGCAGTCTGACAAGGATAGATTTACATTTTGCACATCCAAGATGGTTCCCTTTTTGTAAAATGGTTCATGATTATTATTGCATTAAATGTGCATTTTCAGATTGTTATAGGCATACTTTAATGGACAAAACCTGGGCGTTAAACAGGATAAAACATGGATTAATAAGTAAATTCATAATGCCGTTAGGACCTGGATTTTTTCACTTTAATATCCTCGGTCTGGGCCTATACACTTTATCAGTTTCTATGTCTAACATTAATATAGAGCATAAATAAAGACGATCCTGTATCACAAAAGCAATTGATGGCTCAGCGCAAAACAGTTGTAACTGCCTATAATTTTATGTTTACAGGCAGTTAAAACTACACATATTAATTTTGGTATAGGAGAACTGTATAAATAATAAAAGGATCAATATCATGTATATACTCTGTATCAACATATATCATGGTAACAGATTGCTTCTTTCAGCAACAGATGAGTTGGGACAATTAAAGTTGTCATGTGACCATAGGCTTTTTAGGACAATTTCTGTTGTGAACCACAATTAGATTAACATAGCCAAAACATTGTGGATGCCAATTAAGTTCTCTGAAGGTTAATCAGTAAGGATATAGGATTTTTCGTAGTTTTGGTAATTATGAGTTTAATTCAAAGTTAATTTTGAGTGAACAGTATATGAGTTAATCCATATATTATGTTACTAAATTAATCTTAATTTAAATGGTATCAGAAATTCAATACTTTTATAATTGTTTTAAAAAAATTGTGAAATTGTGTGTATTTTTTTTTGTGTGTGTGCAAAAAAATAATCTGAACTTGATATTTTCTTTAAAAACTAAATGTATTTAAGTGCAGCTATTAGGGATAAATGTTTTAGTTAACTCATGGATGTCTATATATTTTGTGATGAACAATGATGACATTTCACTGGTGACAGCTTAGTGATACTGTTGGTATTTGAAATGGACATTAGTCATTAAAAGTTTATATCAAGTTCCAAGGTTATAAAACTCTTTTTCAAGATCAACTGATTATCTTCTCAAATTTAGAAATCAAATAAATATATGAACATAAAATGTTTCAGATGTGTTGTTTTATTTAAAATAATTTCAAATACCGTATTCCCCTAATAAAAACTCTTGGGAGCAATACATAACATGGTCAGGGAGCTTTTATTTAGTATACATTTTTCTGATTTAAAATTCATTAAAATTGATGTCTTTTATGTCTTTTCCCTTTAATCTGAGGTGAATTTCCTCTAAACAATCATATAAATGATTGTTTAGAGGAAGTTCATCTCAAATTAGAGAAGAAGTCTCAAAAAATTCCCAAAATTTGGGCATTTGAAGTGGGTTTTCTTAGAAGAAAATGTAGGGGTGCTACTATTATAGGGAGGACGCTTTCTTTAATGCTTTTCGGTGGTTTATCGAGAAATAACGGTAGATTATCACTTGATAATCTCACCGCAAAAGCAGTGAAATTATCAAAAACTTATACCCTGCTTTTGTACATTTCATCCTATCTGACATTATCTATGTGGTGCAAAATAAGTGACATCACAATGAACGTTGCATGGCAATCATATGAAAAATGAGGCGCTTTACGAAAACATGTCTAGAAATTTCATATCTTGGCTCATTTTTATACGCCCGTCGAAGACGGGACGTATTATGGGATCACCCGTGGCGTCCGGGTGTCCGGGCGTCTGGGCGTCCGGCGGCGTCCACTTCTTTGTCCGGAGCATAACTCTGTCGTTTGAAGTCCGATGGACTTCAAACTTGGCAATTGTATTCATCTCATCATTACGGAGTGCAGTGCACAAGAACCATAACTCTACCTGGCCTATTTTTTTAGTTATTGCCCTTTGTTGTTTTTCATACTAGAATCTTGTCCAGAGTATATCTCTAAAAGTATAATAGCTAGGATCATGAAACTTCATGGGTGTATAGATCTCACCAAGGGGGAGTGCAGTGCACAAGAACCATAACTCTACCTGGCCTATTTTTGAGTTATTGCCCTTTGTTGTTTTTCAGACTTGGATCTTGTCGGGAGTATATCTCTAAAAGTATAATAGCTAGGATCATGAAACTTCATGGGTGTATAGATCTCACCAAGGGGGAGTGCAGTGCACAAGAACCATAACTCTACCTGGCCTATTTTTTGAGTTATTGCCCTTTGTTGTTTTTCATACCAGAATCTTGTCCGGAGTATATCTCTAAAAGTATAATAGCTAGGATCATGAAACTTCATGGGTGTATAGATCTCACCAAGGGGGAGTGCAGCGCACATGAACCACAACTCTACCTTGCCCTTTTTTTTGAGTTATTGCCCTTTGTTGTTTTTCATTCTAGAATCTTGTCCGGAGTATATCTCTAAAAGTATAATAGCTAGGATCATGAAACTTCATGGGTGTATAGATCTCACCAAAGGGGAGTGCAGTGCACAAGAACCACAACTCTACCTTGCCCTTTTTTTTTAGTTATTGCCCTTTGTTGTTTTTCAGACTTGAATCTTGTCGGGAGTATATCTCTAAAAGTATAATAGCTAGGATCATGAAACTTCATGGGTGTATAGATCTCACGAAGGGGGAGTGCAGTGCATAAGAACCACAACTCTACCTGGCCTTTTTTTTGAGTTATTGCCCTTTGTTGTTTTTCATACTAGAATCTTGTCCGGAGTATATCTCTTAAAAGTATAATAGCTAGGATCATGAAACTTAATGGGTGTATAGATCTCAAGAAATGGGAGTGCAGTGCACAAGAACCATAACTCTACCTGGCCTATTTTTTGAGTAATTGCCCTTTGTTGTTTTTCATACTAGAATCTTGTCCGGAGTATATCTCTAAAAGTATAATAGCTAGGATAATGAAACTTCATGCGTGCAAAAAATATTCATTCAAAATAACCTCAGTTCTATTAAAACCCCCAGTTAATACTTAGCAGTGTGATGGGCGTATCTTGTGACAATTTGGCACCTTGTTGCATAAAAGAAATAGAATTATCATTTGTTTTCCAGTAAAATCGATTAATATTTCATTTTGTGAACAACCTGGCTCTGCCACTTGTGAAAATATAGCTTGTGTTGTTCACTCATTGAAATATAAATCCATCTTACACTGAAACACTTACACTGAAACGATTATCCTCTATATAATTAGAGGAAATACAGTATTCATTTAGTGATTTGGTGAACCTTTGCTACTCGCAAATAGAAGTTTTTGTGCTCCTGTATTGATAAGGTTTGGGCCTGTGGTTATAAAAGTATTCTCAGGCTCAGGCTCAATTTTCTCAAATTTCAATTTGAGTGTTAGCTGTTTAAATACTCATTTTAATGTATTAACTAACATGAAAGATTATATTAATTAGTTGTTATAAATAACAACTTATTAATATTATCTTTTATTTCCATACATTTATTTGAATTTAAAATTTTGAGAAAATTGAGCCTGAGCCTGAGAAAACTTTTATAACCTTGGGCCCAGGTGCGTTTCTTAGATTTAGATACTTAAATGGGCTCCTTAGTAAGATCTTTTAGATGTAGCGTTTTTTTAATTAAGATTTTTAAGCGGCTTATTTAGAAACTTAAGATATCCTAATGAGGAAACGAAGATGGTTTTGCATTGGCTTAAAACAAGTAGCCTTGATGACGTCAAATGTTTTCACTCAAAATACTGAAAATGATATCTTAATAATCTTTAATTTAGCGTGATTTTTCATTTTGCTCTTAAAAAACGCACCTCTGGGGTATATTATTTTACTGTCCATTTGTCCATCAAACTGACTGTCTTTTAAAAAAACTTAACCAAATAACTTAATATTGCCTATTATTTCAAGGCTATTCAAGATTTAATACCCATATTAAGTATGATGATGATTGAATCTCGATGATACACATCTACAGATACCAAGGTCAAAAGATAAGCCAAAGGTCAACTGTCAATGTCAAAATTTAAAAAAACAAAAAGCAATTTCAGGGGAAATAGTGTTTCACAAACACATCTTGTTTGTATGAGAAAATTAATCATTCACTCAGAATGAGGTTATTGTTTTAGAGTCTGTGAATTACGACTGATGATTTGTTTCGTTTATTTTCCAGCGGAACAAGAGACTTCATCGTCGCCAAGCTATTTACTCAGTATGATTGATCGACGGTGCAATATTGGACCAAATTACAGACCTCTGTGACTGAAAGACTATATATAAGGCATAATGTTAGACTTTGGAGCAAGTTGATGGATTAATTATAGGAAGGTAAGAGTCATTATCGGAGAAAAAAGACTCAAAGGGGCTTTAAAGAGCTATAGATAGAGGGGGTATATAGGTTTTCAAATTTGAATCTTTCATCAGTCCTTACTTAAACCCTATGCTGTTGGTGCTCATTTGAAACATCTCATCGAGACGATTCAAATGAGTACCCACAATACAGGGGTTAATTGTGGAATAACAATTTTAGACTAGCATTACCCCCCTCTTATCTGTACCTCTTATCTGTACCCTTTATCTGTACCTCTGATTTAAATTTTACCGATGGGCCATAGCTTATTGGCTAGGTTACTGGATTGTGGAGGAAATGCCCATGCTATACCTAAGCTGGTAGCGCGTTGGACTGTCATTCTAGAGGTCCCAGGTTCGATCCCTTGCGGCAGCACTTATTCTTTCTGACTTATTTGTCTCGCACCGATGGGTTGATAATCATAGACCTATGTGAGATAGCAGCTGGAGAATAGGAAAGGATGTGGTGGTTGTACTCCATTCAATCAATCAGTCAAGCTTTACAGAGCTATAGAAAGAGGGGGTATTTTGTTTTTCAAATTTGAATATTTCATCAGTCCCTACTAAAACATTATGTTGTTGGTACTCATTTGAAACGTCTCATCGAGACGATTCAAATGAGTACCCACAATACAGGGGTTCATTGTAAAGTAAACATTTAAGACAGGCATTACCCCCCCTCTTATTTGTACCTCAGCTTTAAAAGTTACCCATGGGCCATAGATTGTTGACTTGGCCACTGAATTTTGGAGGAAATGCCCATGCTATATACCATCTTGCTTGGTTCAGTAATACCTTGCAGAAAGAGCAGCTTACCACATAATAAGTTTAGTCTAGTTTTCTCATGTTTGTCCCTTTTAAGGTGGAGTTGCTTTGAAAGCAAAACTTTTCAACTCTATTAATTCCTCAAGTGCTGTCAGTCATTGGTTAAATAAAGCATTTCTAAAACAGGAAAAAGGATTTTGATCAACTTAATGAGAGTCAACTTCTATATTTGCCATGTATTCCTCAGGGTAATTTATACACCATGGAAGGTTTCTTTGACTTTCTAGTGATTAACCCTTTTCTTGCTAAATTTATATTTTGCTTAAAACAATTTGCCACTTTTGCCTAATTTTGACTGGTCTGACTAAAGTATTACCACAATCAAGTATAAAGCAGACAAAATAGACCAAGATCAGATTGCATGTATGTGCAGCCTGATCTTTAGCGCGTACCAAAATTTTGCAATTATATTGTGAATACCTCTTGAAGGGCTAACACAACACTGTTTACTGCACATCTATGGCTCAGTGTGAAAATGTTGAAACTGCCTTTAAACATTTAGGCAGTTTCAACTGTATTGCGCTGAGCCATCAACATGTAGATGTTATGATAAACAACAGAATGCACTCAAGACTAATAATAGTGCCAAAAAAGGGATAGGAAATGCCATTGATGGTGATCACGCACTATTGAATGATTGGTTCAGTATTATTGACATTAATTGTTAATAATATTTGAGCCTGTGTGTGACATTTCCAACAATTTAACATAGCATGACATGCAAACATTGAGCAGAGTTTTCCTTAACCCTGTTTCTTTGAATTTGGACCCCCCTCCCCTTTTTTTTGAAATGACCCCCTAAAATTGTCAAAGAAACATTCTTTATCTAGTTTAAAGGGGGTCATAATGTAGCAAAATGACCCCCAGTTTTGAACATAGAGGGAAAACCCTGATTGAGCGTCCTTGACAGCCATTTAATGTAATAAGAAAATTGCCTGACTGTCAAAAGTTACCTCACTTATCTGCAAAGCGCATAGTGAAAACTCTGGTCAGACTGTGCAGCTTGGTGTTCATTTGAAATTGTTAAAAATGTCATGCACAGGCTCATTTATAAATGTATGCAAATTATTCATGTTAAGGAATTGCAGTATTAGCACAGTTGGTAGTATGCTAGCCTCCATCTATGGGGTCCTTGGTTCAATCACTGACAGTGGCACACATCTTTTAGTCATTTATCTCCCTCAACAAAGGATGGATAACTGTAAACCTACAGTATTTCTCCTAATAAACGCTCAAACAATAGGCTAGTGAATCTCTCATCTATTTGGTACAATTCAAAAATTTGTCGAAGTATTTATTTGCACTTGTCTGTACACAAGTTGCCTCTTAAATTGTACTTGTCCACAGGAAGAAAAGCCTGTGTCAGATAAATCGGATAATTTGGGCTTTAGAATTCCACACTCTTGCTTACTCTTTCCTGGTTTTCAAAATTTTAGAATGGTTCAAATTGAAAGAAGTTGCAAAGTAATGTACATTGGATGGATTTTGAAATTGAACCATTTCATTTAATACATGAAGGATTTAAGAATGCAATTGTGAATTTTCAATCTTTTGATGTATTTAGACCATTATAAAACACTGGAAGCTTTATAAATCTTGATCTGATTACTGAACAAACAAGGAAAAATAATTCAATATATTTGATTATATCAGACTGGTAATTCCATATTAATCAAGGAAGTTTTTTTCTTTCTGATAGCCTTAATCTATACACATTACAACATGAGAGACTTTAGGTTATGGATTCGTCTGTCAAATTTATTTATACCCATTACAACTGTCATGGATGGGGCTGTCAATTAGTTAATTTATACACATTTTATAACTTGAAAGACTTTATGTCATGGGTTGCGGTTGTCAAACTAGGGTTTTCATATTTTAATCTCTTCTGCTCAGCCAACTTCCATCCAACAGTTAACTAAAAACATCAATACACAAGTCATATGTTTCCCACCAATGGTTGTATGATGAGTAATGTGCCTATATATGTGGGAAGAGCGGCTGGTTCCACGGATGTTATGTTGAGGTTTTACTGGTGTGAGAAATAACAGGTAACCATGGGTAGGTGGACCACATACGGCAATATAAGTGCAATAAGATTGAATGTTGTGTTTACAAACAACCAATCAACAAACTGAAAGCCATCTAAGGTCACAAAAATTATACTCTCAGTACTTGTTTATGTTTGCATTTTTAGCTCAGCTGATTTTAGAGAAAACCCAAGGTATTGCAATAGCCTTGGTAATGGCAGGGTCTTTGTTTTTGGGCAAAAACTTTTGTGATATTTCTGGTAATTGTATAACTTAAGGCATTCACTTGACACTTGGCCAACATGTTAACTATCAAAAGGCAAGCTGTACTATCAAGGGAAATAAACCTAAATGCAATTTGCGTGCTCCTTTTCATTCTTAAATTTTTTAATCAAAACTTTGACATTTTGTGATGTCTTTGGTATTACTAAATCAATTCACTTGAAACTTGGCACACAAGGTATCAAAAGAGAAACCTTTGCTATCAAGGGGGATAACTCAAGATGCATTTTGTCAACTTTCTGTCAACTCTTATCAGACTGCGCGAATTCACTAGGATCAAAACTTTTTAACTTGGGACTATTTTTCTAAATCTAGAATGATGCATTCTACCTTCCTGTGAAAGAACTTATGAAGTGAAACCTCCTATTGACTTAAACTGGAACCAATCCATTTTTCTTATATTTATTTAACACAGATTCAAGATGTTCTTTTTTGTGTGACAGTTGAGTTTACAATTATTATATAACATGTTTTCAAATCATGTTCCCTTTTCTTTGGGTTCAGAAAATCTAGGCTTGTCATTATGAAGAAGCCTTTTATATCATGTTAATTGAAATTTCGTTTATTGACTGTTGATAAAGGACTGTAAAAATTGAACTTTTGTATAGAAAAGCAATATTGGTTGTCAAAAATACCTATCCAACCTGTAAACTTTTATTGAGGAGGAATTTAGATAGAGAGGAATTACTTTGAAATATTTTAAGGTCATACCTGACACTGATAAGGTAGGCCATTTACCTTTATACTGCATTATTATTTAACTGACACTGGGCTTGTTTAGTGGTGTTGTAATTTGGCAAAATACTTTTCAACATTTTGGCTTCTTTCAAATGTTAGTCAGCAGTTATTGATAGCATGTGCAAATAAGTATCTCCTAAAACCAAAAGGATTTGGGTGCTTAAAGGATGTGAACATATTTCATTGTTTGGTTAGTAAAACCTCTTAACTTCAGCTTGGACAAGCTGAAGTTACGAGGGTTTGGTTACCAATCTAAGATTTAAGGTCTACAGTTATTTATATCCACTATCTAATAAATAAATGCTGATTTATCTTAACCTTAAGTGCAACAACCAGTTACCTAAGCTCTGCCTTACCAGTGCAATAATCATAGATTATATCTTGCTGAATTATTATTTGTTTGAACGTAGTGGTACATAACCTCCGTCATTTGTCTTCAAAGAATAGGTTGATGATCGTTAACTCGATGAGATAATAGCTTGAGGCTAAGAAAGGAAGTAAATGGTAATACTTATATGAGAAGCCTGGCTCCTAGGCTGCCAGTTATTGTTGAATTAAAAGTAAAATTGAGGAACACTTTTCAGGGGGGTATTAGTCTGCTTTGCAACAGTCAAGTTGTTGTTGTTGTTTGAAAACGTCATTTTGTGATATCTCTTGTTTTCCTGAAGGCATTGACTAAAAACTTGGCACATTATGTTCACCATCAAAAGAACAACCTATTCTATAAAGGGGATAACTCTTGATTCATTTTGTGCAACTTATGCCCCCTTTTTAGCTCACCTGAGTAGGATGTGCTTAAGGGAGCTATTTTTATCTATCAATGTCCGGATCTGTCTGTCTGTCCATTTGTCTGTCACGGCGTCAACAATTTCTTTAAATGACATCTCCTCCTAAACTTTTGAGTCTAAATCATCCAAACTTGGCAGACATGTTCCTCGGGTGGTCCCTTGTAAAAATTGCTCAAATGGAAAGGATCAGTGCCATATCATGGGAAAAAGGGCCTGAATGACAATTTTCTTGTTTACACTCTAGTTGCCACAAATATGGTCCAATCTTCATGAAACTTGGTCCAAATGTTTGCCAGGTCACATTAGGATGAACTCCTTTGTTATGGGAAGTCTGTGCCATATCACGGGAAAAGGGGCCTGAATGACAATTTTCTTGTAAGAGCGCCTGACGCCACAAATATGGTCAAATCTTCATGAAACTTGGTCAAAATGTTTGCCAGGTCACAAGAATGAACTCTGTTGAAAATGGAAAGGATTCATGCCATATCACAGGAAAGGAGTCTTAATTATAACTTACTTGAAATAACAAATATGGCCCAAACTTTGTGAAACTTGGTTTTATGTAGAAATTATCTTCTTTATGACATCTGCCTTTTTAGCGCCACTGGCCGAAGGCCAGTGAGCTATTGTCATGGCGGTGTGTCCGTCGTGCGTGCGTCCGTCCGTCCGTGCGTCCGTGCGTAAACTTTTTCTTTAAACATCTTCTCCTCCAAAACCTATGGGCGGATTTTGATGAAACTTCGTGGAAATGTTCCTTGGGTGACCCTCTTCTAAAATTGTTAAAGAAATTTTGATTGACCCCCAGATATGGGCGTGGCAGGGCGTGGCATTTTTTCACTTTGAAATCTTTAAAAATCATCTCCTCCCAAATCGTTGGGCCAATTTTAATGAAACTTGGCATGGATGTTCCTTGGGTGACCCTTCATCTAAATTGTTCAAGAAATTTTGATTGACCCCCAAATATGGGCACGGCAGGGCGGGGCTTATTTTGAGCCCGAAATCTTTGAATGACATCTTTTCCTGAACTACTGGGCCGATTTCAACCAAACTTTACCAAAATGTTCCTGGGGTAACCCTTTTTAAAATTTGTTCCTGAAATTTTGATTGGCCCCCAAATATGGGCGTGGCAGGGCGGGGCTTATCTGAGCCTGAAATCTTTAAACGTCATTTCCTCCTGAACCATTGGGCCGATTTCAATGAAACTTTACCAGAATGTTCCTTGGGGGACCCTTTCCAAAAGTTGCTCTCAAAATTTTGATTGGCCCATTAATATGGGTGTGGCAGGGTGGGGCTTATTTTGAGCCCGAATTCTTTGAAGGACATCTCCTCCTGAATCACTGGGCTGATTTCAATGAAATTTTACCAGAATGTTCCTTCTGTGACCCTTTTCAAAAATTGTATGCGAAATATTAATTAGCCCTTAAATATTGGCATGTCAGGGTGTGGCTTATTTTGAGCCCGAAATATTTGAACTACATCTCCTGATGAAGGTTGGGCCAATTTCAATGAAACTTGAGAATTTTGGTGCAATGTGAGCCATACCCAGTTAATTAATATAAGATAGGTCTTAAGAGATTTCAAAGTGTTGTTTTCATTCAAAGAAAGATTCATTTAATGCAAGTCTAATGATGTTAAAGCCAGTGGAGCGATACAGGCCCTCTTGGGCCTCTTGTTAATTGATGTGATGTCCAAGTGATCAAAGAGACTCAGGTGAGTGATCTAGGACCATGATGGTCCTCTTGTTTACTTAAATGGTTATCCAGCATCTAATAGCAGAGTGCAGGTACCTGCAGGTGGTGCTCTTGTTTAAACAGTTAGGTTACCAAGTTGAACCCTTCAGAACTTGGAATGGGTTAACTTCTCTTCAAAGATTAAAATGAGGCTTCTAAAATTAGACAACTTTCTTTAAGTAAGCAATTCTTACGAGATTCTGTAAATGGACAGTGTGAATTTATTAGGTCTTCTCAGGACTGATGAGAGAAAAGACAGAAAGACAAAGATAGCTTTATAATTTAACAAGAATTAACTATTAAATAAGTATTATTTCAGCATAGATTTAGTGTAAGTTTCTATAAATATTAAGGTTCTTGCTGAACCCTCTTTTTGATATTTTTGCCACCATTGTGCAGTGGTAGTATGTCAGAATATCATTCAAAAGGTTCCAGGTACCTATTCCGGATGGTTCTGACTTTTTGTCTTCATCCACAGAGGCTGGAGACTACAGGAAAAGATTTAATGGTTGTATTAGAGTGAAATACCAGGAGTCCATTGTGAGGTGCTCCAGCCTCCACAATAAAACTTAAAGAATGTTGAAAGCAGTGTAAAACCCCATTCACTAAAAAAGAAATGCTAAATTTTTAAAAATATTTAGTGTTCTGAAATCATTATATGAGTGTGTGGGTGAGATTTCCACCAATTTCATGTGTGCGTGATGGAAAGACATTGGGTAGCATGGACACTCATGCAGTGCATTTACAATTAATTTTGGGTTGTGAATAGGGGTTTTAGGTCAGTGGCCATTTATTGAGTGGATAGTAAAGACTCTGTTCATACTGTGCGGTCACACAGACAGATCTGAGTCTTAATGTTGCACACATGAAATTGTTTGAAATGTGACGCACTGGCTCAAATAATTTATAACAGGAGTAACTGAATGTACCAAAAAATACCATGCATAATCAATCCACTGTTTCACCTACCACTGTGGAATTTCATGTTCCAAATTCACTAAGGATTGAGATTAAGTTTTTCTGTGCCAAATAAAACAAATAAATCTGTGAAAATAAACAAATGTGACCTTTTCAATGTAATAGTATTTGATTTTGCTTTATACTGAACTGGTTTTTGGTAATATTGAACTTTAAAAGGAGCTTTTAGTGCTTCCATGTTTTACAAAATCGAGACAAAATGTTGTTAGTATTTCATGGTAATGAACTTTTGTCACACTTACCATGGAATAATCTTGCTTTGACAGGAGGTGAAGACAATGATCAGCCTTCAGATTTGATATTCCTTTTATAAAAGCAAAAAAAAGTTTAAAAATGTACTGACTCATAATAAGTGCATCGATAGCTTTCTGTACTTTTGATTTTAATGCAGTTTTATCAAGGTTACTATCAAGTATGATTAGGAGTAGTATCAAAGGAAAAAGTATTGAAATGCCATTTATAAGTGTGAGGTAACATGATAATTTTCCATTTAAATATTGCTGAAAGTTATCGAAATTTGTAAGCTTTGTTTAATGACAGTCTGGAGATGTTACTAGTCAGTGGAGCAATACAGGCCCTCTTGGGCCTCTTGTTGATATTTTCAGTGGTTAGGCATTGAGTTTTTTAAATGATAATCTACCTTTTATTCAGATAATCCATTGAAAAGCATTAAAAAAACTCATGTTGGGTGGTATGATTGATCCCAATAATGGGCAGCTGCAGATACCATGGTCTAACTTCTGCAAAGCTTACCATTTACAGTGCCAAGGATGCAACACTGATATTGTTTGTTCTGTGCAAGACTGTAGTGAGTGTATATACAATGTATATACACTTACTACATTTTTGCACCGAACCTTCGATATGTTGCATGAAGATATATATCAATGAAGTGCATCTTTAGATATTAAGGTCAAGGTAATGTAACCTTGTTTGAGTCAAGGTCATCTGTCAAGGTCAAATTCCTGCAAAACATTAGGAAACACTTAATATTGCCAGACTCTTACAGGGTACAATGCACATAGATCAAGGTCTTTTGTCTAGATCTGACAAATCAAGTCAAGCTTCTGAAAAATGTATTCAATAAACTCATTTTACATGGCAAATTTTTCATGTAGAAGTTCTTGTAGCATTAACAAAAAAAAATGATTTATTCTTGTATTTATTTAATTAGGCTGGTACTTTTGTCTGCCAGCTTAGAGAAAACTCCCAACCTTTATTTGTCAGACTATGTTTGATATTTCATACCTTAATAAAAATCGTTATAGTTAACTATTATTCTGTAAATGTCATGTTTAATTACAGACATTCTGCAAACAACTTTGTAAAAAATTATAAATGATTTCTGTCTTCAAGTAAATATCAAACCTAATTAACTATATTTTTGCCAAGAATTATTTTTTCTGTTTCGACAAACTGTTTGCTGAATGTTTGCTGAAGAATTAAAAAAGACATTGGTATTATTTTAAGTTAGCTCTCATAGATGTTAGCTTTTTCCTTTACAGTTGTGGGAGTTTGAATCCCTGTGATTTTAAACTTGAGATAATATTGTGCAAAAAGAAGGAAAAGCTAAATGTAACACGAAATTTCTCCTTTCCTACAATATTTTCAACCACATAGGAAGGATTTATTACAAAATGTGCCAACTTCTTATGGTCATCTGAAACCTTTTTCAGTTTGGACCTGTTTGATATTATTATTGTTTTTAAAAACATGCAGGGTTGTAGTTCCACATCTGAAAAGTTTTAAGTGACTCAAATGTTTGGATCATAGTGATTCTTGCTTAGGTTTTAAGACTCCCATCTTTAACTGTAAACAACTTCTGTTTTGATATATCAACCAGTAATTACGTGAATATTAAGCTATTCTCTGGTTGAAGATGGGAAATTCTGGGCAGATATGAACCTGTTGGGCTCAAGTTTAATTAAAGGAAAGAATTGAAGACTGTATAAAACAGTCTTCAATGCTTTTCTGAAGTTGAGTTCCAGAGAGTCAAAGCTAAGCACTCGCATCTAAAACTTTTGGAAGTCCTAGCAAATTATTTGAGAGTCTCAGTCTCACAAAAAATGCACCCCTTAAAATTTGACATTCAATAGTTATTGCCTTACAAAATCATATCTAGGTTTCATGTTTGTTCCTATAGGTTTTCAACACCATTTTATATAGCTAGATAATAGATATTCAATAATTCATTTAGAAAATATTCAGGCATGAAAGTGAATTATTGAATATTTTATGTTTTGTTTGAAAGTGTTCCACACTTCAGCTATTGAACTCTCTTGTATGTCTCTTGATCACTCTGAATAACTTAAGGGATTTGTGCAAAATTATTGTTAGTTCCTATATATTTATAGGCACTTACAATAGTTTTGTACAGACCCATTCATATACATGAAAACTGGCTATTTCAAACCTCTGCTGTAAAGAAGACAAAGTCTTTTCACTGGTGACTATATTACAAGGTTTTAGGGTCAGACATAATATATTACAAGGTGTTTGGCTCCAGATTTCTATAAAGTGGAAATACGTAGTTAGTGAATCTTTAGATGGTAACAAATTTCGTCTTTTAAAATGAATTATTACCTAATTAACAATTAGTAATTAGTACTGTATGTTGGTGTTGTGCAATCAGTTGCAAATAACAATCAATAATCTTTTTCGTTGTTGTTGGAAGTGTAAATAAACCAATGATCAATTATTGTACAATTGTTTTCTTAGAAATTAATAAAGCACTCCCAGTATAATCCTTTGAAGAATGTGAAAGTTTAGTTCATACTCATGACCTAAAGGCTCATTCTAAAGATTTTTCTATACCAACTCCATGGCTCAGTGTGAATCAGATGTAACTGCCTATGATGTCAGTTTTGAAAAAAATTGTAATGGATTTTATTTATGCGTTAGGACCTAATGAATCGATTATGAAATTACTTAGTCGATAGTCACAATCATAAGCCTGGAAACCAACTGATTATCTATTATAATCCTTCAATCTGCCCATCAATACTACATGTCCAAACTTATTGCTGATTGATATCCAATCAATTAACAATTCTGTAATTCGTTTGGATTTGTCATCAAGAGTCAACTTTATTTCAGGACTTAATTAAAACATTCTAAGAAAGACATTTTCAAAAAGAAATAAATTGATAAATAGATTGACAGCTAAGCGCAAAACAGATGTAACTAACTATATGTATAATAGGCAGTTACAACTATTTTATGCTGAGCCACGGAAATGAAAAAAAAAATTGAAGTAGCTTTGAAAAAAGAAAGAAAAAAGGAAACTGCCATTGAAAAGAAAAACCAGAATCTGATAGTCTAGACATTAGTAGATAAAGGCCAATTTTGAATGACAGTTGCAGAATGGCTTCCAGTAAAACTCTTGAAGTTAATTTACATATAAATATTCCTAAATTACTCTTACAGAGAAACAAATCAATGGAGATTGGAGTGAACTAAAGGCTTTTTGAATTTTTCTCCCTATTCCTTATCATGATGAATAAGAAATGTGGTATAAGTCTTTTTTGAATTAGTCTCAATTTTAAGTTGTTGAAGGTTTGAAAATATTTATATGTCCCAGGTGCGATTCCCAATGGTGGCACTTGGCCTTTCCAACTATTTGTCTAGTACCAATGGGTTAATAATTGTAGACCTATATGGAATAGCAGCTAATGGCTAAGAAGGGATGTAAAAAATACTGGTCTGAAAATACCAAGAATCCATTGTTAGGTACTCAAGCTGCCATAGTATTTCTGAAATATTGTTGAAAAGAGTGTATAACCCCATTCATGCAAACAAATTGAAAATATTTATCCCTTTTGGTAGGAACATGCATTGTTGCAAATAAAAAACAATGTTTGTTTGTTTTATGCCAATCTTCATTTAAATCCAATGTTTCCAAAACTTTCTTGGAGGCGCATAAAAGGCCAAGTTATGGTGGAAAAGCTTTACCTATGGCCAAACAAAACTTTTTTTGACATACAAATAAAAATTCTTATCTTCTTAAAGATCTCATTTTTACTGTTAGTGTCTTTTTCAAGGCTAATACTTCATTTTCATTGTTGATATGTCTTTTTCATTTATATTGCATTGCACTTGTCGGTTGGTTGGTTGGTCCACCAATTGTAGACTGTCCTAAGACCTTTTTTTAGTTGTTGCATTGCCCTTTGTTGAATTCAAAATTTGATTTGTCAGCAGGATATTTCAAAAACTATGCAAGCCAATATTGTGAAACTTCACAGGTGGATCGATCTCATTGAGGAGAAACGCAATGCACAAGAACTGTTACTCTACTTGCCATATTTTTCTAAATTGCCATTTGTTAATTGACCTGCTCTCATGGTGGGTGTAAATGTTTTACATCTCTTGTTTTCATGTTGTCTTTTCAAGGACGATACTCTATTAACATTGTAAATGTCTCTTTTCAAGGGTGATACTCAATTTACATTGTAATTGTCTCTTTTCAAGTTTGATACTCCATTTACATTGTAAATATCTCTTTCCAAGGGTGATACTCCATTTACATTATAAATACATTGTATCGCTTTTCAAGAGGATATTCCATTTACATTGTAAATGGCTCTTTTCAAAGGGTGATACTCCATTTACATTGTAAATGGCTCTTTCCAAGGGTGATACTCCATTTACATTGTAAATACATTGTATCTCTTTTCAAGGGTGATATTCCATTTACATTGTAAATGGCTCTTTTCAAAGGGTAATACTCCATTTACATTGTAAATGGCTCTTTTCAAGGGTGATACTCCATTTACATTGTTAATGTCTCTTTTCAAGGGTGATACTTCATTTAGATTGTAAATGTCTCTTTTCAAGGGTGATACTTCATTTACATTGAAAATGTCTCTTTTCAAGGGTGATACTTCATTTACATTGTAAATGTCTCTTTTCAAGGTTGATACTCCATTTTAATTGTAAATGTCTCTTTTCAAGGTTTATACTTCATTATAAATTTCTTTTTGGAGGCTGATGTTACTTCATTTTGATTGTAAATGTGTTTTCAAGGATGATACTTCAATTACATTGTAAATGTTGAGTGATACAGACATATGGTAGATTGGTATCTACTTAAGATTTTGGAACTTTAACAGGTCCACAACAGTAGTAATGGACGAAACCCTACGGACTGGTCCGTAGGGTTTCGTCCAGATTTTGGGGTGGGTATTTGTGGATTTGGACTTAGTCTTTTCACAGAAATGTGAACTTAGGCTTGTAAGGAATATGCGTGTGGACTTAGTCTTTTTAGGAGAAATGTGGGTTGGGTTGTGAGTAATGTGCATGTGGACTTAGTCCTTATCTTACCGTCCAAAGACGGGGAAGATGGGGACTTGGTATAGGGACTTTGTCTTTGAAATAAGTGGTTGAATGTATTGTGAAAGTGAGGAATGCAAAGGGGTCTTTGACAATTTGCGAAAGAAAATGAATTCTTTCTTGGTGTTGGGTGGTCCTGAAAAGGACCGTTTTTGTTGGTTGATAGTTATGATCTCTTTAGTAGTGGCTGCATCCAAATCGTGCATTGCAAATTGGACAATATCTCCTCATTCTTTTCTTTATGACCAAAGATTCTCCATTCCATACCACTCTTCTCCTAAATTGAGTACCCATGTAGATGACATCAGGTAGTGCTCTGTTTAGTTGTTCTGTTGTCCTACCCAAGATGGGTCTATCCAAGTAAATGACATCTTGCAGATTATTCGTTGGTGTCTGCTCAATGGCATTTTCTTGTGGAGAAATGATTTGAGTATCTCTAATCATTCCCTGCACGCGATACAGTCGCTCAGCAATGTTCAGCAATTCCTTTGCTATATCGGTGAGTTCTCTACGAATCGGTTCCATGATCTAGAATGATAAAGAGTGGAAAATCTGCTATGTATTTATATTGACGACGCGGACCTTGCTGGAAGCACCTCTACTTTGAATTGAAGAAATGGATGCCGAGATTGAAATTTGTGTTTTCTCCAAGCATGAAAATACGATATTACTCATTATTCTTTATCATGAATCCGATTCTTTTACCTTTATCATGAACAATCATGAGAAGGATGGAATATTAAACGACAACAAAACACAAATATTTACATTTTCTATATTTTATTGAACAATGAACTGTGAACTAAGAACAAAAATGAACAATCATGAACATATTTACAATCAATTTTATATTACAAAATGTCTATACAATTCTGTTAAATGTCTGTATGAACCACGATGTGACTACTCTGTCATTTTTGTGTAAGTTCCTTGTGCTGAATGTCTTTCTTAGAAGTTTTTTTAAGTTGTATCCTCTTGCTACCCCAT
Source organism: Fragum whitleyi (assembly GCA_948146395.1). NCBI lineage: Eukaryota > Metazoa > Mollusca > Bivalvia > Cardiida > Cardiidae > Fragum > Fragum whitleyi. The sequence goes on from OX411553.1 coordinate 27,075,505, forward strand.
CCAAGGCAAAAATACAATAGTGTCCACAAACTTTTCCAAGGATGCTTTGAATAGGTTGGTTATTATAAGTCCATGAACGTGAATTATTTTGGATAAAATGAGATATTTCCCTATGAAGTGGTGGAAGACCGTATGAGTCAAAGTACATTGCTTTACCATTTGGATAGAATATAACTGCTACCCAATGTTCTCCTGAGTTGTATGAATCTGCTGTATTGATGATATAAGCCTTCACATGTGAAGGTTTTCGCTTTGGTAATAAATCCTTTGCGCACACTCTTCCATTGAGATTTTTAATCCACACTCCACGATCCAAGATATGTTGAATTTCACTGGTGTACATTATTGATCCCAAGACTGCTTTACTTTCTCACTCCAACGTTCTAGCCATGTATCTGTGAATCCGCACAAAATGTTCTTTTTTATACTTCGCCATAGTCGATAGGCTTCTACTGATTCTTGTTCGTTTAGTTCTAATTCTTCAAGTTGTGGATACCATGTCTGCATTATTTTGTATGGATTTACTTTAAGCATTGCTTGCTCAATGAACAAGTCTGTATGTTCTTCTCTACTCATGAATAAGCAAACAGGGTGTTCTATCTGACTCGGATGATCTATTTGACACCCGTTACAATTGTTATGAACTTCTTCATTGATAAGTTCTTGCAGTTGATCCACCATACACTTTTGAAAACTGTTGTGAATGTCATTTTTACGAACTGATTCAATGTTTGACGAATATTTCACTTTCTCTGCTTCTTCTCTAAGTTTTATGGCGTACTGGTATCCAAGCATGATTTTTAGTAATCAGTGATAACTTCTCTAAGACTGTTGATTTCGATTTGATTATCGAATTCAGCGAAAACAATAACGTTGATGACTCTAGCAAGGTTAGATCCAAACTGAAGTTCTATTCTCAAGCCTCCAGTTTTTATAGGATGCAACTGCCCTTCTTCACTGCCTTGATCTGCTGTGAGATCAAAACCCCAAAGAGCGAAACCAGCATCATATTCCTCTTTTGTTATACCAAATGATTTGTCAGCACCAATGGATTTTGTGGCATTGAACAAAGACAGATATGATCTAAGTGTTAGTCCATTTGTGAAGTCAGGTTCAAATGGTTTACCATGAATACTGTGTCCATTGCATGATACGGCTATTTTTCTTACGTTGAAATGAGAAAAGTTGAATGGGTTTGATGTATAAGATCCATTGAAGGCTCCATTTGTTACCATGCCAATAAAAACACGTTTTGGTAACTGCCCTTGGAACAAATGATCTTCCACTTTTGATAGAGTACCGTTAGTGATTGAAAATGTTTTGACTTCTACTCTACGAATAGGGATTTTCATATTATTCTGTGCAATGAGTTGGTTTAGATTATTTGCAACTACTGGTGACAATTCAACATTTCTAACATGGAAACTTACGGATTCAAACTGAATTTTAACTTTGGGTTCACCTGTATGTTGAATAATGCAAAATTCTGGACGTGACTTATTTAATCTTAGTCTGATTTCCACTCCATTGGGAAGATATTTTTCCTGGAGAAAAACATCTAGATGAAGACGTCCGAATAATTCCACTGTCTTACTTTCCGCAATAGCCGCTATTCGTTGTTTAAGCCCTTCGTTATTTCCGTTGGTTTGAGCATCGTTCATATGTCCTGCTGTGTCTTTAATCCAGAGTTCTCCTGCTCTCAAATGAGTTTTCTTACTTTCTGGACTATATGACAAAAGGTTTTCAATGTAGGCTCTGTATGGATAATTATTTGATCCACTGGTTATCAGTTTGTTATTAAGGTATAGATCTATGTTACTGAACATACTATGTAAGAAATTATTCACTGGTGCAATGTTAGCATCATCTGCTAAAGGCGATTCATCTGCTGCTTGGATGATTTTAAATTTTACATACAGAAAGGACTGTGATAAATCCGTCCAAAACTCTGTTTGAGGTGGTATCATAAATTCTATTGGTGAATCATTTGCAATTGATGCAACAGGAAAATGTTCAACCCACTGAGATTCCTGCATGCTTGTCATGGTAGGAGGTACTGATAATACATCTAACTCAGTTTTACTACACTCACATGATCCACTTTGCATCATCTTTTTTTATGGACTTTTTACAAAAATGCTAATCAAAAATGTCTAATGGTCTGGCTGACTTTTGGTGAATCCGATGTTTCTTTGACGTGATCTTACCACGACGAGATCGAGAATGAGAATGATGTGCTTTGCTTGATTTCTTTTCATTTATACTCGATAACAACTTGTTAGTCAAATGTTTCAAGGATTGTTTTCCCCGTGACATGAGAACTTTCTTGGGCTTTTTACGATGTACTAAAATGTCTTGTGCTATTCCTAATCCTTGTTTAATACCTTCATCTTTTATTGCATGCAGTCCTGATTTCACCATAGGTTTTATTAGTGGTGTTACTGATCTTAATGCAGATTTAAACAAAGACCCTAAGCCAAAACCATATTGATGTTGAACACCTCTATAAACAGGTACCATGTTTTTTTTATTTTTGATTTTCTTTGCGCTTACGAAAATGCAACTTTACTATTGTCTTGCCAATGACAAACTGAATAGGATGACCAGAATCACCTGTTATATTAATGTGAATGGAATCAAAATCTGATTTTGAAACTGGGAAATAATGTGGGGCAATAATTTCATGATTGATATGTTGACTTCCATTATCATTTTCAATGGAATTAGAAGTTTTAAATGGTACAACTCGAAGTATTGGAACTAATGTATCACCAACAATGGAATATTCAACAATGTCTGAATATACAAATAAATGATTATATCCTGCATCAATGTTTGGTGAATATTTAAACATTTCAAAAACACTTCGACCTTTGTAAATTGTTTTACCATCAAACAAAGGATCACCACCAAGTTTTTGAAATAATGATTTATTGAATTTAATTCCAGTTTTATTAATATTTCTGAATTCAAACTTTGGACGTTTTGATGATTCAGAATATCCAACGTGAATAGTTGCACTACTATCATGAAGTACTTTTCCAATTTCATCATCAATGCATTCATTGACTACATCTAACACATGAGATGGCGAGATGTAAGACCCAGGTGTGAAACGAAATTTGATTGCCCATTTTGTATCATGTCCTGTTGAATTGACTTTAAGGACAGTAATTTCTAATGGATTGGGTTTTCTTTTATTTTCTTCAAATATCTTTTTGTAGATACCAGTATCTGCCGTGATGATATCAAACCTGGCTTCTTCTTCACTTATATTTAGGAATTGACTTGGTGTTATCAATTGTGCAAGTCCAACTTCCCAATCTTCTTTATCAATATGAACAGTTTTAGGTAATTTAACTTTAAAACAACATTGTGTGTTTGTAGGAAAATAGTTCAAAGAACTATCACTAGGCAAAGTTATGTAGAAGGAATTCATTTTTTACCATCAATGAAATCAAATGCTGAATGTTTATTCTGTTTTGTGAATTTCAATCCGGGTGATGGTAAAATGTAGCCTAAAGAACTACTGAGAAGAATTAACCACAACTCACGATTATCACTTTGAATACTAAGATGTACTATAGATGTAGCAATAATGGCATAAATGACTATTATTTGTGATACATAAGTGAACTGATTTTTAGGGACACGATTTCCAAAACATGTGAAAGGAGTTGACTGACTAACACTGTCACCTCCAGATTCCAACTGAGATTGCATGATAATTACTTATGTTTTTATAAGTTTTTTCAAATCACGTTAAATATGATTCTGGTATCCAACTCTGAAATTTTTTAGGATAACCTTTCCAACTGACTTTAATTTCTTTGATTATTTTTTTACCTTCACGTCTTGTTCGCTTATCAAGAACTGAATCTATTTCATAAACTTCATCATCTTTTATAAGTTGCAATTCTTGTTCATAAAATGACCCAAGGATAGGTTCATTTGCTAAATCTTTAATTTTATATGTGATTGGAGATGTTTTTGAATTTACATGAGTGATTTCAAATAATTCTTGTGTCCAATTTGGAAGATATCCTTTCTCAAATGTATGTTTTGTTTTATTGATACGAACACGATCACCTTTCTTTAATTTTGGTTTCTTTTTTATCTTCTTAATCACTTTTGTTTCACTTTTTGCATATAAGTTCTCTGAAATTTTTGCTTCATTAGAATGATTAACATCTGATGGATTTGCTTTTATGCTCCTGTGAAAAGTATTGTTATAATTATTCACAAAGTTTTGAAGAACATCAATGTATTTTCGTGTTTTTTCATGAGTGAAATATTTCCACATTCTAGTTTTCAACGTACGTTGAAATCTTTCCACAATACTTGCTTTAGTCTCTGGATTATCTGTAGTGAAATAATGGATCTTTTTCTTTTTCAAAAACGTTTGAAAGTCTTTGTTTTTGAACTCACTTCCTTTATCTGTTTGTAATGATAGAGGTTTTCGTGATTTAAGGATGGACTGAAATGCATTTATCAATGTTTTTCCTATCTTATTCTTGATAGGTACTACCCATGCAAATTTTGAAAAGACATCAATAACACAAAGTAAATATCTAAACCCATTATTTTGATTTGAAAATTGTTGCATGTCTGCTAAATCAGCTTGCCATTGGTGATCGATTCCTGCAACAATTGTTTTACGTCTTTTAAATTTTCTTCGAATAGGTTTATGTAAGGTGTATGTTGATTCCCCTTGTAACCATTTTTTAACATCTTGATATGATATGGTTTTCAAAGTGGACTTCGCTGCTTTGTATAATTCTTTTATGCTTGAATATGCAACTTTATTTTTATTCAATCCATAATATAATTTTCTTAACAGTGCTTCTTTGGACTTACGCTTCAGTATGCCTCCCATGACTGAAGACTTTTAGAAATTGAATCTTTTTTTATAGGACTTAAAAGTTGTTGAGTGTAAAGATCTTTTCTTTTTTCTTTTTCATGAGTCGTGGCATATGGTGACATTTTTCTTAAGTGGCTTAAGGTTCTCTTCTTTATGGTTTTCATTTTGGTTGGAGATCTTACTAAACTTCTGGCGGGGGTTTTAAAGGGTGTACTAGAACTTATTTCTGATTCACTAGATTCACTTTCAGGCAGATATTTTTGCATCCATTGCCATCTTGACATGTTTCCGACTACTTCTTGGGGAACATTGCTTTCATGTAAAGCTTTAGAGAATACTTCCCAACCTCTAGGTTCAATTCCTTTTCTCTTACGTAATGAATCATTTATGAGATCAATGATATTTGAACCTGGGATAGGTTTTCCTTTATATGTTACCATACCTTGATTATCCCATGATATGTTATCATTATCTCTAAGAATATTTAACAGAAGCTTAGCTTTTCTCTGCATGGTTTTAGGTACACTTTCTAAGATACGATCATGTAATGAAACATTTATTGATTCTGTTCTTGAATTCGCTTCTTGATTTTTTGAAGATTGGGGTAATGATGGATTTTTCACTTTTTCAAATGAATTTTGTAGTTTGAACAATGTTTCTCCATACGTTTGTGCTTTGTCTGTTTCAGAAATATCAGTTCTTTCTAATGTATTTTTCATATCCTTATAAAGGTGGGAAACATTGGTTACTTGTGGATTTTGTGGTAGAATAGGTTTATGACTTTGTTCATCTCTCCATTGCTTCATATCATTCAGTACTTGGAAAGGAACAATGACCATTTTTCTTACTGACATTTTTTTGTAAAGGTACTTCTTTACAGAAATCACAGGTTCATAAGATTATAAAGCTTTAATTGCACCACCAATCCCTCCTATGACAGCTTTACCTAATAATGGTATTAATGCAGACCCTAACAATGGGAGAAATCCACCCTTCTGATTCAAAATGCGTTTCTTCTTTTTCACAGACACTGATTTTGAAGCAAGATTTCGAAGATGTTGACGGTTTGAATACAACTTCTTCTTCTGAGCATCTGTTAGGTGTACATTGCCTTTTAAAACATTGTGACAACATTCTGATATACATCTTATCACTGGAGATGATAATTCTTTTACTAATTTTTTTCTTAGCTTCGGTGAAGATTTCATTAATGCCATAACCATATGACCATGTTTCCTAATTAAAGGAACTTTTCTTATTTTTTTCACCATGTTACCACTTCTTCAGATAAATCATAAATGATAAAGAGCGTGTAATATCAAAAGTATTTATTAGGTAGAAAATTTTTCTCGTAATGCTGTAAGAGCTATTCTAGCTGGAGAAGATACAGTTCTCATATCCAAAGTTGTTAAGGGTGAAAAGGGTGCAATTCTATATTTTCTGTTTCTAAGTTTCTGCTGACTTGATTTTGGTATACGTTGTGGTGTAATGAAATCACTGTCATAACTTGAATCAGAGGTTGAACTTGAGATTGGGGTTGAAAAACGGGCAGATGAATTCGGAGACATAGAACTTGATAAGAATGAAGGTGGAGATATATGCATCGGTGTTTGTGGTGAATGAATTGATGAAATGGGGGAAACATTTGGTGTAACATTTGTTGATGACATTTTAGAAAAAGGTCTATGTGATCTTCTCATTGTAATGAATCTTTCATCAATCGAGAATTTGTTCTTTGATTTCTTTGGAGAATTTTTCTTTTTTCTTTTCACAACTTTTTTCTTTGGAGATTTTCTTTTCACAGATTTTTTCTTAGGAGATTTCCTTTTTACAACTTTCTTCTTAGGAGATTTTCTTTTAACAGATTTTTTATCATGACCAAATTTTCTTGCAGTTCTTTCTCCATCCCATCTAAGGAGACTTCTAATTATTACACCACCAAGAAAACCACCACCACCTGGTTTCAATATGATTTTACGTTTTACTTGTTCATTAATGTTTGGATCTGCAAGCTTAGCTACATCATCTCTATGTTTATTCATATATGTAACAGTTTGCTTTGGTAGCTTGATTCTATTTTCAATGATATTTTGTGCTGCCAAAGAAAACCATTTCAATATTTCCTTTAAACCAGCATTCAATAACGCTTCTCTTTCATACTTGTTTGTCTGTCGACTTAAGTTCTGTAAAGCATGAATCACTGATGTAGATGTTCTTGGTAAGGCCATGTTCACTCAATGACATAGATCAAAAGACTGGACTTGAATGATCACAAGTTCACCCATTTATACAGGTGAATAAATAATTGGACCTTGATCTTCATTCTTTGTATACCATCTATGAAATATATCAGTTCTTAATCTCAATACTTTTTGAGTTCGAGAATGAAAATCAATGACCAAATAACCATGAGGCAAGGATGTTGCATCATTGTACGCAGGAATCAAGTGTGGGGCTTGCATTTGATTTGCTAGAGTCTTTATTTGGTTATTATCACGTTCATTGCGAAAAAGTATCATGTATCTTGAATTCAAACTAATGGTTCTACTTGATTTCGACTGTGAAAACATGTTTTGTGTTATATAGATGACACTTGCATTACGATGATGACCTTTTCTAGTAAACCATAATTTAATTTTCTCTTCATCTTTTTCACCTAACATATCATCAAATATTACCAAATGTGGTATAGATGTATCACTTACAATTTCATTTTCATCTTCAGGTATTCCGTCAATGAAAGTAATGAAATCAAATTTTTCTTTCATGATACTGTATGCATTTTGCCATTCTTTATAACACCAAGTAATTCTTTTTGGTGCAATGTCAAATAAATCTTCACGATAATCTATCAGTTTATGAACGAATTCTGTTTTACCACATCCACTTGGACCAGAAATGAAAATATTACAAGGATGGTTAAACAAGAGGGAGAGAATATCTATATCCATTTCTTACGTCCTTACCATTCAATGGATAGAAATAAAATGACAAAGATATATTCATTTTATAACTTTTATTCTTTAACATTTTTGAAACATCATAAAACATTTTTACAACATTTTTTACAATAACATATTTACAATTTCATTTTTTTATTTTCAAAAAACTTTTTTTTAAAAAATATTTTTTTAAAAAAATATTTTTTTAAAAAAATATTTTTTAAAAAATATTTTTAAAATATTTTTCAAAAATATTTTTTCAAAATATTTTTTAAAAAAAGTTTTTTTGAAAATTCACAACTTACATTTTTTAAAAAACAAAATCATCAACAAGTTTTCAAACAGTTCTTTAGTTATAATTAAATCCACCTTTAAGTCCACTTATCCATGTCCAATAATGATTCAATATTGATTCGGATACTATAATACTTGTCTTTCCTACTTCACGATTTCCTAATTCAAATGGAAAGAAGAATGCATTACTATCCGCTTTGTAATCCACTTCATTGACAGGAAGCACTATACAGGATGAAACTGTGGAGGACACTATTTCTTTGCTAACATCTCTGTCAAATATGATGAATCCCTCTATTGCTTCAACTTCTTCAACAGTAGTTGGAGTAGTTCGATAATTCACATGATCAATCCAGGTCTTTCTATACATCATGTAAAAGTTGAATTGCTTAGCTTTTATTTTAAGTTTCTCAATGAATTCACTACATGTTCTCCCATTCAACATTGGTGTTTTAAATGTCCACTGATATGTATCTCTATCCCTCCAAAAGTAGAAGTTATTTAGTAAGACACTTGTCAACACTTTTATTTCACTTTCGTCGAACTGTGTATCGTTTATCATCTCCTGTATATATTCTCTCATTTTAAACAATTCTATTGCAGGCTGTCCTCTCGTGATTCCATTTTTCATCTTTCGAATCCACATTGATATACAAACAACTTTCATTCTTTCTTGTATATCTTTATCCATTGTATGATATCCGATGAATATCTTGTAGATCTTTTCACGTAACTCAATTGGTAGTGGAAGTTGATAAGGCAACATTTTGAAATTTACCGTAGATAAATAGTAAATAATAGATGTCAGAAATGTTATCATCTTACAATTCTTTAATCATTTTTTCTCATTGATAGAATTGTCTATAAGATGTAATAATCGTGAAATCTCTTTTTCTAGTTCATTCCTAATCAGTTTTTGTCTTACAAAATCATGTGTTAAGTACAATACCAAATGAACTAAAACAAACATTGTTTTCTAAGAGACAAAATCAATATCTTAATGTACAGTGTTCAGCTTGTTCACAAGAAATGATATCCCTCTAAAAGTTTTTATTGTTTTTATACCCTAATACTTTCATGTCCAAATGGGGCAGTATCTATATCATTGACCATAACTCTCTTTGTATATACTGATCTAAATGTTTTTGTTTGTGCTTCACTAGTGACTTTTCTATCTCTATGTCTCCTAATTCTACAGTCATAGGTTATCTTAATTTCAGTACTTCGATCCTGCATACATTTTGTGAATGCATCAAAATTGACCAACTTGCAAGTTTTGTAGTCCAAGGTTATACCCTTGACTTTACATTTACTTTCAATATCACCATCTTTGGTAACCAATTGATATGCATAGTTTTTTGGACCCAACCCTCTGAACTTAACAATTTTTGAGTTGGGTTCTTCATCGGTCCATTTCCCCAATCTACTATTGATAATAGGTGGATTCCATAACTGTGGGTCATGAATGTACATGCAACTATCAGTGTCAAAGTACAACACTCTATCATTCAGTTTTTCTAGGATGCTATATAATTCAAGTCTAGCATAGGCCGTAACATATGATCCGACAATGACATTGGCTGTTCCATGGGTCTCAACATGATCCAGCTTTGATTCATAGTTGACCAGAATGAATGGACATTCTTCATTGAATATTTCTACATGTTTAATAATGTAGTTAGGGTTGTTGACCAGTTCAAAGTATTTTGATGGTTTTGATATATATTCTGATTGGGTCAATACCTCTCTTTGGGCAAGTTTTCCCCATAGACAATTTAACATTATCTTTGCAAATGCCCTTCTTCCTTTGTTCTTTTTAATCATTGTAGGATCCAGACTGATTCCTTCATCTGATTCATATCCCCGAATAAATGTATCTTTGTCAGCTTGGGTTTTACACCATTCAGGATAACCACTGGCTTCTTGTTTGATTTTCAAAAAGTTGTCAACATACCCCCTAAAGAAATTATTGGAGAGAGATTCAAAGTGCCAAACTTCAAAGACATGAAGTAATCTGTAGCCACAGTCCAAAGCCTTGAACAATTCAACTGTGACCCATGTTCCTATCAACGCTCTCTCGTTTTCATTGTGAGAGCAAGTCTGTGAACTTTCTTCCGCACATGTTCTACATAGTGGAAACATCATTTTGTTATTACAATGTACGGGTAAAATAGGGTGAAGCAAATCATCAGGTGGCAACACCTTACATTTGACAAGACCTTCATACTGCCTAATGTTTTGAATGTCAATGCTTTCGCTTGTCAGGACTTTCGGGTGACCAACAGGGTAGGATTTATACTTGCATACATAAGGATACAAAGAGCAAATGTCAATGTACTTAATTTCTTTTTCACTTGATTCGTCTATCTCATGAGCAATCTTGACTGCATTACAACGTCCGCCATACAGTCCGTCCCTTGGATCTATTGGGTCAGAGTATGGGAATAAACCATTGATTACTTCACGATAATCTTTGTCTTTTTTAACTCTTGCATCGAACTCATGTTCCCAAATGTATTCAACTTTATACCCTAACCTCTTTAGATATTGTAGACGGGCCATTGTATCGTTATACAAAGTTTGCATTGTAAAACCATTAATTGGGTTGGTTTGTAAACGGTTTGGGTAGCAGACTGGACAACCGTGCCATAGATCACCAAGGAATTCATACACTGTGTTGGTTTCTGCATGAAATCCATCAACAGATAAAGACTTGATCTCAAATTCCCCCAAATTCCGGGCATGCTGAATAAAGATACCCTTTTCATTTGCAATACTTTGGAGCCAACGAATGGCTTTCATAGAGAAACGACGCCTGGAGGAGTCCTTACTTGAAATAATTGCAATTTGACCTTTAGGCAAATATCTACTTCTCCAGACCTTGTTACATGCATCGGCTATTGTTATAGCTTCCAGTAATGGATCAATACCTCCGTACTCAATAAATACTTTCCTGAAATGACCACACCCCCTTCTAAGGATATCAACATCTGAACGACAGTATGACTCCATTTCTTTTTGAAAATTGAAAGTTTCTTTGTTTGTAACCTTTTCATTATACCATTTCATGAACTCTTTTCTTAATTCTGGGGACATAGAGTCACACATGTAATAGGAGGTATCAAGATATGGACCATCATAGTCCCAAAACTGATCAGTGTTGGCAAGATGAGGAAAGAACCCCTTTTTCATTTCTTTCAGACCAAACGTATCAGGGAATTTACCAAGACGAAAGTTCATGAAGTTATAGGAGTCGATCAAACGAACTCCATTCAACTCCAATTTCATGATACTGTTACCATTCATGATCAGAGATGGGGGTTGATTCCCAATTCTTATTATTTCATTCAAGATAAATTGGGCATCGTATCCTTTTGCATTGTGAGCTATAGCAGTCATACCCTTATGCTGCTTAGAGAAAAGCCATTTACAAAACTCAGTCAGAGTGCTATCACCTTGAAATATAACCTCCCTTCCTTCGGCAAACTCACTACATGTTGAACAGTGATAATCAAGTGACTTATCTATGCATTCATCACAAGCTCTCTGTGCAATGCAATAATTTGGAATATGTAGACCAGTATCTTGTTTGCATTCAAAATCATAGAAAATAAACAATGGTTTATTCTTTATATCACCTACATCATCATCATCCACATCATCATCACTTTGACCATCCTTGCAAGACTTTCTTTCTTTTTTAAATTCTCTATCACCATTGTCGCCTTTCTGTATCTTACTTTCGTAAGGCTGAATATGACAACGATGATCAGAACTAGTAACCTTTTTGCAGTAACGACACCTTTTCATACCTTTGCAAACATGATTATTTGTTCTGACATTGTATTGTTGCTTGCATTTACTGCAAAGTTTTACCAGATTACATATGGATTTCTTCTTTTTACCTTCAATTCTTCTATGATTATCAAAACATTCTTGACCAAAAAACTTTCTTTTACAACCATGACAGTAAAATTCTATGTTGTAAATATCACAACGTGGGGATGTGAAACAAGCTGAACAAATGTACTCACAGTAATGCGACTCTATATGATCATATCCAACATCACAAAATTCACAATAATAGCCACAGGATAGAAACCCTGTCATACTTGTGATAAAGTCATAATGTCCTTGATGGTAATACAAATGTATCACTTTGCTATCCTGGTACACTACTGGATGTTGAAATGTCATTTCCACTTTAGAATGTTGCTGATGGACTTTGATCACATAGTTCTGCTCGTACAAATAGGTCTGAATGATCTTGTACTCATCAACTCCACATGGTTTGTTAGGAGAAATTCCTACTTCCATCAGTAAACGTTCAGCTTCATTTTTCTGCAACGTCTTGTTTGAACGTTGAATAAAATCCCATTTTCTTTTCCATTCATCACTATTATCTCGGTTAACATGGTGTATTCCAACGACAACTGCTCTTGCAAAACACATACTGTCTTCTGCATTTTTAATTTCAACAATTGATGTTTTCTTCTTAGCAAATACTTTCGTATCAAGTTCAACTACTTTTCTTTTGACCCCGCCACTTGGTAATCGTGTGTGTGTAACATCTAATTTCATTTCACCATCATCTACCTTGAATTCAGTATTTGACTGCATGACTTTTTCAATCTCACTTAAGAATATTTCACCATTTAAATCACGAACATCCATGAAAGGTATATGTATCCCCATATCTAAAGCGGGGTGGTTGATGGTAACTCTGATTTTGTCATCTGGTTCAGTATCAAGTGTCTCGCTCAGTTGGGTTGTAATATCATCAAACAAAGTTCCAAGTTGTTGAGGTGAAATTTCATCAAATTCTTTAAATGTCACTGACACAACATGTGAGTCAGTTCTAAATAACCTGGACTTCTTGTTTATTACTTTGGACAGCTTGTACTTTTCTCTCATAGATCCAGGCGACTTTTCTTCTTCTTCATCATCCGATTCAATAGGTTTCACCTTTTTCTTTTTTGGTATCCAAAATTCATCATCAGATGAATCAGTATCATCTTGTATCGGAACATCTTTTTCCGACTCACTTCCTTTGTTTGACTCATTAGACTCTGAGTCACTGTAGTCCAAAAGTTTAATTCTTTTCCACTTACGTTTATGAAGTGGAATCCATTCATCATTATCATCTTCCCTTTTTCGTTTTGACATGATTTCTCTTTCGGGTGTTCACAAAGAACTGATATCGAAATGAAACAAATCACAGCTTTTATAGGGTATTCATGACTCACCAGTTCATAACTGTATAAATACCACGTAGCTTTCATGTTATTTCATCATTCACTCACAAATCTTTGTAGAGAGAAGACATGTCTGAATTAGCTAAGAACATGAATTGTTATGACATTGTGTCAGAAGTTGTGAAAAAGATAAAGAACAGAAAACGTATGCAGGTGTATGTTAACCCCTACACCCATGAATACGAAATAACCAACATACCAGCAGACTACCAAATCCAACATATTGGACCATACGTTGGTATGTTCATGTCTTACCAGTTCAGCAATGATGAATATCGGATTACAAAACAGAATGTATTTGATACACTTACCATAGATGAGATATATGCTCCGGGGATGAAAAGACCTGAATTTTGTTTCATCTGTCACGAAAAGGGTCACTTTGCGAAAGATTGTCCTGAGAAGACGAGGAAGGAGTCTTACTATGCTTTCGTATATGTGAATCCAATAACCCACGACATCATGATCTCAAGAAGAAACGATCGAACACCAGATCTGGACAATATGGAATACGTTGGCGCATTCCTATCACACTGTAATGAACACAACAGATACTGTTTAAGGGTTGATAGAAAAAACACTGTGCAAAAGTTCGGACCAACAAATACACTAAAAAACAAATGTTCAGTGGAAACTCAAACTGCTCATGTTCAACAGGACATTAATAACCATGAGGTAAATGACACCCAGAAAAATGACGGTCAGACTATAGACAATGTGAAAAACGAAACAGAGAGTCAGACTGAGAAAATCTGTTCTCAGGAAAAAGTGGGTAGTGAAGAGATGTCAAACCTAAAAGATATCAAATCGGACACTGTCATCATGGACGAGGAGAATCAAAACTGTTTCTTCTGTAAGACCAACGATCACCCGGAGAAAGACATTTGTCCTACACTAGTGATTGACGAAACAAAGAAGTCAAGAAAGAGAAAGACAAAGACTGAATCTGGCATCCCAAAGAAGAAGAGGAAGCAAAACTAAGGAACTTAAACAAATAGACATTTTAAAGACATTGTTAAGTAGAGACATTTAAATGTACATAGACATTTTTGTTCTTGTAATGATTAAATAATGATTGTTTGTCATATTTTCAATTCATGTTTCATTCATGTTTCATTTATTTTTGTATTTGAATAAATTTTTAAAAAACATTGTCTCTTTTTTATTTTTCACCATCCACCCCCAATTTGAAGAAAAGTTAAAAACTTTCAAGACAATTGGATGGTCCTTAAAAGGACCTTTTGATTTCTCCAAGTTCAACATCATTTCAATGAAAAGAAGTTAAACTTGGATATAATTGTACCATCCCCCTTTTCCATTCACTACACTCAGTTGGTGGCATGAACTCTGAAAGATCAGGGTACATATTCCTATCTTTCACATGAAAGGAAGGCATGGTTGGATACAACTCCATCATTCTTTCTTTCCACCCGGAATGTTCAGTTGGTGGTTTGAAGGTTGAAAGATCAGGATATAAATTTCCCATCTTTACTAACTTCTTCTTCGTGTAGAAATTATATCCACGCCGCAACATAAATTCGTACAAAGCCTGGTTTCTTTGCTTCAGTTCATCATCGACTTTCTCTTTCTTCATTTTCTTAAAGATTCGTCGAAAGAAATCAAATACAGAATTCATCTTACAAGATAAAAAAATGTATGGAAAACTGCATTTAAATACTGTTTGAGATGACCTACTAACCTACTGACCCACTGACCTATATAGATAAAACGAACATAATAACCTTCAAATGACTTTGAGAGAATTCAAGTGCTTCCTCCCGGGTACGCGCTCTCTTTAGGATATAAAAAGACGTCAGTTCTCAAAAAGAAATTCATTCTCTGAAACTGAAACATGGACTCTGAAAACATCCGATCATTTGCCGTGATCTACATTAGGCACCCGCCACCATCGCAGGTTTTGCTTCTTGAGCAAATCCGGTATAAAGCAAGATGGGAGGCCGGGATTTGGACACCAAAGATGGCAGATGACTGGGTAGTGAACGAGTTCTTGGAACCTATTGGGCAGCCAAGAAGAGAGAGAATTCACCCAAACATTCCCGGTATTTACAGGGAGGAAGATTACTGGGGTTAGAATCTCTTTCCTCTAGAATAAACGGCCCTTTTCAGGGCCAACCATATTGCAAGAATGCATCCATTTCTCAAATTGTCACATTTAAAATACACCAAACATAACCCGTATAAAGTATTCAGAATGTAGTTACAAGATTTCATAGACCCAATATCGCATTTCCAAATAAATTCAACAATACGCTAAGTCAAGTAAAACAATGCTTCACTTGCGAGTTTAATCCACCCATCTACATAAAATATCGATTTTTATCTGACATGTACACCGATACCAATTTCATATCGAAGTTTACATTTTAAAGCGATAGGCAACCGGTTTTAAATCAGCGTGTTTCAAATAGTCGCGTTAAGATTGAATAATGATAAGATTTCAAATCTTTTTCAGTCGAAAATGATAAAAATGACAAGTAATACATCTCAGCTAACATTGCCAGTCATCAAAATAAAAATAAAATCAGTTTCAAGTAGGAAACAAAGGAAAAAACATTGGTCCAACAGCAGAAATTCACCGTCAATTTCAAAAGTTTTTGCGAATTTATTCTTCATGTTCAATAACTGTGCAAAGAACTTAATGGAAATGATAAAAGAATAGGTTGACAAAACGTTTGAGATAGAAAATATTTATATTTTCTTCATCATAAAGAAGAAATTTGAGAAAAATCATCACTGAGAAAACACAAATTCCCATCTCAACGTCCATTTTACTTGACAAAGTAAAGGTGCTTTCGCCAAGGTCCGCGCGCCCTACACTGTAGGCTAACAGTATAAAACTTCATCAGTCGTTCGCCAACCTCCGAAGCGAACACACGCAAAAATGAATTCAGATTTCAATTTACAAGAAATCATGTCTCAGGCAAATATCACACACGATGATTTGCTAGAATCAGCCATGGATTCAACATTTGGATCGCAGAGTTGTCAGATACTTGGACCTCAGGAGAATTTATCATCACTCCAACAGAATTTCCAACCAGTGAGTACAAATGATGTTGTTCTTCAAAACATCCTCGCTGAATTGAAAACCATGAATTCGCGACAAGAAGCTATTATGATAAAAATCATTGCGGAGCTGAATACCTTCAACAAATCGTTTTTGGATTTCAAGACACTGACGGAGAGGATACAAATTCTTAACCAAAATGTTCAAAAATTGTGTCAACAATCATCATCTCCAGTCACATTCAAACCAACACCGCTGAAGATTCCAGTTGAATTTGACTTTGAACAAACGAACTTTCACAAACTCGTAGACAGTATTATGACTGTGATGAAAAAGAAGCAATCGTCACACACTTCATCCACCAAGAGATCATCATCTTCAACAGAAACAGTTCGTCCAAGTAAAAGACATTGTTCAGAAAAAGAGAGGGGATACAAAATTCCTACAATGACAGGGATGGGTGCCTACGGCAAGAACATCGATAACTTCAAGAAACCAAAGACCAAAAAGAAGTGCTGAGATGAATAGCAGAACTATCAATTAACAAAAACGGTCCTTTTAAGGACCACCCAACACCAAGAAAGAATTCATTTTCTTTCGCAAATTGTCAAAGTCCTCTTTGCATTCCTCACTTTCACAATACATTCAAGCACTTATTTCAAAGACAAGGTCCCTATACAAATTCCCTACCTTTCCGTCTTTGAACGGTAGGTAAGATAGGGACTAAGTCCACATCCACAAGTTCGCATTTCTCCTAAAAATGACTAAGTCCACACGCATATTCCCCACAAACCTAAGTTCACATGTTTCGTACAAAATACTAAGTCCACACGCATATTCCTTACAAGCCTAAGTTCACATTTCTGTGAAAAGACTAAGTCCAAATCCACAAATACCCACCCCAAAATCTGGACGAAACCCTACGGACCAGTCCGTAGGGTTTCGTCCATTACTACTCACAACCTTAAAAGCTCATCCTAACACAATCCCAGTTTTTGATACCCCTGGAAAAAAGTGGTTATTTTTCCTAAAAGATTTGAGGCCTGTTTTACTAAACATCTTATGATCATAAGTCAACAATTAAAGTTTCTTCTCAAGAAGAAACTAAATATGGATTTCTGCCATACATGATCTCATTTGAATCGTCTTTTAAAGACGATTCCAATGAGATATTGCAAGGCAGAATCTAACAATGAATGAAAACACTGGGTACGATTTGTGATTATGACTTACAATCAAATTTTTCCAAAAGATGTTTAGTAAAATGGACCCGAGGATTTATGTTCTTCAAGCCTGCCTGCGGTGAGCGAGACATAGTTGTCTCATTTACAGCTTGGTGTATGTGCATTATCGAATCTGTTGGTTAGTCTGTCTTTGGATTCTGCACAAGACTGTAGTAAGTGTATATACAATGTATATACACTTACAACGGTCTTGCACCAAACCCTCAATTACTCTGTCTGTCTGATTTCCTCCTGACAATTACTCCAATATTTATCTATGGATATGTAAATGACTTTGCTTAAGTGTTCTCCATCATGAGCTGATAATGCTATTTGAAAGATATTTCAGATAGCTCCAAAGTCAAGGTCACATCTCAAGGTCAGAGGTAACAATGCACACCCAACAGCATTTGTCAAGTTTGACAACCACTTAGTGGTTAAAATTTCATTGACAAACTGACAAAATTTTGTCATCTTCAACCCACTTTAATTTGGACAAGTCTAAAAATGTGTAGTAAGGTTAAATTGTTGTTTGCAAGATTTAATATATCTTTTTCCAAAATAAAAGGCTTAGAGATTATCTGTTTGTGTCCGTTTCAGAATACAAGATTAGTAACATGATGGTGAATGGCTGACGATGACGTTTTATGCAATTGTGGCATATATCATCGCAATAATTGTTGGAATCATTCTGTACTACAACTACATAATACAGAAAGAAAACAAGAAGGAAAATATTCCACCAGAAGAAATGAAGCTTCGTCGTAAACGTCTACACAAATCACCGTCAATCTTGGCTATCCTAGGCCTGGAACATAATAATAACAATAATCGAAACTTCTTAGCAATAATTGACCAGTTTTCATCATTTCATGAAGTGAGTAAAGCATGTGCTAGGGCTGGGTTAGAAAGATGTGGCCTTATAGTCGGTGTCGATTTTACAGCAAGTAACGAGTGGCAGGGACGTAAAACTTTCGCTGGAAATTGCCTTCATCGGACTATGACAGGGAAAATTTATAATCCATATCAGAAAGTTATTCATATAATGGGTAACACATTGGAACCTTTTGATGACGATAAACTAATTCCAGCATTCGGTTTTGGTGATAGTAACACTGTTGATGAAAGTGTCTTTCCGTTCAAAGACGACGAAACTCCTTGTAAAGGTTTTTCAGACGTTCTCGATTGCTATAATAAAATATCATCAAGAGTGCAACTCAGTGGTCCTACAAATTTTGCTCCATTGATATTCAAAGCAATTGAAATTGTGAAAAGAACAAAGCAATATCATATTTTATTGATAATCGCTGACGGACAAGTAACTGAAGAGGATAAAACAGTTGAAGCTATCGTGGAAGCGTCTAATTACCCATTAAGTATTGTTGTTATCGGAGTAGGTGACGGCCCATGGGACACCATGGAAGACTTCGATAATTTACTGCCTAAGAGAAAATTCGATAATTTTCAGTTTGTGAACTATCATGGGATAACTTCTCGATGTCGGAAACCAGAAACGACATTTGCCTTACATGCAATGATGGAGATACCAGATCAGTATAAAACAATTAAAGCAATGGGTTATCTGAATTTCAAAAAGAATGAGTCTACTGTATAGCTTTTTACACATTATTATACAACAAAATTTCAGAATTTTTCAAATGAAAAATGTAGAACACAAGATTTATAATCATGATAAAATCTAAAAGGACATTAATCATAGAGAGAAAAGAAGAAAATGCCTTTTCAAGCCATTTCTTCTTTTCAAACAGTTTTTTTGGGTGCTGATTTTCTTCTGTTGTGTCAAACTGTTGGCTTATGATGAAATGGTTTAATAATCCATTATCAGACAACAAAAAATTATTATAGCCCAAATTCAAATAGAATTGTGCTGCTAATGTCAAAGTATCTATAAATTGAAAAACAATATTCATAATGAATAGAAAAATAGAAAACATTGTGACAAATGATGCAACTTAAAATACTAGAACAATTTCTGTTTTCCTATGATGTTTTCTTTAGCTGGTTTTTCATTCTGTCATTTGAATTTTAAAATTGTGTGGTTATGAGATAAATAATAATGAAAAGGTGAAATTGGCCTTTATTGACCAGAGGGCTAGATATAATCAGGTTGAAAGGCTGAAACTGATGGCTTAGGGAGAAACAGTTGTAACTTCCTATATGTTTATAGGCAGTTACAACTCTTTCAAGCCAAGTCCATGGATATAAATATGGTAATTAATACACAAACTCTATTTTGTTGGTAGTCTTTGAAATCTACTCACCAAAGGGATTCCTATAAGTACCCACAACACCAATTTTTGTAGGAATTACCGAAATACATTTTATTTTGATTTGAAAAAAAAACCTGTAATATCTGAAGCACTATGATTTTTTTGATGACAGAAAATTTGATATATTGATGGCCCAGTGCAAAACAGTTTTAACTGCCTATAAAAGTATAAGGCAGTTACAACTGTTTCACACTGAGCCATTGATATTATGTTAAGCCCATTTTAGCACAAAGCGTGAATGGTGGATATTTGTGATTAAGCTGTTGTGGAATTTATTGTACAACATCTATCAGCAAAAATTTTGTGCACTGTACAGACTAGAATTTGACTCAAATGCTCTGAAACTTATTCAAATGTTTGTTTTCATGATAACTATGACAGGTTCCATTAAGGATATTTAAGGGTTAAAAAACTTATCTTAGCCCAAAGTGAGCATTTTGTAGATCTACTATCGTCCCAATTTTGTTCTTAGCCTAAACTGAGCATTTTGTAGATCTACTATTGTCCCAACTTTATTCTTAGCCTAAACTGAGCATTTTGTAGATCTACTATTGTCCCAACTTTGTTCTTAGCCTAAACTGAGCATTTTGTAGATCTACTATTGTCCCAACTTTGTTCTTAGCCTAAACTGAGCATTTTGTAGATCTACTATTGTTCCAACTTTGTTCTTAGCCTGAACTGAGCATTTTGTAGATCTACTATTGTCCCAACTGTGTTCTTAGCCTAAACTGAGCATTTTGTAGATCTACCATTGTTCCAACTTTGTTCTACAGCCTGTAGTACCCAGAAAGAGGTTGCAGATTTCAAACATTTGTTGAACATTTCCAAATATTTAAATATGTTTGACATTTCAAGATATTTGTTGCAAATTTCGAAATATTTGTTGCAAATTCCAAAACATTTCGAGGGTTAGGTGCAAGAATGTAGTAAGTGTATATACATTGTAGATCTTTATACACTTACTACAGTCTTGCACTGAAGCAACGATTTGTTGCTACTTTAAGCATTTGAGACAAAATTGTTGTCTTTTGTTTACAATTTTATCTCAAATGAGTTACACAGGGATTATTCTGGCTCAAAATTTCATGTGCGAAAAGTCTCATTCAGTTGGAACTTATGAGAAATACTGAGTTTTCATTGGCAATTTAAACCAAATCTTTTGTTAAAAATATATTTTGCTGTGAGATTTTTCTCTCATTTAGACCATTTGAATGAGATTTCTGGCAAAAAAAATGAGATAATTTACACAGATCTCGCCCAAAAATGATCCCTAGAGTAGGAAATTATGCAAAGTGTTTATCTTCATGTTATCGTGGCAGTATTCCATAATAGGTGGCTCATTTAAAACTAAAAGACTGTACTAGGCGTCTATACATTGAATAGACACTAAATACAGTATTGCCTTGAATTTGCAAATGGTTTGCAGCATTTTGTCATGCTGAACGTTGGGTAACTATTAGTGTTCTGTGTACTTACAGCCCCTTGATTAGTATATACATGAAGTTATTCAGATGGATTTTATTCAGATTAACAATTCTAAGCTAGGGCTCTCAGGGGTTCTTAAATATTTTGAAAGACATCTTGTCCACAGACAATTGACAATCATAAAAAATGGCTTGTCTGTATCAAAAACCTACTTGTCAATTATCTATCATGAGCATTTTTTTAAATTATCATAATTTTTCTGACATTGAAGTTACATTGGCATTACTATAAGAAACATGCATCCATAAAATTGTCTTGACTTAAAAATTTTGGTATTTGTTTAAGTCTCATTTTTAGAAAATAGCTAACTTTTGCTATATAGATGTGAAAAAAATATAATTTTTCTTGAGTTTTTTTCACTTGTCCACGGACAACCAAGGAATGAAAATCTGCTTGTCCGCGCAGCTTAATGGATGACTCGGACAAATCGGGCAGCTTATTTCAGAACTACTAGCTCTTGAGTCAGGATAAGTGTAGACCTATGTGGGATAGCAGCTGGAGGCTAGGAAAGGATGTTATGGTAGTACTGGTGTGCGAAACACCAGAAAATCATTGTTATCTCCAGCTGCCGTGATATAGCTGAAGGAACGCAAGACCCCATTCAAATTAACAAACTCTCGAATCAGAAAAAATCTTGCAAACCATGTTTGTATGATATCTGAAGACCTCCTTAGTTCAATAAATTAGACCATGACATTTCACCTTGCAAAATGACCTTAAATCTGAAGTGAATTTGCCTAGTCCAAGATTTGTCTGCTGTTGTTAATGAAGTGAAAGGATTAACCGAGAAATTGTAATTTCAAATGTGCTATTGAAACAAACTGAATCCAATAATCACCCTCAAAGGACGTTATTTTGACATTTATTGCGGAGATAAAGCTCTGTTATTATTGTTATTCTTGTAATATGCATTTATTTGAATATTTTTGCTCAGAAATTACTATCATTAAATGAAAGGAGAAAAACATTAATTCTTGTCATATTTCGAGTTCTTGATAATTGTCGGTTGCATAAGCTGTAATTGTTATTGTGCCCCTATTCAACAATGTGTGCTTCTTTTTACCCTGTTCATGTTCGTAAGGGCCCAAGATTATAAAACTTTTCTCATTGCTCGTCAGAGATTAAAGATTAAATTCTGTTGTAATACAATTATAAATGTATGAAAATGTAAGATAATATTAATAAGTTATTATAGATAACAACCTATTGGTAATATCTTTTATGTTCATACATTTATTTCAATTCTATGTTAAAGACAATTCTTTGTTTGAAGTCTGTTGGTAGGTTGACGAAACCTTGTCCAGACGAGAACTAGAGAAAAAAAAAGAACTATAGCCACCAAAATTGCCACAGATATACCGTCAAAGCTCAAATACAACCTTGGGGTCTATTTGAATCATCATTTTTAGCTTCACTGGCTGAAAGCCACTTGGGCTATTGTCATGGCGTTGTGTCCGTCGTGTGTGCGTGCGTGCGTCCGGTCGTAAACTTTTTCTTTAAAAATCTTCTCCTCAGAAACTACTGGATGAATTTCAACCAAACTTCACACGAATGATCCTTGTGTGACCCTCTTTCAAAGTTGTTCAAGAAATTTGGATCGAATGAAAAACATGGATTTGATGGGCATGGCTAATTTCCAAATATGGTAAAAAGTGAGTTTTCTCAGATTCTAATTGATGGATACCAATTAAATTTTACATGAATGATCATTGGATGACCCTTTATCAGTCTTCCAAAAATTATTGTGATCGGATGAAAAATATGCATTTTTTGGGCGGAGGTCATTTCTCTATATGTTATGTAGCTAAACTTTGAAAATCATTTCCTGAGAATGTAATTGATGGATATCAACTAAATTTCACTGGAATGATCCTGGAGTGAACCTTTATCCGTCTACCAAAAATTATTGAGATCGGATGAAAAATATGTATTTTATGGGCGGAGGTCATTTCTCTATATGTTGTATAGTGGAAACTTTGAAAATTATTTTCTCAGAATGTAATTGATGGATATCAACCAAATTTCACTGGAATGATCCTTTATCAGTCTACCAAAAATTATTGTGATTGGATGAAAAATATGTATTTTATGGGCGGAGGTCATTTCTGAATATGATATAGAGTGGAAACTTTAAATATCATTTTCTCAGAATGTAATTGATAAATATCAACCACACTTCACTGGAATGATCCTTAAGTGGACCTTTGTCACGAGGCAAAAAATTAATGTCATTGGAAGAAAAATATGTCTTTTATAGGTGGAGGTCATTTCTCCTTATGTTATATAGTGGAAACTTCGAAAATCATTTCAACATCAGTAGAACCCAAAATATCTAAAAATCTACCGTAGTCAAACCTTAGATTTGCTATTTCAAGAATGTCAAGCCTGTGGAGCGACTCAAGCCATCCATGGCTTTCTAGTTCTATTAGAAAGGGGTGGAGGTTATCAGAGGTAATAGTCGTTAAGACATGGAAAATGGCAAAAAAATGCAACTGCATTTTAGCCATTTTTTTTCAAATCTTCTAAACTGTAAATCTCCGATAAATCAAAGCAAATTTTAAGGCAAATCACTTTACAAGACGGAATGCAAATGAAAGAAATCAGACTGGCAGAAAACATAAAGCAATTTGAATTGTCAGTAAATGAGCTAGAATATGAAGTAATGGCACGCAAAATTGTATAAAATATGGCTTGTAGAGCGCGAGTTATTCATAAATCATTTGTTATTGATGGTTCTTTATTGGCCCGATCTAACCTTTCGTTGTAAGCAGTCGCCTTGAGATGGTGTTCCACATAATTACCCTGTGTCTAACTTGTAAGACGAGGGGCCAGGGCTAAGTGCTAAACTATTGTAAGTGCCTATAAATGTATAGGCACTTACAATGAATTTAGCATTGAGCCCTTGAAATATTCATCCAAATTTTTAAAGGACCATTCTTGTACTTTTAATGTGTTACGATTTCATTTATGTCTCTTCATAATTTTGAAAGCCGCCATCATAGCGCAGTGGTAGCGCGTCGGACTATCATTCTTAAGGTCCCGGGTTCAAATCCCGACGGCGGCACCCATTCTTTCCGAGAATTTGTCTTCCACCAATGGGTTGATAATCATAGACCTATGTGGGATAGCACTGGCGGCTAGGAAAGGATGTAATGGTAGTAATTGTGTGAGAAATGCTATGACTCCATTTTTAGGTGCTCCAGCCGCCGCGATATAGCTGAAAGATTGTTGAAGGCTGCGTAAAACCCAATTCAATCAAATAAATCATAAATTTGAAACCAGAAATTCTAGACAGGTCCACAATCAGAGGTTCATAGCATTACAAAAGGCTACCGCCGCCACAGGGCAGATGCTAGCGCATCAGGGGCCCGTTTTACTAAACATCTTACCAAAAAAATAATCGTGAGTCAAAATCAGAAATCGACCCTGGTGCGTTCATTTATTGTTAAATTCTGCCTTGCGATATCTAGTTAGAATCGTCTTCAAATCTCATGTAATTTTATGTTGTTGTTTTTTATCAGTTCGTAAAAATAGGAATCAATACTTCTGTCCCCTAATCTTGGATTAGATCAATTGGACAAGAGAAAACAAGTCTATCTAGATCTGACGCAAAGCGGACTAACCCCCCCCCCCCCCCCCCCCCCCCACACACACACACACACCACCTCCAGCGCCTTTTCCCGGATCCAAAAGCGGTTTTCGGGAAAAGTAAATGTAAGGGCACTTTCTTGGGATATTGATTACAATCATCGGCGGATCTAGGGTTTCTATATAGGGGCCTAGAATTCAGGTAATTAGTCCCATAGTATCACTATCTATATAGATAGGGGTATTTTGGTATTTATTGCCCAAACTCTGTGCATTAGACATATTTTATTGGAATAATTTCAAGTTCCTGTGATTCGAACACCACAGAAAGGAGGTAGTTTTTCTTGCGTTGCAAAGTTTTGACTGAATTTGTCCACGACAATAAAGTATTGTATACTGATAATGAAATTTAATGTTTCAGTATTTGTTGCTTGAGTTAGAGTCCGGAAATGAAAACGTTCTATGGACGGACAGACAGGCAGACAGACAGACAAACATGACAAAACTGATTCCCTCTCTACTTCGATGGTGGTTGAGTTTGGGGGAGGGGGGGGGGGGTTAAAAATATTTATAAAAATTCAAATGAACATTTCGACGCAATAAAACAAAGCTTTGAGAAATCATGTAATTGTTTTAGAGAGTTCTTTCCCGGCTTTTTTTACGACATAAAGGCACCAAAATGAAAATGTAATGGTCATTTGGTAAGGATTTAAAACTATTGCGCTTTGATATAAATAAAACTCGAATTTTAATTAAAAAAAATACTTGCAAAATTGTGCGTAATTTATACTCCGGGATGAGATATCAGGGGAAATAATATGGGATATTTCCACTCGAAGTGGTAGACAAATTTAGCTTTTAGGAAAAACCATGAACTCTGACTTAATTAGACTGTACAATCGCTTGCATAGGCTTTTCTTTTGGACTTAGTATCAAGAAAGACTTCTAACCTTAAACAAGCCTTTCGATGCTTTCAAAATGGGATTTGAGCCGAGCGATCGAGTGTTACCTGCTACAGGCGTAGAACCATTGTTTGCTTAGCAGGGATGTCATTTGTTTGAGTCTGTTGTGAGTAGACTTTTCTTTGAAACAAACCAAAAATCGTCCACATAGAGCCTTTATGACGACCTGAAGACAAGCATTCCAAACCATGTTAAGGAGAATCATAAATCCAAACAGTTGCGCCTTTACCAATGATTTGGACTGAATAAGTTCATTCCTTTTTCTGATATCTTCAATCCAGTCCTTATAATAACGCCTTTGTTAGATGTGAATAGACATTGACCCCCCTTCTCACAAAGTTTCTGTAACCATATTCGTTGTTAGTCACGACCTTTGGGTGTACGATCAGTGGCGGTAAGGAGGGGTATAAGAAAGCAGTGAAAAACGAACCTACAAATAGTAAAAAAAAGCACAATGGTTTATTCTTGTTAAACCAATGACATCTTAGATAGGTATGCTCTCCTCTGAAATTGTTTCTTAGGTTTAGATTTAATTAAGCGCATTAAAAATATCCGTCCAAAAAGGCAGGGGGTCAACAAAGAGTACCTGCGGACCATCATATTTCAAAAGGAATGGAACTTTCTACCAAAGTTAGTCCATGGACCTTAATGTATTGTCTAATAAGTTTACAGTTGTCTTGAAAATGTAATAGGCTGCGATATTTGTCTACCTATTAAAGCCAGGCACGATTCTTGGTATGCGACAAGCAACTATAGGTCGGCAGACTCAAATCTCATTTTGAAAGCAGCGCTATTAGGGCAAAACAGATAATCTTTTGAATTTCGCATTTAACTTACCACGTTTTTAGCTCACCTGAGCACGAAGTGCTCATGGTGAGCTATTGTGATCGTCCAATGTCAGTCGTCCGTCGTCCACAATTTCTTTAAACATCTTCTCCTATCAAACCGGTGGGCCAATCTTAATGAAACTTAGCAGGGATGTTCCAGTTCTACCAAAGGTGTTCAAATAAATGAAATTCACCCTTAACTCTCCCTTTACCCTTAACAAAAAGGTGAAAATAGTAAAATCTTCAAAGATCTTCTTCTCTGAAACAAGAAGGTAGAAAACTTTCATATTCGGTATACAGCATCATCTGGTAGACATCTACCAAGTTTGTTCATATCAAGATCCTAAGATCATATTTGGGCTTCACCCGAGCGCAACCCTTTTTACATAGAAACAAAGAGCGAAAATCTTTAATAATCTTCATTTCTGAAACCAGATGGCACACAGAATTCTTATTTTAATTGTAGTATTGTCTAGTGGGCCCCTACCAAGTTTGTTCATATTAAGACCCTGGGGTCACATTTGGGCGCCATCCGGTTGCATCCCTTTTAGCTCATCTGAGCACGATGGGTGAAAATAGGAAAAACTTCAAAGATCTTCTTCGCTGAATCCAGGAGGCAGACAGCTTTCATATTCGGTATGTAGCATCATCTAGTAGACCTCTACCAAGTTTGTTCATATCAAGACCCTGTGTCATATTTGGGCTCCTACCGGGCGCAACCCTTTTTACATAGAATCAAAGAGCGAAAGTCTTTAAACATCTTCTTCTCTGAAACCAGATGGCAGACAACTTTCATATTTGGTATGTAGCATCATCTAGTGGGCCTCTACCAAGTTTGTTCATATTAAGACCCTGAGCTCTCATTTGGGCTTCACCCGGATGCATCCCTTTTTACATAGAATCAAAAGCGAAAAGGCATATCCTTCTTGCTCTTGGCTGAAAATATTCCATGGTATTGATCTTATGTAGAAATTATCTCCTTGTTGACATCTGCCTATTTAATTAATGTGATGTCCCATGGGTCAAAGAGACTCAGATGAGCAATCTAGGAACATCATGGTCCTCTTGTTCTTGGTAGTTATCTAAAATCCACCTTTGTCCTACTGTTCACGACATTTGCCATGGCAGACAGAGTATGCAAGTCTAAGATCGCCCTGCTCAAACGTGCAGTCTGCCCTGCGTTCAGGATCACAAAACGGTGCAAACAGTTTTCCAATCATACCCCGCTTTGCACGTGCAGTTGCGTGCAAAGCGGGGTATAATTGGAAAACGGTTTGCAACGTTTTGTGATCTTGAACGCAGGGCTGGTTCTATGCCTACTCTACCTGCACAAAAATGACACCTTGTATAAACAAGATTAAATTCAGCTGGAAAATGTTTAAACATGAAAAAGTATATGTGACCCGTCACACGAAAGGGAAACATCTTGGTAGCGCGTAAAGGGTCGACTCCAGTCAGGCTGCGCGAACTGCACGGACTGACTGGGATCGAAACATTAATCACTGAGCTGATTTTCTGACTCTAGAATGATCGACCTACCTTCAAATGAAAGAATTTTTGAAATACGATCTCTGGTTGACTGCACTAGAAGCGATCTCTTTTCCAAATATCTATTTTACAGAATTCCCAGATGATCCCTTTTCGCGTGACGGGTCACATATCGTAAAAATATGAACATTGTACATAGTCTTACAATAGTGTCTTAACATTTCGTTAACTGTATAAGATACGCTCAGTGTGAACCTACGTACAGTTTACAACATCGTGAAATTAACAAGGTGAATGTGTTAGGAATTAGTTTGGAATGAATGTGAATGAGTGTGTGGATCAAATTTTGAGTGAATTTAAAGGGAGGTAATCCGATACCGCTAATTTTGTTCGGGATGAACAAAATAAGCGGTTTATATTTCCTCCCTTTATTACAATATGCATACAAGTTCTACAATAAGCTCCGCATTTCTTCAAGGACCAATCAGGCGCATACAATTTCAATTATTTCAGTGCATCTGCGATATTTTTTCTATCTATATTTATTTTGAATGTAGTTGATTGTATCTATTTAAGTCATTTTGGGGCGTTTTTGATCTATTTGATTGAGTGTTTGAATTAATGATTTAGAATGGTTTTGATTGAGATTAATGTAAACTTTACGATGTAACTAACTGTACGAGAATCTCGACTCTGATCAAGAATTCTGCAGGTGAGCTGACTGATCCGCGTCTTTTCTTTGTGCTCTCACCCTTGATTTTAATTTTCGACCTGATCCGCGTGATTACTTGGCGCAAACCTGTGGTCGAGAGTTCGATCCCCGACTCGGCCAAATTCTATTCGACGTTTGACTTTAAACTTTGACACGCGTCGTTTGCCTTCCTCAAAAAGGCGAATGGTACACTTACGTGGGATCGGCAGCTTTTAGCTCGGGAGAAAATTATTGATGTGGATTGACTGGTGTGAAAATCGAGATGAAACCATGTGTTGGTGCACAAGCGACTGCGACATTTCTGCATCTCTGCTGAAAAAGACGATAAATCAAGCAAAAGCACGCAAACTTTAAGTATCTGAAACAATTCGAAATACATTGTGGAGACTAAATTCGTAGCATTAAATCGTGGGTCAGCGCAACACTTTTGTAAGTGCCTATAAATATACAGGCACTTACATTAATCTTGCGCTAACTCCCCCAAATACAAAATGCAAAACGATTCTGTCTATTCAAATAGGTTGGGCTGTGTTGTCGGAAATGTCGTAATGATGGTTGACACAAGAGGCAATTTAGAATCCGCCCTTGGCGTGAATAGGAAATATTGTGTGACAAAATACTGAATTATTGATAAGTTTGTAATTATTTCTTTCTCATGCACAAATGGTTACTTATTTGTACAGACAAAATAAATCTTGAGGCTTCAGTTGGAGTCAGGTCATGATAAAAAGTTTAAGCTTTAAAGTGTGTGTTTTTTTTTTTTTTTTTTTTTTTTAAGAAAATGATGCCTTACTAATTAGCGCAGAAACGTGTTTTTGAGCCCTTTGACTTTTATGTATACTTAGTATCAAAAGAAACTTTATTCCTTGAACTATAAAGGTTTTTTACCCATAAAGTAATATGTATGAGAAGACGTGAATCATTTAAAACAATAAATCTGAAACTTTTCAAAGTTTTCTATCCAAGTTTATATTTTTGGCAAACATTTTAGATTGGTTACCCCTAGATGTAAAATTCACAAATCACATAACTTTATTTTCTTTTCATTTTTCAGGTGTTTCACACTCACCTTGTTTATCGAACTCGTACTGAATTCAAGAATATTTTATCCCCACATTTTACACAAATTAAGGGGCTAAACTTGTATAATCAATCTTTATGAACAAACGTTTCAGAAACAGACTATGAATATCCTAAGGTGACATGTTTTCTTGGTATTGGTTAAACAGTTCATCTAAGATGTGTTATTTAAAAGGTATGTAAAAGGTACATAATGTAATGATTTAAATTAAAGATGTGAAGCTTTGTAATATTCTGCTCGATATCTAGAGATAATTGCCATTTCGAAAAAAGGCACGCATTCCAAAATAAATTGTCGGTCTTTAGAATGAGGGCAATTTACAAAATCTTAAACATGTCATGTTGTCCTTTTGATTAAATTTTACAAGGATTTACACTAAGTTTTTTTGCGTCAGCGTAAAGTGTCGTCGAGGTCAAAACTTACAATTTTATGTGTTGGTTATTCAGTTTTGACAGACATGCAAAGGGATCGTCGTTTTCGTGTCAATGAGCGTTCTCATACCATTTCTTTAGATTTAATTCAAGCCAGATCACATGTCCTTCATCGTGCAAATTTTAAGCGAGCCATGCCACCGATTCCTTTACTTTAGAACTATCCTAGTTTTTCAAATACTACAAGAAAGTATAGACCTGCAATTTCAAGTGAGTGATCAAAGATCAATTTTACATTGAAAATGATAGGAGATAACGGTTTCTCGGACCTCACTCTTTCTTGCGGAACTATAATTGACTGAATAACGCAATGTTTATAAAATAATGTTGTCAGAAAATAAACGCGTGCGACATAACACTCCGATTTAATGTTCATTTCTACTCGGTCAGTTACAGAAAGAATGACGGTATTAAATTATTAGATTAATTTCATAAGATATATGGATAAGTTAAACAGGTTCAAAAGTAGTAAAGTTATTTTTTCTGTTAAGTATATTTTGTTTTACTAATTTTTATTCAGCATTATCAGGCGCAGTAACTCTACTTAAACAAATCCTGCATTGTCGGTACGGTTCACTTGACCAACATCAAATGATTTCGATGAGGAATTAATTTTTAAAATGTTTCCCTCTTATCATCGCTCCTCTCAAAGATGAGAGTTTGTACATGTGTTTCAAGTTTAAACATCGTATTATAAAAGTAACTGTTGGCTTCTCTTGATATATCGATGGATAAGAACAAAACTATTGAAAGTGCCTAAATATTTATAGACACTTACATTAGTTTTGCGCTGATCCTTCGGTATAGCAGATTTTAAATTCAGTTTATTCGTGGGTTTACCTTAAAGCCATAACTTACACGGTGCGCCTTTCTTTCTTTCTTTCTTTCTTTTTCTTTCTTTTTTCTTTCTTTCTTTTTTCTTTCTTTCTTTTTTCTTTCTTTCTTTCTTTCTTTTCTGTTTTCTTTCTTTTCATCCTTTCGTTTCTTTCTTTCCCGTTTTCTTTCTTTTTATACTTCCTAGCAAGTCCATTCTTTAAAAAAAGAAAATATGCCAGTGCGTTTAAATCAACATACGAAATTATATTAGTTTATTTTCACAGAGGTAGCGTTTCTACTATCGTCTTCTTTATGATAATTTTACCCTTGTAATGCTGATCATACTGAATTAAAAGCCTTAGCTAAATTGCCTTAAATCAAAGAACTGATTGCATGTACTGATGAGTCAGTATCTTTATTTTACTTTTGATCTTTTTTTTATTTATTGATTCTTTCTTGTTTAATAAAAACGAAGGAATTTTCTGTCCATACCTTCTGCCAAAGCAGAAATAATCCGGGTTCAGCATAGCAAGTGTTAATATCAGTTATGATTAAAACAGAAGGATGAAGTTGAACGAAAGAATTAGATCTTTAACATCGAATCTTTTTCAAGTCAAGTTCCTTTTTTTGTCAAATTTCGTTGTAGAGCACACCTTCTCTCGATGATTGAGCCCTTAACGTCCAATCCATGCCTGTTCATTCGTATATTCGACATCTTTTGTTTCCCATTTCTATAATACCTTTTGGTTAAATGGTCTATTGACCTTTTATTGAAAATCAATCGATAATCAATAGGTTCAAACGCCACGCCGCCCCGTGTTTTCAATCGATACCCGAATGTTTAGTCTGTTGATTCAATGACGTTTGAAATATTTATCACACTTTAAATAAACAACCCGTCTGAGATTTAAATCTCTAATCTGGATGAAATATTATGGTCTAGATTTCAATGTAAACTAAAGCAAAAGGCGGAATAGTTGGAATTTCTGAGAATGTTAATAAAATATGTGAAAGATTGGGGTAAGTTATTTGCTTTTGCATTTCTTATAATTGACCCATCACGCGAAAAAGGGAATAAATGGGAACCGTGTAGTATATGAAAACGAGATGTTGTCCAGCATAGGTCAATCAGAGATCGCATTCCTTAATCTCCTTTACAGAAATATTGAGAGGTCATTTTGAAAATGATTTTGAAAATCGCCCAGGACAGAAAAGTTTCGACCCAATATATATATGGGGAGTTATGGTAGTGAACTCGAAATAGTTCTAAAACCTTTCGGAAGCAATGAACTTTATAAGTGTTAACCAAGATTTCCTAATGATTTCATTAGGAAACTTCGGTCAACATTGTGAAAAATGACGAGTTCCAAAATGTTGCGCAACTATTACGGGTCCACTTCGTTAAAATGATATTTCCAGATTTAGAAAATCACCCCAACGTTTCGACCCCAAACAATTGTCCCTTTTAGCGTGACGAATCAAATGATGAATAATGACTTATGTACTTGAGAGATATCACTTTCGTCTATTAAAAACGGGTAATCTAACAAGCTAAAAAATATTTATTCCTCCATGATTGAAATTGATTCGTTTTCAAGGAAAACCTGTCTAAATAATTGCGCAGATTGACTAGAGTCGAAAATTTTCGCCTTTTGCTATTTTTTTTAATCAAGAATGATTAATCTACCTTTCTGTGAACGAACTTTTGAAATTCGATCTC
Source organism: Fragum whitleyi (assembly GCA_948146395.1). Classification (NCBI taxonomy): domain Eukaryota; kingdom Metazoa; phylum Mollusca; class Bivalvia; order Cardiida; family Cardiidae; genus Fragum; species Fragum whitleyi. The sequence goes on from OX411553.1 coordinate 27,108,509, forward strand.
TGGTTGGCCTGTACTAAAACCAATCTCTTTTTCAAACATGAATTTATACAGAATTCACAGATGACCCTTTTTCGCGTGACTGGTCACATTTATGAAACAAGGAAAAATGTTAGAGTGAGGGTTATTTGAAGGTTGTAAGATTTGAAAACATTGAGGAAAAAAAGGGGAAATTTGCTTTTATCAAGCTATCTCCTCTTTTCTAAACCTTTTCTACAATATCTTTCAATCTTTTTTGAATACCAATGCTTATAGAATTTACGGTTAAAAATATTTGAATTAGGATTAGTCTAAAATTGATGGTTTTGAATATGTGACCCGTCAGTTTAAAAGGGACCATCAGGGACCTCTGTAAATTATATTGTGGAAAAAAGAGAATGGGCATGAGTCATCCAGAGGTCACAACATGTTTTCTTCTTCTTCTTCTTCTTCTTCTTCTTCTTCTTCTTCTTCTTCTTCTTCTTCTTCTTCTTCTTCTTCTTCTTCTTCTTCTTCTTCTTCTTCTACTACTACTACTACTTCTTCTTCTTATACTTCTTCTTCTTCTTCTTCTTCTTCTTCTTCTACTTCTTCTTCTTCTTCTTCTTCTTCTTCTTCTTCTTCTTCTTCTTCTTCTTCTCCTTCATTGCAGTACCACCTCTACATGATTTGATACGTGTTTTGTTCAATAAAGTAAGGACGCATTACGCTTCAGTATCAGAACGGAGAGTCTATATGATATAGAAGGCATGAGGTATCTACACACATCTAACAACATCTATAGTAGTATTAATAAATAGGATAACTTGGAAAAATAGGAATTGAAATGATAAAAAGATATTCCCGTCCCATTTCATCCTGAAACTTGAAATAATTATTTCAAATAATTTCACATTCTTGAAAAAAAAATAATAATAATATGTGACCCGTCAAGGGGCCATCTGGGTAGTGCGCAAAGTGTCGACCCTAGTCGGGCTGCGCGGATTGCGCAGGCTGACTAGGGTCGAAACTTTTCGAAATTGGCTCATTTTCTGAATCTAGAATGACCACCATACAATCATTTAAAGAACTTTTGAAATGCGATCCCTGGTTGACCTATGCGGGACCAAATCTCTTTTCCTGATATCTATTTTTCAGTTTTCTGCGATCCCTAGTTGACCTATGCGGGACCAAATCTTTTTTCCCGATATTTATTTTTCAGTTTTTATGATGATTCCATTTCGTTCGACGGGTAACATATATGTACATTCACGTGTACGAGTATATGCCGGAAAAACGTTTCACAAATTTTGCTTCCCTCGAAAATGTTACATTTAAATCATGAGTGTTCTTTTTGGTTCACTTAGCGATGGGGAAAAACGCTTGTGCGAAGCAAGCTATTCATCACTTTGCTTTTCGTTTCATGACTCAATGAAAACAATCGACAAAAGTACTTTCTTCATTCCTTTCAAAGTTCAAGACTTGATCTCCACGATACCTTCAAAACAAAAGGCACCATTCTTAAAGGACACAAGCCTTTTTTTTTATAAAGCAAAGCGAAGTTACTCTTATATTACACATCAATTTATATTTACAGAGTTAACTCCCTTCTATTTATACATTCACAATATTTTTAACATTTCAGCTTCTATTTGAAGACCATGCTCCGTTATGCTGTATTGATTTTGCTGATTCTTCCATTCCTGGTGACGTCACGCCCAAAACTCGTGACTCCGCCCCCTACCGGGATACGCATCATAGAGGGGTTATGTCTCCCAAAACGCGCGGACAGACTGGTGTACAGACACGAAAATGACACGCACGTGTACATCGCGTTTGACGTGTTAAAGACTGGAAAAGTCCACGTGTATGCTTGGGATCTTATCAAAGGTAGGTAAGCCCACTTCTCTATAGCTCGTCTATTTAAAATACACAACGATGCCAAAAAAAAAGTTGGCTAAATAACTTCGATAAAAAAAGAAGAACTTTTAGACTGTATACAAGTTGCAAATTTTTGTTGAAAGTTATTGGAGATGTAATTAAATTGATTCTTATAAATCACAATTACAATGAGTATCGCAGAGGTCTCAAAAGTAGCAGGTGGGGTGGGGAATGGAATGATTTCCAACTGAAAGCGTAATTTATATAATTGTAACCCGTAATATGAAAAGGGACCATCTGGGAACTCTGTAAAATAAATATTTTAAAAAAGAGATTGGGCTCGGCATATACCAACCAGAGGTCGCATTTCAAATATTCTTTCAGGGGAATGCAGTTTGATCATTCTAGAATCAGAAAATAAGCAACGTGCGAAAAGTTTCGACCATAGTCAGTCTTCGCAATCCGCGAAGTCTGACAAGGGTCGACACTTTACGAACTACCCAGATGGTCCCGCTTCGCGTGACGGGTCAATTATTGTTATTTATTCCTCAGTTAGCGAGTAAATCATCGGAATGTTCAACAGGCTTAACAAAGCTATAGTAACGACATTTTGCTCTGCCACCGACCTATTAAAACTTTGATTCTTTTTCATTTTTTACTTTATTTATCTAGATGGGGCCTGGAATAATCTCTTGCATTTAGGATGCAAAAACATTTGCGAAAACTTTGCAATGATATCCCACTTTGCACGTAAGTTCATGCGTATAGCGGGGTACCATTTCTAAAACGATTCCGGAACGTTTGTAACGTTCTTTGGATCCGCGCGTTTTAGAGTCTTATTGTTCACGTCAGCACCGAAAGGGAATGACAGACTTCTTGGACAAGAAATTTCTTCATTTTCAACAAATTGTTACCAAGAAAGTTCCAGCTTTTATAAATACGTTTTAAAATATTCGACTGCAACATCTTCAAATTTGGACCAGTCTAAAATGCCACCGTCTGTGAACATTTAATCGGTTTATTCTCCTAAAGCGTGTCGCTGAAAAAAAATCCCCTTTTTCTTTCCAGCAAGCCAAGGAACGTTTATATCCGAGTTACATAAGCATACTGTTCTTGCCGTAGATTTCCGGAAGTACGTTAACAGAGATCACGTGATTGGTTCCATCGGGAAACGTAAGTAACAACTTAAAACCTCCTTTATGTGAGACACTTTTTTCATATTCTAACCCATTATCTCCCATAGAGAAAAGACATAAGAGACATCCCTTTCCTTAAAGGCTTTTGGTAATTTATCTTATAACTATACTAATATCCGTTTGATAACATCCCGTATGATATTTTTTTATGATATCACATAGTTATTTTTAGAACAATAATATCATGCAGTTATTTTTAGAAACTTGCATTTCAGTTAGAAACATCGACGAAATCTAGGCAAAAAGAGGTTATAAGATAAATATAATACGTACTAAGTGTATTGTATGAAAAAATATCTAACTCGGTTGTGAGAATTGATAATTGTCTCGGCAGAGCCTCGACAATGATCAATTATCCCAACCTCGTTAGATATTTTTTCTGATACAAAACACCAAGTACGTATTATATATTTATCGAGGAGTAACGGTAGGTTATCATCTTGAATAACTCACCACCTTACTAGTGAAATTATCAAAAACTTATACCCCGCTATCGTTCATTTACTGTCGCCATTCAAACGGAACCCAAAGAGTGACGTATTCGTGAATGTTGCATAGCAATCACGTGCAAAATGAGTAGCTTAAGAATATTTGTCTTAAAGATTTCACATTTTGTCTATATCATGCATTAAAGGAATTGGATAATCATTTGTTTCTTTCGAGTAAGATCGATTGATTCATGGAGGTATGAAACTATAAACCTAATCAGACTTATGCATGAATCCGCTTCGCGTATTCATACAGTGTGGTAAGGTTCATCTCTTAACAATGAAAGCTACATTAACACATTCTTACTGGGAAAAGAACGTTTTAAAGCAATGATTATCTAATACCATCATTTGGCACGTTATAACGTCAAATGATTTGATTAACTGATAATCATACCACGGTAAAATATAGGAAATGAAAATGTAAATGGCTATATTAAACTACATTTCACCTGGATAAATTTCACATTTTATATCATTTAGGTCATTACAAGAAGTTCAAAACCAGGATGGAACGAAAGATGAAGTTTTGTGAAAAACAACGAAGAAAAAGGAAGAAACTGTGTAAAAAATCCGCCATTATGTCGGTTTTTGTCCGCGCCACTATGAGAAATGCCAACTTCAACGTGGACGACTGTATCAGGAATTAACAGATCGCTGATTGACCAATCTAAAGACTCCTTGATACTTTTAAAATCTAACATTTCCCGCAATTCAAATTCAATTATTTCGTGGATGTGCGTAAAAAGGTCTTAACAACAGCCATTATTGTTTCATGTCAATTACTATTATTTATTTTGAAGATAGATTTTTTTTTAATTTGAAAAGTGAAAAAAATATTTCTCTCACGTTTTTTTCTAAGAAAAGGATAAAATTCGTTTATTTATCGATTTAGGTTCACCTTTTCAAGCAATGGTAGTAGACCCGTAATAGTTCCGCAAAGTTTTTGATGTTATGAACTTTAACCCTTTCCTGTTTTACAAAATTTTGGACCTGTCCAAATTCAAAGGTTTTGCAGACGAAAATTAAAAGTGGATTTAATTTGAAAAATAACCATTCATTAGGGTAGAAAATAGTGTGGAAAAAGAAGAAATTGCTTGTCAGAAGCAATTTCTTCTTTTTTCACAATGTTTTCTCAATCATAAAATCACAGGCACGTAAAAAGCAGGGATTAAACAGCAAAGGGTTAACAGAGTTACCCGAGGATTTTAATTAGCAAACCTCGGTCAACATTGTTAAAGCTCATTATTTCTGAGACATTGCGGAACTGTTACGGTTCCATTACCTTAATCATTTGTTATGGATGCTCGCTGGAATTGTTTTGACAAGGCCATTCCGATGAAAACCCATATGGTCAAGGTTTTTCTTTAAAATGAATTTTGAGGAACAACGAATTTTAATTCGTGTTACATTTTTTTTTTCAGAGCAATGACTTAGCATGAAACTGTTGTAACTGCCTATGTGTTTATTGGCAGTATCAACTGTTTCACACTATGCCATCGATAAGGCAAGATAATCCTCTATTTTTCAGTGTATTAAAGAGAATCGTTGTTGTCAGTATTCCGAAAATATCACGTACGCGTAAAGGAAATTCACGAGAATGATAAATTATACACCATTTTTGGCTTAACCTTATCAACTTTTTCATTAATTTTGATACACTTATATAAAAAGTAACAAATGAAAAATCTTTTTTTTTTCATCAAGCACGTGAGCTCATAGTCAGTACTTATAAAATAGAAATGAATAAAAAAAGGGTATCATAATGAAAGAGATTTGAAAAAATAATAAAAATAATATAAAGGGATTTTGAAATTGATAGCTTCTCGTGAGATCAAAATTTTATTCTATTTAATAGTAATTTATCTTTTCTAATTTAGAAAGGCTATTAATGAAATGGCTGTCTGGCTATAAAAAACTTTTCAAGATGTTTTTAAAACTCATACTCTTTTTTACTTTTTTGAAATGTATACTTAAGGTATTGGACCCGAATTAGTTTCGCGACATTTCGAAACTCAAAATGTTCGCAATATTAACCAAGGTTTCCTACTGAAATCATTAGGATACCTCGGTTAACACTGTCAACGTTCACGGCTTCCGAATTGTTGCGGAACTATATGGGCTCACGACCTTAAGGACAAAAGTTCTTACTCCCATTTTGGTTTCATAGGGCTAAACATCTATCGGAGAAGGGATGGGGAGCTGGCCCAGTATATCTATTATTTTGGACGTTTGTGAAGCTGCAGTTTCGATGTTATGATCATTCACCAACGACATTTCGATTAGAAAATAGCATTTTATTACGCACTTCAGTACAGTGCGTAATCGGTAGTTACACCTTTGGATCTGGTCCAAACAGTTTTGCCATTTACATGTCTCAGAGTGCGCCTTGCACTGTTTAATATTACTGATAATCAAATTTAAGTTTTGTCCACCCAGGTGGCTGTAGAGTTAATTTTATTCCACAATGAAAACAATTTTGAATACGCAGGTATTTTGTAATCTTGCACACAAAGTGTTGCGATAAGAAATATGACTCATTTCGGAGAAATCTTTATATATTTATACTTTTTTAAATAATTCAATATGAGGAGAATATATTTTAGAATGTTTATGAGCATCGAACTAAAATCTTATCATACTTATGTATGAATCGGCCTCGCGTATTCATACAGTGGGGTTTGATTTTCATTCCGCCATGAAGTCAATAATAGAATACAGATTCCCAAAATGAAAACTTTAACATAAATGGCCGATTGCTGGGCGTTATCAATTAAATATATTTATATAATTATGTAATTCATTTTTAGCCTGAAATCTTTTTAGAATATTATTTTCAAGTTACAATGTTTCGTGGAATTAAACCCTTCTCTTGCTGTTCACGATATATTCCTGGGGCCCGTTTTACTAAACGTCTTACGAAAAAATTAATCGTTGTCAAAATCTTAAATCGTACCTTGTGATTCCATTCATTGTTAGATTCTTCCTTGCAATATCTCATTGGAATCGTCTTTAGAAGGCGATTCCAATGATGTGATGCATGACAGAATTCCATATTTAGCTACTACTGTAGAAGCAACTGTAACTTTTGATAAAGAACAGGCCCAGGGGCCCGTTTTACTAAAAATCGTTCGATCATTTTTCGCGTAAGTCAAAAATTAGAGTTGTTTCTACAGTGGTAACTATATATGGAATTCTGCCATGCATAATCTAATTGGAATCGTCTTCTAAAGACGATTCCTATGAAATATTGCAAGGAAGAATTTAACAATTAATGAAAACGCCAGGTACAATTTGTGAATTTGACTTACGATTAATTTTGTCGTAAGAAGTTTAGTAAAGCGGGCTCCAGATGTACACAAAACTTTGGAAGAGCGTATAGACTAAGATCACCATGCACGGATGTGCAGTCTGACTTTAGCCTACACTGTCTGCTTTCTACTTAATAATGATAAAAAAAAACCTTGAGCCAGAACGATTAGAATTATAAAAAAAACTTGAAACAAAGTTTAGATTCAGCACGATAAGGGTTAAAACGATACTGCACATGTTCATGTTATGTTTGGTTTGTTACCGTGATATGAAGACTTTGGTCTTTTGATACCTTTTATGTATGACATTATTTCAGACATTAAACTCGTATTCGAAATATTCTTTCTTCCCTTATTTGTTCACTTTTCGGTAGTGGACCTCTAATAGTCCGCAACGTCTCGAAACTCATGATCTTTCACAATGTTGACCGAGGTTTCCTAATTAAATAACCACGAAATCTTGATATACATTGTTTGAGTTCATTAATAAGTTGCGGGTCTATTACGGATCCTTCATCTTGAATAAGTTTAACGACGCTTTAAACAATTATCAGTCATGTCGCGACGTCGCTCTGTGAACAATGAATTCCCGGTATTTCTCGCACCAGTACTAAAATAACACCCTTTCCTAGCACCCAGCTGCTGTCCACTTAGGTTAAGATTTTAGAAGACAAAAGATAAGAAATATATGTGCCTCCGCCGAGGATCGAGGCCAAGACCCCGTGATTGAAAATTTGGATCCAACGTGCTGTTTCCTACGCTATGTCGGCGCATGCGTTATTCCCTTCGTTTGATTTATCTTAAGAAAAAAAAACCCGTTTGAATACCGAGTACAAAATAATCGATTTATCTGTCAACGTTATTCCTAAAATGAACACGTCTGGAACACGTTCTATGAAGCCAAACTTCCGGCATTTTGATGGTGTCTCAATTATTTTTGATATAAAAGCCCACAAAACAGAAAGTGGGTGTGTTGCGGTGGTTTTTAAAACTATTTGAAAAAATCTTGATTTTCCGCTCAAAATCTACCAGACCCTGAACGAATTTCTATACATAACTGGGCCACATTCCTTTCAGATATCGAACGAAATATATATATTTTCTAATTAATGAAATGAATATTTTTTCTTCATAATGAAAACAAGAAGCCGTTTTTTATAATTTTGTTTCAGTGTACATGAACTGATTTGTTTTTCCATCTAAAAAGTGTACCAAATTAAGTCCAAATTTTAAATTAAATTGATGCTCGCGGCGATTTTGATCGACAGGTGATGTCAGCATGACGTAATATTCTCAAGTGTGTATTCCCTAGTAAGTATATTGGGTAAACCCTGGCTTCCTGTTCAATTCGGTAGCTATGGTGGCACATTTCCACCACGAAAAACGAGATAGCTGCGAATCCAGGATCTCTATGAAAAATATTAAGGGAGTTCGATGTCGTCCGACACAGTAAATATCTAATACGTACTAAGTGTGTTGTATGAAAAAAATATCTAACGAGGTTGGGAGAGCCTCGACAATTATCAATTCTCACAACCGAGTTAGATATTTTTTCATACAATACACTTAGTATGTATTATACTTATCTTATAACCAATATTTGTCTTGTTTTTTCGTCGATTTTTTTTTAACTGAAATGCAATTTTCTAAAAATAGCCGCATTATATCATTGTTCTAAAAATAACTATGTTATATCATAAAAAATATCATACGGGTTGTTATCACACGGATAATTGTATAGTTATAAGATAAAGTGTAATATGTCCCATAGTATCCCTGTGGGATAGTGATTCTAAGAGACTAATTACTCAAACTATATACAGCAAAAAATAAAAAAAATGAAAAAATAACCCTGTGATTAAAAATTTACAAAAAGGGGCCATTTTACAAAATTTTGATCGGATTTGTCCACTAGATTGAAGTAATTTGATATCGTCTTAAGATGGGATCGCTTGAAACCCTTGAACCCCCTCTGGATCCGTCAATGCGAGATAGTAGTATCGTAGTCGTTAAAAAATATCATGATAAGGGGCAATTTCCGCGACTTTTATCTTGATCACGAAATTTATTCATGGTAAAATTATTTTAGAAATACTTTCAGCTTATTTGTGCTCGTTATGATAGTTTATGAAAGCAATAAGGAAATCTTTGTCGTGCTAACTCCAGTAAAAAGTAAAAGCACGACGATGTTTATTTTATCATGATTCTGTCAGGATAATTTTTGAGTGAGATATTGAGAGATTATCTCATTTTTCTGTCAAAAATCTCATCGAAACTGGCAAAATTTAATTCAGAGAAGAATTTTGTTGGCTCAGCACAAAACAGTTGTAACTGCCTATAATTATATAGGCAGTTACAACTGTTTTGCACTGAGTGATTGGTTGATAACATTTTTTCTGCAAAAAATCTGGAATTTCTCATTAGATTCAGCGAAATGAGATTTTTTGCACATGCTTTTTTGAACAAGAATTATCCCTGTTCTGGTATCTCGTATCTCGTGGCAGAGCTATGCCACCATAGGTTTCTGGTCGGTATCAAGGTGTTGAACTGAACTCAGTCGCTTTTTGTCATTTACTGTCATATGGAACGGACTTATTAAATGGATTTCTATTTAATTTGAACAGGTAAATTTGCAGTCGATATTTTTACAAATATTGTGTGCCACGAAGTAATAATTTTAGTTACGTACGTGATCTTTTTAATATAGAAAAAAAACCTTAAAATTAATGTCTTAAGCAAGTTAAGTCAGATTTACTAAATGTACATGTATGTAATTAGGTGGCTCACACATTTCTAATTACTTAAATAAAACTGATCATAAAATCCGTCATTTTTACTCAAATTTGGTACGTCTGCGTTATACAACAATAACAAGTCCAACCTAAATAACCATTATTTATTGAAAATATATTTGAATTAAAGACAGCTGCACCCATTCTTTGACATTTGTCATCCTCCAATGTGTTGATAATCATAGAATTACGTGAGATTAGTCGTTATGTGGCTCGGAAAAGATGTCGCGGTAGTACTGGTGAGAGAAATACCAGAAATCAGCGGTTATGTACACCAGCCGCCGCGATATAAGTAAAAAATGATAAAAGTTCTGTTAAAAACCATTTAATCAATCAATGAACAGGTTGCATAATACTGCTTAGTAATATACATGTACTTGCACATTATAAAAATTAAGCATTTCATATCTGTTTAATTATAAACTGACGATAAGAAAAAGAACAACATTGAGAATTTCACCCATCCCATTTTATTTGAGACCCGTCGAGCGAAAAGGGACCATTTGGGAACTTAGTAAAATGAATAATTGAGAAAGAATTTTGATCCATCATAGGTAAACTAGAGGTCGCATTTAAAAAAATATTTCACAGGAAGCTAGATTAACTATTATAGATTCCGGAAATTAGCAAAGTGCAAAAAGTTTCGACACTGGTCAGTCTCCACAGGCCGCGCAGTCTAATTAGGGCCGAAACTTTACGCACTACCCAGACGGTCCCTTTTCGCGTGACGGGTCACATTTGTAAAAACTATTTTGTTGACGAAGTATCTTTTTTTTTTCTTTTCCTTTTGACATTTGCCTAAAAAGTCTTTAATGTATGCTGCATGATGCATATTTAAGAGAACCAATTGAACGGATGATTATAGTCGAAACCTCTGTAAGAGAAGATTTGTTTGATAGATCTGCCCTGCGTTCAGGATGACTAAACGTTGCAAGCAGTTTGCCAATTATAGCCCGCTCTGCACGCAAGAGCACGTGTTTTGTGATCCTGAACGCAGGGATGGTGTTTACGCATCTTTCAACAATTTTGCAGTCAAATTGCGGCGGCTAGACCACTGAAAAGTGGAAATTGATTCCTGGTATTTCTGTCACTAATACAACGATTACATCTTTTTCTAACCTCCAGTTGCTATTCCAGTTGGGTTTACGATTATCAACCCATATAATAGCATGCGAATGTCGGAGAGGTAGGGAAAAAAAAGCTTTTCATTAATCCTCAAAGTTTGTCTTCCTTCAAAATCGTCAAAATAACCAGCTATATACGATAGGTTGCCCATTAAAATAAATTTATTTTTGCAGAGGCTGCATTCTTATAACAAATTTTGTTTGATGGAACAGTTAATCACAACATGAAATTGACATTCACATCGATCAAATCGAAATCAATTCGAAATCGCTCGCTCAGCGCTCCAATCATTTATTCCTACCACTCACTCCAATCTTCCAAAAACGCTCAGAAATAGTTAATAAATGCATTGATATCTTACAAAACTGTTCATTCCAAATTGATCGAATCATTCAATGATTTGATTGGTTGAATGTGGATTTTGATCTGGTATCGATAGATATAGGGGCAGTTACACAGTCTATATTTTCGTCCAAAGTCGACGAAAAAAGCGATATTGTATAAGTATAACTTCCCTTGAATTTAACTCAAAACTAACTCTCACACTCATTCAATTTCATTCCAAAATCAATCCACAATCATTCACCATGTTAATTTCACGATTTTGATAACTGTATATGTACGTACGTGTATATACATACGGATTGAATACACGTTCAGGTAATAGCATCGTGAAATTGACAAGATGAATCATTTTGGAATGCTATTGGAATGAAATTGAATCAGTCTGTGGAGCGGGTTTTGAGTGAAATTAAAGGGAGGTAATCCAATATCGCTAATTTTGTTCAGGATTAACAAAATTAGCGTTATTTATTACCTCTCTTTAATGAATAATGCGTACTTTTCTATTTGTGTGTTTTCGTGGACCAACCAGACACTTAAAACTCAACAACAGCCAATACAGTCGTAGAATACTTTGATCTATTCGAATTAAATATTAATCCTAATGAACGATTTCAAAATGCTTACTACAGATTTCGGGGCGTTATTGATGAATGAATGAATGAATGAATGAATGAATGAATGAATGAATGAATGAATGAAAGGAGCGCTGAGTGAATGATTAAGATTGATGTTAGTCGGAATGAGTTTCAATTTCACGATAATTTTAACAGTAATAATTGTCAACGCCTTTAGTAAATCAATCGCATTTTATGCCTGCATATTATACATAACTGCATTCACGTTGACCGAGAAATTTGTTAGAAGTCGGCTATAAATCGACACTAGGTCATAATGAATTGAACTCAAAATTTTTAAGAAAATAGTTTGTCACACTTTAAAAGTCCTCCGGCTTATTTTGCGTAAGTCAAACAGGATCCGGTCCGTTTATTATGTCATAATCATAGTAAAAAAAGTCCGGATTTTTTTTAAATTACAAAAAGCAACAAAAAGTTTCGTTTGTTGACGACAAAAAAAACCCCAAATAATAAAAAAAACCGACCCCCCCCCCCCAAAAAAAAAAAAAAAAAAAAAAAAAAAAAAAAACAACAAAAAGCAACACACAAAACAACCTTATATCAACCTTATATCAAAGTTGTAGTTAAGAGGTTCGGTCGCCTACCGATGATTTGTTCAAGTTATGTCGATCTTGAGTACCCCCGAAAGAAGACACTATGTAGTCTTCAGCGCCGTGTAAAACATAACAGAGCACACAGTTTACGTCAACAAGTCTTTATATCACGTCATCATGACGTGGTATATATACTACCGAACTAAACTAAAGTTAAGGACAGGCCTCTGATTTGTATTCCCTTAGTTGGATTTTTTATTCAAAACCATGAAAGAAAATGAAAGAGGCAAATTTTGATTTTCTGATGCTTTACTATCTGCTGCAATAAACTGACATTGTTTTGCAAACACTGGAGTCCAGTTTCACTGCTCCTAGCGCCCTTTAAAAGATGGCACAACCAGAAAATATCCGTTGAAAGCTTTTCTAATTTAGCTGTAGAATCAGTACTGTTTGAGATTTTTAGCATTTTGCACGAGTAACAGACGATTAAACTAAACATACTTCGACTAGATGGTGAACTCAACGAGTCTTTTGTGGCGCCGATTGGGGCTTCTGTCCGACATGCTTTAAATGATCGAACTGAGAACATGGGTTGAAGAGTGAGCCCTGTGATGGCTTTAAATCGTTTGTCCATACAGAAAACTGTCCAGGCGACTTAGAATAAGCCAATATGCCATTCAGCGACAGTATGAACATTTTCAATCAACTGGTACACCTGATAAGCAATTCCTGTCTAGCGATCTAGATTTACAGATTGAAGGGTCCGTCTCTACCACCAGCTATGGGCTTAACATTACCAATCCATATCCCATATGACATTGTCAGACAGTCTAAGGAGCACTAACATCATCACCATAGGTTGCGTGACTGAGGCCTGTTTCCTGCAATAGGCTGACCTGCAACCAAGGTCGACTGTTGTTCAAAATCAAATCAATCAGCGTCATTTTTGGACTACATATCACACTTTATTTCTTAATATGTTTCTCAACAGGTACAGATGAACCGTTGTGCTCGATCAAGTGACTTGTTGCTAAAGATTGACATCTTGGATATCTTTCGGTGTTATATGGGGGAAAGAGAATTTGCTCCAGGTGGTGTCAATCAGCTCTTCCATTTCTTGCAGAGGTTATAGAAAGCGACCCAAAACAGGTGTCACGGAACCTGCTAACTCAATGTTTCCTTGGAACATAAAAGATGATTTACACACCCGGCCTTGAACTTACCAAAATCAACAGTTTTTTTGCAACTTTACGAAAGTGTGGTTGGGTACTTTTGGCGAATCGTCTACATTTAAAATTGCTTTGTTGACAATTTTGTTTGCAGTTCACGAAAGTGAAAATATTGAATTCAGTTCTTTTAAAAAATAAGATTATTGTATTTTCCAGGAATGACAAGTGATTATTTCCCTTGCCCTTAACTTTAGTTCGGAAGTATACTAGTCAAAACTTCTAACTGGCCACTTTAAAAACAAAGATATTTTTTTCTGTGGTGTTTGGATTTTCGTGGAATTTGCTATGTGAATTTTTAAGCATCTTTCCAGATGATTTTGGTGAAAAGTTACCGTTATTTCATTGAATTTAAAGCGCAACATGAGAAAAGCTCAAAAAGCTCTAAATTCACCCAGAGCTCAATATATTGCCAATATAGCGATTTTTGTCTCATGGGTCGTTAGCTGCAACATACACTAGGAAAAAAATCGAAAATGTTCGACAATTGTGCGCGGCATATGGCCCTAGAAGAAAGTACTAGAGCTTATGTATGCAGAAAAACGGTTCCTAGAAACAACACCTAAAACACGTTTTTCCTCAAAAATGCATAAAATGTAGACTGATAATTCCCGTTGAGCTACAAAATGTAGGATATGTGAAAAAAATTCAGTTTGATACATCGTTTTTTCACACCAGACCATATTTGAGCATATTCGCTAGATGAAATGGTTTGCCGGTTGAATTTAAACACCATTTTACCATGCCTCCCATTCTTTCTGTTTCTCCTGTAGTCAAGGGTCACACAAAATTGACAATGTTTTCCGTTTTCTTCTTGGTCTGGGTTGCAGCTAACGATTTGCGGACTTTGATTTGTTGAAAGTGTAATATCCTGAGCTCTATTAAGAACTAGAGCTTTTTGAGCTTTTCCTCTATTACGCATTCAAATTTGATAACATTTGGTAAATCATAATGGAAATCCACGTACATTATGCTTAAAAATTCACACATCAAATTTCATTAAAATGTTATAACTTTTAAAAAAGTTATCGTCAATTTTAAAGTGGCCGGTTAGGACTTTTGGCCAGTATATATATAGACTTGATGTCGTAAATTTTACCAGCCCGATTAGCTCAGTTGGTAGAGCACCAGACTTCTAAACCATTGAAGTTCGACCGCGTGGGTTCGATTCCCGGGCTGGTACACTAACAAAAACTAATTGTCTTTCGGATGAGACGTTAAACCGAGGCCCCGTGAGACGGTGTTTTACACAAAGCACGTTCAAGAACCATGGCGGATCTCAGCAGTAGTTTCGTCATGTATCCTTACACTATCCCCCGTAACAACCAACCGTCTTCTGGGGGCGTCGCTCATATGGGCATGTGCTACGGTAGCGACGATAAATACACACAATTTGGCGACCTGCTTGGATATGCTAAGACAATGGAAACTACCTTATTTCTGAAGTCTTAACTGCATATGCAAATATATATGTGTGCTCTAATCGTGAACCGTTACCAGAAATGGTTATATACTCGTATTCGTGTCAAAAGGTTATGGTATATAGAGATTTGTTGTCAAAATCTTTGGCTGTCTGATGTGTTGTACATGTCTGAGAAGACGACTCTATATCATCATTTTGCGGGTACATACAAGCTTCCGTACACAAGGAGTTATTAGACGTCAAAGATAATGTACATCACGATTACCACAGCCGAAAACGTGCTTCAATGTCACACCTTTGGCACCGGGTAGATCCAACTAAGATGGTAGAATGAAATAGCAAAATAAAATAATTGGTATGAATGGGTTTTAAACAAATCTTCATTTACATTACAGATGCTAAACCACATAACAATAGAATTGTAGCTACGGAAGCTTGTATGTACCCCCCCCCCCCCACCCCGAATGATGATATTATGTAGTCTTCAACGACGTGCAAAACACAACAGGACGCAAAATTAACGCCGACAAACTCTCTCTATATCACGTTATCATGGCATGGTATATAAAAAGACTTGATTTCGTAAATTTGGCGACCTGCTTGGAAATGCAAGAAAGTTGAATCCGATTCATGTCCGAAATCTTAAATGCATCTTAAGATAGAACTACAGTTAGCTACATCGCGAAAATGACATTTATCTCAATCGAAACCTTTCGAAATCGCTCACTCAGCGCTCCGTTCATTCCTTCCAAACACTCACTAAAACCATTCAAAAACGCTCAAAATGACTAAAAGATCAACAACTACCTTCAAAATGAATAAAGCGCGAACGAAACCGCGATTTCACTTACATATTTGAAAATTTAAGCGTCCGATTAGTTCTTGAAGCAAAAGAAAGTTTTTTTTTTTATAAAACTTTAATGCATATTTTATTAAAGGGAAGTAATACATATAGCAAATTTTGTTCATCCTGAACAAAATTAGAGATATTGGTTTACCTCCCTTTAATTTCACTCAAAACTCGCTTCACACACTCATTCAATTTTATTTTAAATCATTTCAAAATCATTCATCTTGTCAATTTCACGATGATGTAACTTATTTACTTACTTATACTTAAATAACTTCTGTATTGTTGCTCAAATATTAAACCCTTTCATTTTCAGACGGTTTGGTAAAAGGCCACGGCTTTGCGGATAAGATCTCTTTGAGCCAGAATGAATAGGAAGATAAGCATTTTCTTAACATGGATTACCTTTTCCTTGGTGCTCTTCAGTGTTCATTCTCAGCCTCCAACATGTCCGCTCCGAAAAGCCGTCACCTACAACACAGCTCTTCTTGACATGCCCCTGACACGTAAAGCCCCGAGTAACAGAATCGAACGCCGCACTGCTATCTCCGACGCTCTTCGGGATCTCGACGCTGACGTTATATGTCTACAAGAAGTTTGGATTGGGAAGGACCTAGAATACTTGACTAGAAGCCTGGCCGATGTGTATCCATTTTCGTACAGTAAACTCCATCTTGGTGGACAGGTTCTACCCCAGATAGCTCCGAAGATGCCCCCGTGTAATCACTTGGCGGTGAATAACATGCTTGGATGTTTGAACGTTAACAGATGTTTGAGGAGGAATATGGGATTTACACAGATCTATCTTTGTGCGGTGACAAGGTATGCCATTATAAATCACATCTTTCATTAATCTCATGAAGCTTGAACTGGTAGAAATTGTAGGATTACCCTGCGGATACCACAGGGTTGACGAAGTTTTATGCATAAAATGTACGTTTTCGGGAATCAAAGGCATACGTTAACGGACAAAGTCGGGTATTTTTGGCGAGAAAAATTCGATTAATCTGTTAATTCCTGTGCCATAAACACCCGGGTATTTTTTTCTTAAGTATCCTCATCGCGGATTGATGCACTTGAGACAAGTATACATGTACTCAAGTTTCGGACAATGTTTGTTCGTCAAAATAGAATTCACGAAATTTCTTGTAATACTGTATGGGTTCATTTTTGAAGAGTTCTCGTATTGGTATGAAATGAGTAAAAGATGATTTTATCTAACGTTCATATTGATCATAATTGAAAACATTGTTCACTTTTCTCGCGTTAAATTTTGTGATGTCACTTTTTTACCAAGCAACGTCGGCGTAGAAAGGTGAGCGTCACATGCATAATTCAATTTCTCCAACATGTTTGTAAGTATGTAGGTACAGTTAATAACATCGTGAAATTGACATTCACCTCAATCTAAATCATTCAAAATCGATCACTCAGCGCTCCAATCATTCCTTCCAAACACTCACTCAAATTATTAAAAGACGATCAAACATATTGAAAAATATAGAATCAACAACATCATTCAAAATAAATTTTGACAGAGAAAAATCGCGATTTCACTGACATAATTCAAATAGTCGGCGCCTCATAGGTTCTTGAAGAAATTTGAAGCTGTGTAAAGAACTTGTATGCACTTTTTTTATTAAAGGGAGGTAATCAATATCGCAAATTTTGTTCATCTCGAACAAAATTTGCAATATAGGATTACCTCCCATTAAATTCACTCAAAACTCGCTCCTCACACTCATTCAATTTCATTCCCAAATCATTCCAAAATCACTCACCTTGTCAATTTCACGATGTTATTTACTGTAGAATTGAAAAGGTATTTTTCTTTATCTATTTGAATTTATACTGCTTTCTTTCCTTTTATGCAATAAAACCTCAAATTCACGTTCCGGCGTTAAAATTTGCAGAAACCCTCAAAATGCTTAAGCACCCTCCTGCTACGCACTCGGATGTTAACCATTTTTTGGGTTACTGCAAATATTAACGACCTCCAAAACGCGACTAAACCGTATCATCAATTTCCTTTGGTGAGAGACTATCTAGGCAATACACAACTATGAAAACACGTAGACGTTCTTCAGAGGTTTTTTCACGTAATTAACTCCCTTGTGTACTCTTCAGTCAACAGGACACAGCAATGCAATCGAGGGGGCGGCCTTCTTTTCTCCACTCTGTATTTCATTGAAATTTGTCTGGATAAATCAGTCGATTTCAACTATCAATTAAATACATAATCAAACTATTATATTTAAAAACAATACTTAATGTCATTAAAAACTGTTTCGACCAACCGTAGGATTTTTTATTTGAAATATTGAAAAGGGCGACGTTTGGTTTTAGTTCGGTGCAATTTATTGCAGAAATGACGATTCAGAGTTTTTCTACTGGTGGAATTGTAAATTTTTAGATCGAAACAGATATCCTTCACTCATCATCTACTACTACTGGTCAGCTACTGTTTTGAAAAAATACTTTGATATGAAAGTTTGTTTGGAATTCTTTCATTTTGACTATTCATTTTTGTTATTTCAATAATAGTGATTGCATAATTGCCTATCAAAAAGCAATCGTTATTGATTAACAAAAAAAAAAAAAAAATAAATAAAAAATAATTAAAGGAAATGATAAAACAACAGACAACAAAAACAGAGATGAGTAAATATAGTCACGAGAACTTTGTCTCCCAATTACGAAACATCCAGAAAAATTATTGTTCTCTTTACAAGGCCCCAAATAAGCACAAATATGTATTTGATAGCTTGCAAGATTTTTTCTCTCTAAGATAGATGATAGCCATTAACCATAAACATCCTTAAAATATACTTATGTTATAAGGATTTATCGACGATTATTAAGAAATATGTTTGTTTTTTATCCTTTTTGTCTAGTGCACCTGCAGTCACCGTCTATTGCAAAGTAATGAATGGGCTATTTTTTTTTATTTTAGAAAGACTACGCTCAGAATATCATACGACGAAGACCGCCTTTGAATCTAAAATTCCTTTTTTTGGTTAATACATAATTTGATTACATAAAAATAATGAATTTTAAAAACAAAAATCGTGAAAAGGATTGCAATTTAATTTCAATAGAAAATTTTGCTCGTATCAATTACAGTCATTTATTAAAGTAATCCTATAACAAAGGTTCTTGAAAGCGAAAATCAAAACCTTGAAAGTATTGAAAGTGACCTTGGCGGCACATTTGAGCTATATGCCTTTTATTTCTGACCCGTCACTCAAAATGGTGCGTAAAGTGTCGACCATAATCAGATTGCGCGGACTTCGCAGACTGACTAAGGTCGAAACCTTTTGCATCGTGCTTATTTTTCTGAATCTAGAATGATCAATCTTCTTTCCATTAAAAGAGTTTTCCAAGTTCGATCTCTGGTTGGCCTGTACTAGAACCAATCCCTTTTTTTAAAAAAATATATATTTTACAGAATTCCAAGATCGTAGCTTTTCGCGTGACGAGTCACATTTAAAAAAAATAATGGGTGTACATCAAAAGCGCCCAATTAAAAAAAAAACGGAGTTTAAAAGCTCACTGATATAAGGCACATTAAAAATTCGGCATGTACTATTAATATTTGATGGATAATAACTGATCGAGTTTGTGAGACTATTAGGCCTAATTTAAGTGATACTTTTGGGGTTACCATATGAATATGCACTTATTCTTATCTACTCTTATTGACGATTACATCACTCTTTTGCAATTTCTACCAACTCTTCAAACATTAGCTCAACTGAGCACAAAGTGCTCACCTTGAGCTAATGTGATCACTCATCGTCCGTCGTCCGTTCGTCTGTCCGTCCGTCAACAATTTTTTTTAAGATATTCTCCTCCAAACCTCAAAGGCTGAAAAATGGCCGAAAATCTTAGAAAATCTTAGAAAAAATTCTTTTTCTCCTAAACTACTTGGCCAATCAAGATGAATCTTGACAGGGATGATCATTGGGGGAAGCTTTTCAAAAGTTGTTAATAGAATTTAATTCCACCAAAAACTCTGGTTTCAATGGTAATAGAGAGGTTGAAAATTAACCGAAAATTGCCATTAATTTAAGAAAGAAATTCTTCTCCTCCAAAAGTACTTAAAAAATCAAGATGAAACATTGCAGAGACGATTCTTTGGTGAAGCTCTACCAAAGTCGTTAGAAGAATTTAATTCCATCACCAACTCTGGTTTGCATGGTAAATGAAGGGACAAAAATTTCCTTTTTCTCTGGTAACAGAAAGATGGCAAATTGCCGATAATCATAGAAAAAAATCTTCTTTTCCTAAACTACTGGGCCAATCAAGCTGAAACTGGATGTTCCTGGGGTAAAGCTCCACTCAAGTTATTAAAAGAATTAAATTCCATCATAAACTCTGGTTTCCACGGTAATGGAAGGACCAGAAATTACCGAAAATCTTAGTACAAATTCACCCTCTTCTAAACCATTGAGCCAATCAATTCCAAACTTGTAAGGGGTGTTCTTAAGGTTTTTGGTCTAGTAAAGATGTTAAAAGAATTCAATTCCATCAATAACTTTGGTTGCTTTGGTAAGAGAAAGTTTGAAAATTTACGAAAATTAATTAAGAGTCTAAAAACAGTAGGAAGTAATTAATGTCTGTTTTCTTTCAAAACCAATATAAATATACATAAAACAATCTCTGGTATTTATAATATGGTTGACAAGTTATGAGTTGACTTACTCAGGTGAGTGATACAGGACCATCATGGTCCTCTTGTTTAGATCTTTTACAGTCTTTTACGAAATTTCGGTCAAATGACCCCTTGCAAGAAAAAAAGAACATAATCCTCTCTTTACATTTGTTATAAAATGTGTTCTATGTTTCCAGATGTTACGTTCCATTTCTGAAGCTCTCCCAAAAGTGTGTGTCCTGTATGGTAAGCAGCTTTACAACGCCCACAGAAGCCCTGTCAAAATGTGCCTCATACGGGGTGCCTATGATCGGCATGCGGGATATAAACGAACCGGGGCTAGCCCTGCTCTCAAAAAGCCCTCTGCTCAATACCAGATACGTCGACTTTCATCCGGTAACGACAGAAATGATTGAACGAGGTTTTTTGGAAGCGGACTCGCCGGATCTTGGAAAGCTTGTGTGCACGCATACGGCATTCTATGGTCCGGTATATTATGAGCCGGATTTATCAGTCAAAGGAATATTTAAATCGTATGTAGAACAGGGTGCATCAGAGAGAGGTCAGCTCGTAGACCGTTTCCGGGGAATTAGTCCGTTGTTATTGATGGGTGATTTTAATGTTGGTGACGCCTTCACTCCTGAAATAAGGCCGTTATTACCACTAGAGTTTAGATACATGACCTTGGCATTTGACATAATACCGCTAAAACTTTGTACATTGTGTGGTCCGATGAATAACCCTTTAGCTTCAAAAGATCCATCGCTTGAAGAAACGGTCGTGGATCACATATTTTTTAAGGGACATAACGTCAGAGATAGTGTTAGAGTGATCACCCCTACTGACGCGATATTAATGAGTGGTTTCCCTTTGTCGGATCACTACGGCGTGATGGCTTTAATAGAAATATGTTGAAGATTCAACGTTTTGTAAGCCCGCCAAACCTGGCTAAATGGCCCTGATCTTTGGATTTTCGCTAAATGGCCCTTTTTGTATCTGACGGGTTACACATTTGTGAACCGTCACGCAAAAAGGAACCATATGGGATTTCTGTAAAAAAGATATTGAATAAGAGATTGATCTGAGTACAGGTTATTTCAAATATTCTTTTACAGGAAGGTAGATTGATCATTCTAATGTCAGAAAAGCAGCTCAGTGCGGGAAGTTTCTCACCTAGTCTGCCTGCGTAGTTTGTGCAGTCAGACTGTGGTTGATACTTAACGCACTACCCAGATAGTCCCTTTTTGCATGACGGGTCACATTTACAGGAACGGCGTTCAAGAATAATGCGAATCACCAAGCCCATACTTATATAAATTTATGGGCTGGTTTTATTATACATTATCGATGAAATTTCAAGTTTTGACTTTCTGTCGAATCGCCTGGTAATAATGTTTCTACCATCTTTACTTGTCATAGCATGTTTTATTAAAAAACCTCGTAACTACAGCTTTATCAAAGCTGTTGTTCCGATGTTTTAGAATAAAAACGATTATATGTTCGAACCGAACGAGAATGACGTCAATGATGAATGATGTCATTCGATCTGTAACTTCTACAGTTGGTTACATCGTGAAATTGACAAGGTGAATGATTTTGGAATGATTAGGGATGAATTGAAAGAGTGTGTGGAGCGAGTTTTGAGTGAAATTAATGGTAGGTAATCATAAATCGCAAATTTTGGCCAGGATGAACAAAAGTAGCGTTATTGATTACCTCTCTTATAATAAAAGAAACATTCAAGTTTTATACATAACTTCCTATTTTTTCAAGAACTCATGAGACACTAATAATTTGAATTATGTCAGTGAAATAGCGATTTTTCCCAATCAAACCTTAATTTGAATGACGTTGGTAATTCTATATTTTTCAATGGGTTTGAGTGTTTTTGAATGGTTTGAGTGAGTGTTTGAATTGAATGTATGGAGCGCTGGTTGAGCGATTTAGAATGTTTTTGATTGAGGCGAATGTCAATTTCACGATGTAACTACCCTACCTGTAGTTGAAATAGTAGGAATGTTAGTGCGTAGAATGATGCCTTCAATGTCCACTAAACAATCTTCGAAAGAAACCGTCTGTAGAAAATTTGTTGTATGGGCTTGCACATAGAGATCACGAATCTGATGGTATTGAATACTGCTTATTTATTTTCAAATGTAAATACATGTATAAAAATGATAGAAATTACACTGCTTTGCAAAGCTATATTTCGGTGTTATACATTTTGGTTCATTGAACACAGGACCTGTCCCCGTGATTATTTCCATTTGTGTTGTCACAATGGAGAAATCTTTGAAAATGACAACAGGCTTGATCTTACCGCAAATTCCTGCAGAGCCCGGTAACGTGTTTAGCTCTAAAACTGGGGGCAGTCCTACTTTGGGCATATACTGGAATTAACATGACAAGTTTTATTTGTCTATTTTCGTATCTTGATCTTCCACCTAACATATATTTTCTGGTTTCTAAAAATTATTTAACCTTTAACCAAAGTGTAGGGAATGCTTGATGATATCGAGACAGGAATCAATATCGATGGTAGTATCGAATTTAAGAAAAAAATATGTTAACTACCAACATCTACAGTGAACAACATCGTGAAATAGACAAGGTGAATGATGTTTGAATGAGTTTTGAATGAATTTGAATGAATGTGAGGAGCGAATTTCGAGTGAGGCAGGTAAATTAAAGGCAGGTAATCCAATACCACTAATTTTGTTCAGGTTGAACAAATTATCGATATTTATTACCTCCCTTTTATACAATATGCATACAAAATCTATTATTAACTTCCTATTTCCCCAAGAACCAATCAGACGCGTACAATTTAAACTATGTCATTGAATTCGCGATTTTTTCTATCAATATTTATTATGAATTTAGTTGTGTATTGTATCTCCTTTAGTCATTTAGTCATTGTAGAGCGTTTTTGATTGATTTGAGTGGGTGTTTGGAATGCATGGATGGCTGAGTTAGTGATTAAGAATGGTTTTGATAGAGATGAATGCCAATTTCACGATGTATTTAACTGTACCGAGATGTAGAAATTCAACCTTCGAACCTGAGCGTGACATGTTCAGATGTGCGCAAAATAAAGCTTCTGGCCATTCGGAACATCGCTCGGACTTTTCCGTAAGTTGGAAATTACCTCGGACGTAAATGTAGTAATACACTTGAAGAAAAACATATTCCGATAATTCCTACGATCATTTGTTGAGATCTTTTTTGGCATATTATAATTTGATGACAAAAAGCAGAAAACGCTGCTTGTTAACAAAATATCATTAGGCTTACTTTAATACGTTCGTTGGTTTTGTTTTATGCAACGCCGTCCTGAGTGGATTTATTTAAAATAGTGACGTCATGTTAACCCGCATGCGAAATGACGCGCTTTCATGCCTGCGCCCTTATAATTTCCGAGGTCTTTTCCGAAGCATCGCCGAGGGTTCCCGATTGGTCTTAACCTTCAGGCGGTCAGCGAAAGTTCTTACAACATTGAGTAGTAATTTACATGCTGTCCAATGTTTGTGCCTCACGCTAGTGAATTTATTGGAAATATTACACACAGTCTCTTTTCAACATCGGGCCGCATCATAGCACAGTTGGTAGCGCGTCAGACAGTGAACCTAGAGATCCCAGGTGCGATCGCCGACGGCGACACTCATTCCTTTGGACTATTAGTCTCTCATCAATGGGTTGATACGTCATAGACATATGTGAGATAGCAGCTGGAGGCTAGGAAAGGATGTAATGGTAATACTGAAGTTAGAAATACCAGGAATCCATTGTTTGGTGATCCAGCCGCCACGACATAACTGAAAGATTGTTGAAAACTGCGTTAAACCCCAATGAAACAAACAAAACCAAACTTTTTAACTTCCCCAAAAGGTGCAACTGATTAGCTCAAATCATATTGCATACCATATTGAAGGATTCATCCTTCATATCCTTTCCTATCAAACGTTTAACTTTCTCACCGATTGTGAAGGTACGTTAACATTATCAATCTGATGTTTTGACTACATATTTATTTGAAATCAAAAGATCGATGCTGCGACGATGGGTTACCGACGTCTTTTTGTTGAAGAAAAGGGCGTAATTACCATTACGCACATTACGCAAAAGCGAAAAAAACAAATTAACCCTCTTTCGAAAAATAGCGTTGATGAATGATCAAAATATCGTTATTACAGATCATTGAAGCTGTAGTTACGATGTTTTGATTATTCATCAACGCTCAAGTCATAAAAAGGGGTGGGGGCGACTGGAGGGTTGTCATTGTTCACATGCCGCTTTTATCCTATGTATTCTTCTGTGGTCGCCCTCTGGGTGCGTATCAACTTTAAAATCCTAGTGTCGCCTGTGGAAAAGGAAGGAGCATTGTTTTTTTTTCAAAGGTTCGAACGAACTGATTTGAGTTTTACAGAGTTTAAATAGCAGGACATTCGTCTAGCGGAATGACGAAAAGTGATTGACTGTAATTGCCAATTATAAATTTTAAATTTGACATTTACAAGTACAATAAAGGATAAATGATGAATAAGATAACTCAAAAAAGTAATGATAAAAATAAGATCGTATACGCAAAAACGGACCATCGTGGAAATGCGAAAGGTGTCGATCCTGTTCAGACAGCACAGAGTGTGCAGTCTGAACTGGGTCGAAACATTTCGCCGCTTTCCCCGATATATCGAAACAAGTATGGTCATTCTACCTTACCTGTTTTCGAATTATTTTTTCCGGCTTGACCCCTTCCACATCCGCTTTCTTTTTTTGTTCGCTTATAAAGTTTCCGGATTATCCCAATTTATAATGTGGCGGATCTGAATTGAGGTGACGGATTTGTAAGGGCAAACTGACATTGTGTTTAAAAACAAGACGGGGATAAAGTAATGTTTTGTTGTTTGTTTTTTTTCTTCGTTGTAACGCCAGTTTCAAAAGTACTTTTCCTTGCGGGGCGCTTTTGAGCAGAGTTATTAATTTTTCGCGTAAGGGCAATTTCATAATGTAGAATTGTCGTCCTACCGTGGATGAACTCTCCTGAAACCTTTTATTTTAGGACACCTGATAACCAATACAGTCCTTGACCTTATTGTTCAGAACATTAAGAATATTTTATAAAGGTCGAAGTCAGGGTCAAGGGTTCATCATGATGCTAGATATAACACGATGGTGTAAAACGCATTAATGATATAAGAAGAAATTACACAGAACAACATTCGCAATAAAATTCAAAATGACACGTGTTTTACTGTGTACACAGAAAGCTCCGTCGATTTATTAAACTCAATGCTTTTGACGTCATATAACCCAAGTGCTAAATGACGCGATTCGTTTTTTTTTTTTGTTTTTTTTTTTTTTTTAATTTTCCCAATGTCATTTATTTCTTATTAAGTTTTCACCAATTAAAATGTAATTAAATTTTTTTCTACATCTAGAAAAGGGTTAAACACTACTTTCAGAATTGCGATCGAGATAAAATAGAAATAGTTTAATTTTCGCGTTTATGTGCCCTTAAAAAATCTGATGGAGAGGGGGGAAGTGGTGGGGGGGGGGGGGAGGAGTAATTTGATATGCAAAGCAATATCCTAGAGCTCCGCCCTCGTATTTTACCGTTTGCATATAACTCCTCCTCCATCAGACTTTATTCATGGACACATCAACGCGAAAATGAAACTATTTCATAAATCAAAATCAATCATGTCCCTTTTTTTTTTTTTTGCTTAATATTGGCTTTCATTGTATAAATTAAAATTACAGAAATTGGGTCAAAGGTCAAGGTCGTGGGCAATTGTTAAAATTTAGAAATTGTAGTACGTAGGTTGAAGGTATGAATGTTCCACCAAGATGCTAGAATCAAAAACAATTAATTTTCTACTTTTTGTATCATAATAAAGTACTTCATCAAACAATTCAAATTTCAGAAAGTATGCCAAATGTCAAGGTCTAAGTGCCAAAATCAAAGCAGCTCACCAACCAAAATTTCTCTTATCAACTTTCATACAATCCTATACTTTATGAACACAAAAAGGAGGCTAAAGGTCTGACCTTTTACGTTATTCCAGAGTTTGAGAAAAATGTTACAATTTATTTTTGACTATACAGTTAAAAACATCGTGAAATTGACACTAATTCCGCTCAAAATCATTCTAAATCATTCGCTCAGCGATCCATTCATTCATTCCAAACACTCACTAAAATTAATCAAAAGCGATCCGAAATAAAGCATTTTGAAATCGTTCAATAGGATCAATATTTAATTCAAATCGATCAAATTATTCTACGATTTTCTTGGCTGGTGTGGATTCTAAAGTGTCTGGTTGATCAAGGTTGTGGGCTCAGCATGATACCTAAATCAAAGACGATCATCTACCATTAGCTTATTATTGGCTAGTTATAGTCTTTAACCAAGTTATTAAAAATAACGCTTTATATTTTATGTTGTGCTGATAAGCCAAGCTTAAATTGTGTGTGACCAAAATTTCGGGGTATTCTGACGGGTATTGTCTGGTATTTTTTTTTCCAAATATGGAACCATCTTTATAATATGACCGACGTCGCGGGAGTGAAATAAACCCGTTGAATATTTTTGATATTACACGGGTGTATGTATATATTGTGACGTCAATTTTAAACGGCGTTATAAGTTTCGTGGAAAATTGAAATGTCGAATTTCAAGAATTTTGACGATTTTCGGCGAAAATTCGGGTCATATTATAAATAGAATATCAAATTAGTGTTAATAAAATACCGTATTTATTAAACTCGTCATCTACAAACAGATAAAAACTCGGCGCAGCCTCGTTTTTATCTGTTTATAGATGACTCGTTTAATAAATTCGGTATTCTATGACCACTCATTCAATATCCTCTATTTATTTCACTCCACAACCCAAAGAGCCAATGTTATCAGCTCGATCTGAATTGATGGAAGACATTCATGGCATAAGCACAGCAGGAAGTTGTTCAGTGGAGCTAAAAATGACATCATTTTCTGTGTAGACAAAATATTATATGAAAATTGTATAAAATAAGAATAAAATGACAGTCATTGATGGGTTTTGTATAATATATAGTCTCTGATAGATAGTTAATGCCGTTCGTCTATTATTTTTATGGGAGGATTATATTCACGACTGTTCTGTTTAAAGAGGCCCTAACATTTTTCAAAGTAATAGATACTATCGATTTATAGAATACCTATATAAACAATAGCAATACTACGATTTAGAATGTCGAGAAAAAGACGATGTCAATATTTTTGAATGATTATCAAAATTGGTTTTGTTTCCTTTGAATTAAACTCATTTTACTATAAATGTGACCCGTCACGCGAAAAGGGGCCATTCGAGAACTTCGTAAATAGATACTAATATTTGATGATACAGTAATCATCTCATTTCAGTTCTGGATTAGGGAAAAGATTACGAAAACGTATAAAAAAGTAGTAAACAAAAATTGTATATCGTAATAAAGATGCAAGTCATTCACCAACATTATCTTTAGCAGGGGTTCAGTTCAAGACAGCACTACATGAAAGTGTATATATATATTATATACACGCTAAATTATAAAAGATCAATTAATGTATCCCATTTTGAATCATATGAGGCCCGAATTTACTAAACCGGTCAGTATACATCAATATACCAAGGGAAATAAATTGTACCGATTTCCAGGAAAACAATACAACTTTGGCGTCCCCCGCAAAAGACATTCCTTGTACAAGATAGCCTTCAATTTATTTTTACATAAAATCGTTGAGTAGTTCCGATGCATAACACGATTTTCTATCCTTTTCTATCATTTGTTCCTCATAAGTGGTTTTGCTTTAAATTCCAAAATAAGACAATACTTTCAGTTTTTCTGTGTCGAGAGACAAGATGATTCCAGGGCTACTATTTTATGTTTCATCTTGGAGAAATGCAGCCAACAAAACCCGATTCACATGTATTTAAGATTTTTCCATAGTTATATTATACAACGGAACATATTTTCGGTTACATGAGTTCATAAACTTGTTTTGCAAATCATTCTCCGCTTTGCACGTGTAATTTGGTGCAAAGCGGGGTATAATTTGAAAACAGTTTGCATCTTTTTGTCATCATGAAAGCATGGCTAGTTCTGTAATTACCCAACAATTTTCTAATCGGTGACTTGCACAACCCAAATGTACGAACTGCACTAGTTTAGCAGCAATGAAAAAATGTGTGTAGCTATTTTGAGCGCTAACGCTGTTGCTAGACGTTTAGTATTTGAGCCTGTGTGTGACATTTCTAACAATAACACATTAGCCTGTGTATTTGCGAGGGCTGACCAGAATCTTCGCAATGCGCTCCGTAGATATACAGGATCTTAGCCCCTCTGGACACAGTCAAGGAATATTCAAAGTGCATTACATGTATGTGGTTGCCCTGGCTGCAAAATGTCACACACAGATTCGTATTCGGTACGCGCATTTGGGCCTGACAGGCGTATTGACAATCTCTTATTTAAGCAACATTTTAATACAAATGTATATTGAAGTCTAGGTACAAATTGTCGTAAGTGTCTTCTTTATCTTACAAAATTTAAACGATATTCTTGGTGAAGCGTTTTTATTCAGTCACAAATTTTAATGAAAACAAAACCCGATTGTGCACATTAAACCCGACAAACTCCCTTAACCTTGTATCTTTATTGAGCGAAAAGAATAAAATGTCCTGATTTTAAGATTCAAATTTGTAAAACTGCTCTTTTTCTTCGCTTGAAACCTCCAGCAGTTACCTTGGTCAATATTAGGCGGGGTTTTTGGTCTTCTCGACTTTTTTTATACTATATTATTTATTCTGAAATTGGATTTTAATAGAACTAAATGTGTTTACATTATATCGCAAATTCCAAAAAGAAAATTGGGTGTACATTTCTTTATTTCTTTCTGACAGAGTTATTCAAAATACTTTCCTAAGAAATGACTTCCTTGAACCGAGGTTAAAAAAAGATAAGTACAAAGTAGATCTACAATTGACTCCCGATTCGATTTTGAAAAAAATGGGGAAAAAAACCCCACACACTATAAATGAAGTATATCAAAAATTTCTAGTCCTAGTATTACTATTTAAGAGTTAGGAAATATTGAATTTGTTTTTCTCTGTATTGAGAAATCGACCTTCAACACTAATGAAAGATTTGTGAATGGGATTATTTCGATGAATGAAAGTCTTTGACAAAAGCCGTATCGCAAACACACCATAGAAAAGCTGTCTGACCATAACAACATTGGATATTCGCCAAAGAAATTGTGCGTAAAAGGTTTATATAGAAAATAGCAATTGATGCCCGGGATGATCAGGTCGTTCTTTTACCAATTGCATAATTAGCTATAATTATAGAAATGCTTTAATAAAAAACCCCAAACAAACAAACAAACAACAACAACAAAAAAAAAAAAAAAAAAAAAAAAAAAAAAAAAAAATCTACCTGTAGCTCTGTCCAATATAACGAATCTCGAGAAAAGAGTTCTGCGCCCGAGGTTATAAAACTTCTCATTCTCATTTCAATTTTTTCTAAAATTACAATTTGAGATTAAAGCCGTAATTCTGTTTTAATACTCATTTAAATGTATTAACATAAAAGATAATATAAATAACAACTTATTAATATTAGCTTTTATTTTCATACATTTATGTAAATTCAAAATTTGAGAAAATTCTCAGTTGAGCCTGAGAAAAGTTTTATAACCTCAAGCCCTGGAAATCCCCCCCCCCTTTTTTGCAAGAGGGACCAGGTAAACATCTTACGATCATTTTTGCTTCTTCCATCTCTCTGGAATCGTCTTCTAAAGAAAACACCAGGTACGATTTGCGATTTTGACCTATGATTATTTATTTCTTTAGGAAGGTTAGTAAAACGGGTCCCTGGTCCAGTAGAGGTCTACTATACTTCGTTTTTTTCCAAATAATTATACATGTGCGAGATAAAGAAAGATAGGATGTTCATTCTCGACTTAAAAAATGCGATAATTAAGAAAGTGTTAACCCTTGTTAGTTCAGTGGAATCCTGTTAATACAGTTGAGAACATTTTGAAATTGACAAGATGAATGATTTTTGAATGATATTGAAATGAAATTGAATAAATGTGAGGGGCGAGTTTCGAGTGAAATTAAAGGGGGTAATCCAATATCGCCAATTTTATTTAAGATGAACAAAATAAGCGGTATCTATTACCTCCCCTTAATACAATATGCGTATTTTTCTGCTTGTGTGTCTTAATGGACCAATCAGCCACTTTAAAATCTACACCAGTCAATAAAATTGTACAATAATATGATCGATTTGAATTGAATATTAATCCAGTTGAACGATTTCAAAATGTTTTCTAATGATTTTGGGAGCGTTTTAGATCGATTTGGGTGAGTGTTTGGAATGAACGAAATGGGCCCTGGGTGAATGATTAAGAATGATTTTGATCGGAATGAATGTGAATTTCACGATGTTTTTAACTGTAGCAACTGAAATATGTTAAAACTTCTTATGCAATCAACTAAACATTGCTATTAATAGAAGATTTTTGTTCTTTAAATACATTGTATATTGTTTTTGCACGAGGATAATTGCAATTAAGCAGTAGATTGCTTTTGTCAAGGTTGCAATTTAGAGGTTACAATTGCATTTACCAATAAATTCATTGTTAAATTGAGTTTTACGCCGCTTTCAACATTCGTTCAAGTTATATCGTGGAGGTTGGAGCCCTGACAATGGATTCCTGGAATTTCCCTCACCAGTACTACCATCACATCCTTTCCTAGCCTCCAGCTACTATCTCACATTGGTCTACGATATTTACCCATTGGTGAGAGACAAATAGTCGGAAAGAATGAGTGCCGCCGTCGTGGATCGAACCCGGGACCTCGCATTTACCAAGTGATATATGCTGATCCGATGGTTTCCGTCATATATAATCCCTGTGATGGTCGACTTCACCTGGGACCCTTGGGAGATTCTACGGCCTCGGGAATAATAAGGGCGCATCCATAAAGGCACCTCTTTTCGCACGTGGATGTACATGACGTCTCAAGCATCAAAATGACATTGAAAAAAAATCAGCGAAAATTTAAACTGTTAATAAAACACTGCGTTTTTGACGTCAAATTATAATATGCCAAAAAAGGATCTCCATAGACGATCGGAAAGCAATTGAAAATGTTTTTTCTGCAAGCGTATTGACAAAATTACCGTCAGAAGCCAAATAATCTGATATGACCCAAAATCACCACATTTACGTCCTAGGGCCCGTTTTGCTAAAGGTCTTACGAAAAAAATTGATCGTAAGTCAAAATCGCAAATCGTACCTTCTGTTTTCATTCATCGTGGGATTCTGCCTTGCAACATCTCATCGGAATCGTTTTTAGAAAACGATTCCAATGAGATGATGCACGGTAGAATTCTATACTAAGTTACTTCTGTAGAAGCAGTTTAAATTTTTGACTTACGAATAAAATGATCGTAAGATGTTTAGTAAAACGGTCCCCTGGGAAAAGTCCGAGCGGTGTTCCGAATGGGCCGATTTAAACTTATCAAACCGAATCAAACTCTAAACGACAAAATAGTATTTGTTATATTTTGATATATTTGTTGTCATTTAATAACATAAAATTTATTTCTACATGAATGACTATTCAAAAAGGCGTATTCCAGAAGTTAAGTGGAATCAGAAGTTCTTCAATAAACGGAAAAAAAAAAAAAGAATCTTACTTTTTTCCATTTGCAGATAAACTTCGATGTCTTCTCCGTGTCAAACTCAGGAAAAGGATACATATATAATACGTACTTAGTGTTTTGCACCAAAAAATATCTGACGAATTCCCACAACCGAGTTAGATATTTTTTTAATACAAAACTCTATGTACGTCTATTTGCCTTGGTTTTGTCGATTTTACTTACAGAAATGCTAGTTTCTAAAAATAACATTGTTCTAAAATATCCATGTGATATCATAAAAAAATATCATATGGGATGTTATCACACGGATATTTGTAAAGTTATCAGATAAAATTGCGTTTGCCATGTTTCTGTGTGTGTATTTCCGTTTATTTGTCGTCGCTACCGTAGCACATACCCAAATGAGCGACGCCCCCAGAAGACGGTTAGTTTTTACGGGGGATAGTGCAAGGATACATGACGAATCTACTGCTGAGATCCGCCATGGTTCTTTAACGTGTTCGGTGTAAAGCACCGTCTCACGGGGCCTCGGTTTAAAGTCTCTTCCGAAAGACAATTAGTTTTGTTAGAGTATGTTCTAAGAAAGGCTGAGTTTAAATAATAGAACTACTCCACACACTAAAATTAACACCAATGGTTTGATACTCGTAAGCCTAAGAGCTCTAAGAGGGATAAAAGCTGGAGGCTACCAAAAAATGCAATGGTAATATTGGTAAGGAAAATTCGAGAAATCCCTTGTGAGGTGCTTCAGCCGCCGCGATATGATTGCTTGTTGAAATCAGGAAAATATTGAATTCTGTTTAAATTCGTCTTTTGCTGTGTACGAAAGAATTTTAATTTACAAATACCATACCTTAAACCAAACGCCGGTGGTTTAATTCAAAAGCATTAACATTGTTGAAAACTAATCTGTAAACCAACACGCGAAAACGGACCATCTGGAAACTCTATGAAATAAATATTTGACAAAGAGATTGGGTCCAGCATAGATTAACAAGAGGTTGCAATTTATTTTTTTTCACATGAAGGTAGTTTGATCATTGTAGACTCCGAAAATATACAAAGTGAGAAAAGTTTCGATCATTGTCAGTCTGTGCAAACCGCGCAATCTGATTTTGGTCGACACTTTACGAACTACTCATATGGTCCCTTTTTGCGTGACGGATCACATATATATTTCGCAAAGTCTGTTTAGAATCTCTGATGAAGAAACATCATATTTCGAAATAGCCTGGGTCATAAAACAATAATCAATTACTATAATATTGTAAGAACAACAACATTTCTCTTATATATTTGTAAGGTAATGTTCTTTATTTTTCTTCTCATTGTTTTACAGTCTCTCTTCTGCGTTGTCATGATTTAAATTCCCAATATGTATTAAAACAACACATGTGGTTTAATCGTAGAGCCATAAACATCCTTGTTTTAAAATGATGTAAAAATATTGAATGTCGTAAAAGAGATGGTTTTATTGGGTGACAATTTTCTATCGACACAGGCGATAATCGTAGATCGAAATATCCGTATTATTAGAGCCTACACTATTATCGATAATTGCTGCCGCTCGATATTAATTTTCAGCTTCTCTCAAAGAGCAGACGACATTTCTAAAAAACCTCACGTCTGCTTTAATAGGAAGTGAACAAAATGAACCGTGGTTAAATGAATTTGACCCCATTGAAGTTTAGTTCGTTATTCGTTATTCCTTAATTGAACTAGAAAAAAAATTACCACATTAATATGGCCGACTTGTTTTCTCGGAATTTCTCGACCACGTAATGATGTTAAAATTGCAGGACTGTTTTGGATTTATTTAGAGAAAATGTGAGTGTTACACGTGAATAAGTGAATCATAAGTTGCGACTAGTTTATAAAAAAATGCTATCAGAAACGAATAGATTCTTAACATGTCTTCAAAGAAATAAAGATGGATAAATTGAAAATAACGGATATTGTCGGAAATTTAGTGAAAGCCGACCAGGCTAAAGTGAAACTAGAATCACCGATCAATGGATCTCGATCCGTCAACGACGATGACATCATCATTCTCAACGTCGGCGGCGTCCGACACGAGACCCAAGTCTCGACTCTGCTCAAGAAGCCAGAGACTCGGCTATACTCAGTCGCCGAGGCCGCAAAAGCGCAAGGCAAGCGGGAATTCTTTTTCGACCGAAATCCACAAATGTTCCCGTCGATTTTGAATTACTATAGAATAGGAAAGCTCCATATGCCGAGCGACGTTTGTGGACCAGCGGCCAAAGCCGAGCTGGACTATTGGGAACTAGAAGATAAAGATATTGAACAGTGTTGTTGGGTGAATTATATAAGTTACGAGGAGACATTGGATATGTTGGAAAAGTTCGAGGCCGACGAGAGAAATAAATTTTATTCGGTTTATGTGTCCCCATCAGCCTCGTTTTTCACGAGAATGAAACCGAGATTATGGCGGGCCCTGCAGGATCCCTACAGCTCTAAAAAGGCCTTGGTAAGATATATATCTATATAGAATCTAACATTGTAATTTATTTTCAAGAGACCAGCTGATCTTAACAAAGTCAAGAATTGAAATATTATCAAGCAAGCATATTCTATTCTAGATAAGTGAAGGATCTGTAAGTCTTTAATATAATCGAGTAACAGATCCCTTTTCCCACAAAAAAGTTTTTGTACGTTAAAACCGAATTTTTGAACGCTCTGATGGAAAAAAGTCGATAACATGCGTAAGATGACGTCAACATGACATCATTTGAAAAGTTATACTACACATTCTACACTAGTGTGAGACAAGGATTTATCTTATAGTTATGCAAATATCCGTTGTAAACACCCCATGTGATATATCTTATGATACCACATGGGTAATTTTAGAATAATGGCATAATGCTGTTGTTTTTAGAAACATGGCAAAAAAACATGTATTTCTGTTAGAACCACCGAAGAGAACATGTCTAACAAAATTATGAGATAAATATAATAGGTATAATATAAATAATATATAATACGTAATTAGTGTTTTGTATGAGAAAAAAATATCAAACGAAGTTGAGAGAATTGATCATTGTCGAGGCTCTGCCGAGACAATTATCAATTCCCACAACTGAGTTCGATATTTTTTCATACAATTATCTTATAACCTCTTCTTGACTTGTTTTCGACAATTTTTCTAACAGAAGTGCAAGTTTCTAAAAACAACCGCACAATGTCATTGTTCTAAAAATAACCATGTGATATCATAAAGAAAATCATATGGGATGTTATAACTCAGATATTTGAATAGTTATAAGATAAAAAAAAAATATATATATAACGAGGTGGGGGAATTGATAATTGATTAGGTTCTGTAGGTATCTTTCTTCGCACATTACACTACGTACGTACTGCAATTTCGCTTTGGAACACCTGGGTAGCTTTGCGAAAAAACGAAATATGTTTACCCATTATGTTAGATTATTCCTTTTGAAAAAAAAGCGAAAAATATCGACTTCACACTGTTCAGTTTGACAAGGATATAATCTTTTAAGTCTTTGTAGGTTCCTTGATCTAGGATAGTTATTTACCCGTACCAATGACTGCGTTTATTTTAAAATTGCTACCTCTGATTGGCCTTTACTTGATTTTCTTCTCTTTTTTTTCAAATACATGTTTACGCAGGTCCTAGGAGGACATTTTTTGTTCTAATGTGACAATTTATGTTTTCGCATAAATCAAACGCATCCAAAAGCAGTAAAGTTTTTTTTTTCCAAGTGGATGTTGTTTATTTTATAGCATCTGTAAATCCAGCACAGCCACATCTAGTATGTCAACTGATTTCCTAGGGTAAGTCTAGGCGACTCTCTTACAGAAATGACAGTTCGATAAATTTAAATGAAATACGCCTTTGATATGGTTTATTTCTTGATGAAGACTTCTGGAAAAAAATGAATTAAACTCTTATTGAATTTTAGAATTTTATTGCCATTCAATCACAGGGCTACAAAAATCATATAGCAAGATCTCCATCCATCTTCGCAAGCCAAGGGTTCTAACTTCACTATGTTCCTGACGTTCGTAAGGAACATAGTGAAGTTAGAACCCTTGGCTTGCGAAGATGGATCTCCATCGAGATTTAGCTGCGATATTTTGGAGCCCTACGATAACGTTATCTTTCTCTTTTTCTCCCTTTCATATTCTCTATATGTATTATTGAAAGAATTAGGTCGTTATTCGTAATGCTGTGCTCTTTCTTTCTTTTGAAATAGTCAAGGTCGGTGGCCTTTGTACTTTGAAAAAAAAAATATTGGTAAACTTGGATATCAAAATTTGATACCAAGTATTTGTAGACTCTATTCGGTATATTGGTATACGTCTGAAAGTACGGCAGAATCTCAAAATTCCGAAGAAAGAACAAAACAAAAATAGAACGAAATATCTAAAGAAAAAAGAAAGAATATGAATCAAAAAGGATATAAGGACGATCGATCGTATAGTTTAGATTTGTTCGCCATTTGAATAGTTGAGATTGTTATTGAAGTAGAGTCTTAATTCAAGCAATGTTTTCGTATGCCCATGCATAAAAGATTGACAAACCGTAACGTAATAATATCTCTCTCTATCTCTCTCTATCTCCCCCCCCCCCGCCCACCTTTCTCTGTCACCCATATTTAATTTCCTAAAGGGGTGATGTGTGCAGTCACGTTTATGTTGCTATGGCTCTGCATATTATGAAATTTATCACCAAAGAGTAATGTTTATGTCATTCTAGTTTATCGATCACGTTTGATTTATTTATTCTCATTCTACGTTTAGTTGACACGGAGTTTTTGCTGCATGTTTCTTTTCATTATTAATGAATGTGAACAGATAAAAATCTTTTGTTTTTCTTCTATATTATATTAGCAAGAGACAGTCATTATGTTTGCTATATTTAGTTTTGCGCTAATTGTCTAGGGAGACGACACTTTGGATACATTTGTTGAAAAATATTGCTGTTTCAAAATACAGAACTTAAAAAGACCTTCGTTTAGAGTAGAAAAGTTAAAGCTTTACAACAGGTGTTTGTAAGACAATTTTATCATGAAGATCTCCCCATTCAATAGTTTTTAATGAAAATAATCAACACAACTCTAAGCTTACAAAAGTTTGAAGAAATAAAGAAAATGTATTCGCGACTTTATCTTGTATTTTTTTTTAATTGGCAAGAATTGTCTGACATTATTTTGGTGAAACGTCTATAAATTTACCAAAGTAAAAGTAGAAAATAATGCATTAAGTGTAAATGCAAAAATAAATTATTCAATCGGGCGATAGTTGAAGTATTAAATCATGATTTAGTAGAGCCGACAAGCAAATTTATGTCAATTGACATAGATCAGTCTTAACACCCATACAGTCTGATCAGACCTTTGTTGTGCGTTTTATACAATACAATATTTTTTTATTTTGTTCACAGTTTACAATACAATTATTACAATATTAAAATACATGTGAGCTAGAAAGTAATAATAGTCAATAATTTATTGTGCGTTTTATAGATAGCTTCTGACATAATGTGCACACGCTTAAAATTTGAGAATATTTCTAATTGATTGTGGCTGTCGAAGTATCTCAATGTCGGTCTATATTGCACGCCTGAACTTGTTCGAAAGTGCACACATATCGATGGCTCAGTGCGAAACAGTTGTAACTGCCTATAAAGATATAGGCAGTCACAACTGTTTCGCGCTGAGCCATCTTTATGCTCATTTGTGAACCACATTCCCGAAAATCTTAGGCATTAAACAAAGGACAGTTTGACGAATTATTTAGAATAGATTAAGGATAGTCCAGTGAAAGTTTGATCCAGTATACACGGAACGAATCAACCTAAAATATGGTGAAGACTTCAGGGCCCAACTTTTCTCAGGCTCAACTGAGAATTTTCTCGAATTTTGAATTCAAATAAATGTATGAAACTAAAAGATAATATTAATAAGTTGTTATTTATGACAACTTATTGATATTATCTTTTATGTTAATACATTAAAATGAGTATTAAAACAGAATTACGACTTTGATCTCATTTTGAGATTTGATAAAATTTTGATTTGAGAATAAGAAAAGTTTTATAACCTAGGTCCCAGGTTGTGATGCAAAGACTAATATAAGGCTTTTGACCCACTTGGCTCAAATAAGAAATTGTTTTAAATTTCTGGGTTAGTGCTAGTTTTTTGAAATAAGGAATCATTAGCTCCTTTAACTTGAAATTCTGGGGGTCAAAACTTAATTTTAAGGGGTCAAAACAACAAAAATATCAAATAATGTGTTGAATTTTGAAGTTTCCAGTGCCAAATTATCCCCACCCCTTTTTTATAAAGACATGAAGAAGGAGTAAATCTCTATAATTCTAAAAGGTATAAACGATTTAAAATATCATTAAAAATTTTAGTTATAAAACCCTCTTTTGAGCCTTAGAAACTTCTCTCCTAGGGGATACACAGGGCTTGCGTAAGTGTTTAAATTTGAGGAGTCATTGACTATTAAACCATGAAATTCCGAGGGTCAAAACCCATTTAAAGTGGTCAAATCAACAGAGAGAGCCCCTTGTCAGTATAACTTTCTACTTGTTTCAGTATTAACTACCCTATTCTTATAAAGATATGAAATTAGCAATTAAATTGTAGAATTCAAAATAGTACATACGATATATCACTGAAAAAAAATGAGTGATAAAAAGTTTTGACGCTTTGAAATTTCTCTCAATGGGTCAAAAAGACTCATCTGGAGAATTTCTAAGGGTCAAAATATGTTTTTTTTCTAATTTTTGAGGGTAAAAACCCTGGATTAGGGTCAAACACGAGCTCTGGGATACTTTTAAAAGTTTTAGGGTCGAAACCTTGGTTTCAGTTTCGAGCCGATGGCCTGTAATTTCGAACATTATTTTTGAATACTTCTTAGTACAATAAAGATGGGCAAATTGCTTCAAAAGGTGATATGAGACGGCATATCGATAAAATGGAACGTCAGGAAGTTCAGAGAAAACAATGAATTAGCCTTTTTTCACACAAAGCCACATCAAAGGCGTTATTAAAACGTTGAAGATACTAAAAGACAAGTGATGAGAGGAAATAAAATTCGTAACCCACCAGGAAAAAAGGATAGTCTTGGAATTGTTGCAAGGGCGTAACTACTATTACGAACATTACGCAAGTGCGTAATTTCACGCAAGTGCGTAATAGAAATAAACCCATTTTTGAAAAATGCCGTTGATGAATGATCATTACACCGAAACTACAGCTTATTCGAGCTGTAGTTACGATGTTCTGATTATTTACCAACGCTCAGATCATAGAAAAGGGAAGCGGACGGAGGTCATATATCTTTTGTCGCAGTCTACATATCGCCTTTATCCTATATATTCTATGTTGGTCGCCTCCTGAGTGCGTACAAAGTTCAAAATCCTAGTTACGCCTTAAACATCGATCCTAGTTAGATTTCACAGATTGCAAAGACTTAATTATTCCAGCCCTTTTCTGAATCTTACCTTATTTTCATACTTTCTCATATACATACACTGTTTTTAGAACTGCGATCACGGTCTGACATCTGTTGTGTCCAATCTCAACCAAGGAATAGTTGAGTAGATCTATATGTGATGTTCCTAAAAAAAAGTACGAATAAGGGGTGAATTATCTAAACCGGCCACTGGTTGAGCTAAAACAACATTGTGAAATTGACAAGATGAATGATTTTGGAATAGGTTTGGAATGAGTTTGAATTAGTGTGTGAAGCGATTTAGAGTGAAATTTAAGGGAGGTAATCCAATACCGCTAGTTTTTTCGGGATGAGCAAAATTAACGATATTAATTACCTCCCTTTTATAAAATATGCATAAAAGTTCTATAAATATCTTCCTGTTCTCTAAAAACCAATCAGTCGCGTAAAATTTCAATTATGTCAGTGAAATCGCCTTTTTCCTTTTTATATTTATTTTGAAAGTACAGTCAACCCTGTCTTAAGCAAGCACCCAAGGGACATTTGAAAAGTGCTTGCTCAAGGCAGGTGCTTGCTTAATACAGGTCAGTTTCAGTGTAATTGGTTCATTTGGGAACTCAGTGGAAGCTTGCTAAAGACAGGTTGCTTGCTAAATACAGGTGACTGCTAAGACAGGTTTGACTGTAGTTATTAATTGTAACTTTTTAGCAGTTTTGGGGCGTTTTTTATTAATTTGTGTAAGTATTTTGAATGAATGAAAGGAGCGCTGAGTGAGCGATTAAAATAGTTTCGATTGAGATGAACGTCAAATTTACGATGAAACTAACTGTACCTTCAACCCGACTACTTATTTAGCTAGAACAGAAAGATATGGGTACCATTTTCTTACCATTGTCAGCCAATTACCTTTCTGAACGTAAGGATAGTCAGTCTATACATAGAGTCAGTTATATTTGTTTAGTATCATTAGAAGACTGATCAAACATGACGCATTGATTATTGGTGGTCATAATTGCCCACTTTTCTCAATTAGCAGGCTGATCTTCCTTCCCGATAATACTTAAGTTGTTTTGATATTAAGCATTGCGTGGAAACAAAAACAAAATGATTCCCTTCTCTTTCCCCCATACAGTTAGTTACATCATGAAATTGACATTCGCCTCAATCAAAACTATTCTAAATCGCTCACTCAGCGCTCCACTC
Organism: Fragum whitleyi; assembly: GCA_948146395.1. Classification (NCBI taxonomy): domain Eukaryota; kingdom Metazoa; phylum Mollusca; class Bivalvia; order Cardiida; family Cardiidae; genus Fragum; species Fragum whitleyi. Next base: position 27,149,278 of record OX411553.1, read on the forward strand.
ATTCATTCCAATCACTTACTCAGACCATTCAAATGCGCCCTAATATAGAATCACCAAGGTCATTCATAATAAATTTGGATAGAGAAAAATCGCGATTTCACTGACATAATTTAAATTGTAAGCGTCTAATAGGTTCTTGAAGAAATAGGAAGCTATCTTTAGAACTTGTATGCATTTATTATTAAAGGGATGTAATCAATATCGCTATTTTTGTTCATCCTGAACAAAATTTGCGACATTGGATTACCTCCTGTAAAATTCACTCAAAACTCGCTCCACACACTCAATCAATTTCATTCCTTAAATCATTCAAAACTCATTCACCTTGTCAATGTCACGATTTTGTTAACTGTATTATACGTTTGGAGATGGATTGAAAATTTATCGAAAATCCTTATTATACTTATTATTTTTTAAACTTTTGAAACTACTTAATATTCTGTATATGACTATTGAATGAAAATTTAAAACAATGAAAAATCACTTAAAAATGACCATCTGTTATATCGCAATATTTCAAGGTCTCAAAATAAACACGTTTTTCATTGCCTCGAAATTGAACACGTGTTTCAGTGCTCGAATACTACCCACTTTTTAATATTATTCATTTTTATGTAAAATGTAAAAAAGATGTCTGTATTTATAGCCTTGAACATGAAATTCTAATTCATATTTCCTGCTTTAAAGATATTGGTAGGAAAAATTGAAAAAATAATTGACAAATGTCGATACCAAGCTTTGATGTTTTAGTCCTATAAATGTTTATGGTGTCTGAAAATCAAAACCACTAAAACACTTTCCGTCAAATGAAAAACGCGACATTTCTGAAAAATTTAAAATGATTGTTTCCTGTCACTCGATAAAGAACTATTTGGGAACTCCGTTTAATGAATCTTTAAAAAAGAACTTGATTCAAAATAGGGTCAAGCAGAGGTCGCATTTCAAAAATTCTTATAAAGAAATATAAACTGATCTCTCTTGATTTATATAATCAGGGACCCGTTTTACTAAACCTCTTACGATAATTTTTTGCCAAGTCAAAAATTAAAATTGCTTCTACAATAGTAACTAGATATGGAATTCTACCATGCCTCATCCCATTGGAATCGTTCGCTTAAGACGATTCAAATGAGATATTGCAAAGCAGAATCTAACAGTGAATAAAAACACCAGGCACGATTTGTTATTTTGACTTACGATTATTAATTTCTTGGCAAAGAAGTTTAGTAAAACGGGCCCCTGCTTACTGCGAAAGGGTCCGACCAATGTCAGCCTGTGCATGCAGTTATATGATGAAGTCATTCCATTGGTATTAACGTTGAAAATCGCCTACGTTATGCAATTTAACCATAATTTCATGTCATTTCCTTAAAGAAAAATCTTACATGAAAACCGGTATGTCAAAACATTGCGCAAAAAGCCTTATAATAAATAATCAAATACACGTTTCTGGTTGATAGAGTGTGGAGGCCGATGCCCATTGTTACCTTAATGTCAATTCGTTTTTATAGCCATGGATGTGAATGAATAGTCTATCAAAGTTGAGTCTAAAAAAAACGACAAACCCGCGTGCAACGCACACATGCTTCTTTTACAAGGCAAATCAAGATATCGTAAAAAAATCTGGGACCCTGTTTATAATTGGGATATTTTTATATGCAGACATCGAATATTAGAGAATTTAGAGTTATTCAAAAGCCATGAACCCCTATATGTAAAGAAAATGGTTAAATGTGTTGATTTGATACAAATGAATATGAAAATTTCACTTGATTTTTTACACCAATAAAGCCACATATCAAAATATTGAGAGTACTAAAGATTAGAATAAATTGAAAAATTACAATTTGAGAATTGAGAGAAGAGTTGAATAATGATTCGTGTTTAATTCGCTGTCTATGATAAACACAATGGAAAGAAGAAATTTATGAATCATCCATCCTTTTTCTTTTTTAAACTGATTTGTACAACATCGATAAATAAGCACTGCTTACCTTTCAAATTACAGAGCAGGGAAATATTTCCTAGGCGCTTGCCGGTGCTCCATAATTCTGAACTCACGGGCGTACATGTAACAACATCATGATATTGACAAGGTGAATGATTTTGGAAGAGTTTGGAATGAATTTGAATGAGCGTGTGGAGTAAATTTAGAGTGAAATTAGAGAGGCAAACCACTACTGCTAATTTTGTTCAGGATGAACAAAATTAGCGATATATATTACCTTCCTTAATTAAAATATGAATATAAGTTTTATAAATAACTTCCTGTTTCTACAAGAACTATTCAGATACTTAAAATATCAATTATGTCCGTGAAATCGCGAGTTTTTTTCTTTTTGTATTTATTTTGAATGTAGTTGTTAAGTGTATCTTTTAAGTCATTTTGGGCTTTTTTATTCGATTTGAGTGATTTAGAATGAATGAACGGAGCGCTGGGTGAGTGATAAAGACTGGTTTTAAATGAGATTAATGTCAATTTCACGATGGAACTAACCGTATATCGTCTTCGCCAATTGTTTTGATTCAAACACAACGCTATCTTACGTATCCCCATGGATTTGTCTTAAACATAAGATAAAGGCTCTGATTGTCAGGAATAAAATCTTGAATTAGATACTATATCCGGGTACTTTTATAGTTTTCAGTGCTTTGTGTTAGCAATGCGGTGGCTTCATTTTGCCATTTTTTGAAATATTTTTGTACAGTAAGTAACACTGTGAAATTGACGTCCAAGGCCAATTTTACTATAAACGCACGGTTTTCATTCCGAAACTTAAATCTTTAGCGGTTGCACAGATTAAAGTAGACACATAGAACAACATTTTTTTTCTCTTGTAAGAAATCCTAGAAAGTTCCCTTTTGATCGCCAGAAATTTCTTGCGAGGGATTTTGAAACCTGGAAATTAAGGCTATTGTCAAATGTAAAACATTAGATATTTGATTTTTCTACTTTCCAAATTAGAATTTTCTGTGTTTGTTTATAAATTACACATTTTTCGAGTGAAAAGGGCCAGGACATATCTATCTAGGTTTTGGAAATAATGTTATTATTTCACACTGTTTTCGGAAAAAGAAGCCAACATGTTGTTATATGCGGATGAAATTGATTTGAAATACAACTTGAATAAAACGATCGCAAAATTATTTTCAGATATACCTTATAAGCTTTATTTTGTTACATAAGACAAGTGTTATATGCATGGGGATACTGATAATTATGCGTGTTACATTTTTCATTCAACCCTTATAATCCCGATTCCCTATTTTATACTATAATAGAACATGTGTAATTATTCCTTACTTTCTCTGTAATGATAACAACTATAACACGGCAGCATAAACGCATATATCAAATAAGAAGAGATTACATAGAACTGAAATCGCAATAAAATTCCCATGTCATGTGTTTGAACTGTGTACACAAATAGCTCCGCCCATTGTTTACTCACCGTCATCTTATGTGCGATCGTTGATTTTTTTGAATACGCCGCCGTCATAGCGCAGTTGGTAGCGCGTCGGACTGTCATTCTAGAGGTCCCGGGTTCGATCCCCGACGGCGGCACTCATTCTTTCCGACTATTTGTCTCTTTCCAGTGGGTTGATAATCGTAAACCTATGTGAGATAGCAACTGGAGGCTAGGTAAGGATGTGGTGGTTGTACTGGTGAGAGAATTACCAGGAAACCATTGTTAGGTGCTCCAGCCGCCGCGATATAACTGAAACAATGTTGAAAGCGGCGTTAAACTCCATTCAATCAATCAATCAATTATTCTTTTGCCGTCATATAACCAACATGCCAAATGACGCGCTTCGCCTTCTGTGCAACCCTCCCAACGTCAATTTCATTACTTTTTCTTTAATTTTACACAGAGAAAAATGGTTTAATACAATAATAAATCTAGAAGAGGGTAAAAAATTGGTTTGTAACCGTGATATAAAGTATATAATTTCATTTTCGAAATGATGTGTCTATGAATAAAGTCTGATTGGGGAGGAGTTATATGCAAAGCAAAGTCCTCGGGCTTCGCCCTCGGATTTAACCTTTTGCATATAACTCCTCCTTAATCAGACTTTATTCGTCGACACATCATAGCGAAAATAAAATTATTTCATAAATAACATTAAGGAATTGATCTTCACCTCGCCAACATCTTTTATAAATCGCTCTCTCAGCGTCTCACCCAATCTTTCCAAACACACACTAAAAACATTTAAAAGCCAAAAAACGTTTTAAAACACATCGAAATTCCATACTTTGTTCAACTCGTACACCAATTTTAACAAAGGGGAGGGGGGGATAAAATATCGCTTATTTCATCTATTTGAAAGAAATTAGCGACATTGAATTTGTAAAATACCTTCCTTAAATTTCACTGATCACTCATCTTTCAATTTCATTCTTTGCAATTTAACAATGCTCTCTACTGTATTTTAATAAATAAGAGATATGTATGAGGATTCTGACAAGTTTACCACATATAAATGAGCCGGTGTATGACATTTCCAACAATTTGAAATATTTGTTAGGCGCAAACACTGGGCAGCAATGACGACAGACACATACTGTAAATATAAAGTTCCCTAATGGTCTACGGATACTTTTAGACCTTATCTATCTACTAAACACATAGTGAAGACTTTGGCAGACTGTGCAGATGCGCAGGCTGGTCAGAGTCTTTGCTTTGCGCATATTTGAAATTGTTGAAAATCTCACGCACAGGCTCAAATGCTATATACTATTTATTGAAACTTTATAATCCAGATTCCCTGTTTATAACCATAGTGCATGTGAAGATATTTCCTTCTTCCTCTGTAATTAACTGTTTCCGTTTACAGGTAAGGAGATAGATTTGTCAGTTCGTGTATCCGCTGTATATTTCTGACACTCTAATAGACTATGGGCTACTGGGACCCCTGTTCCCCCCCCAGGGGGAATTTTGTACACTATGATTTTCTGAAAGGTACATGTATAAGCAACATTTTAAAACATGTTAGCACTCTGGCGAGTGGGGCTTTTGTAAGATACGTTACTTTGAATTCACCCACCCTAGATCCATATTAAATGCTACAAATTGCTCCAATTTTGTGAAAATCTTTTGGCAAATTGCCATTTTTAGTACTATCTCATACATGATTCTTGAGTATGAGTGATAAAACATCCACAGAAACCTGTATGTTTCATGAAAAAAGGTGAAATATACGTTACAATTACAAAATTTTCCCTCAATATTCGTCTATATAAAGATGTTTGCATTTGGGCGCCAAAAATATTCAAAGTCAACACTTGTTGGCAAAAAACACAAGATAATATGATGAATTCATATTTATTTATAGTTTATATTGGCCTGCATATTACTTGTTTTATACGTATCTATGAAAAGATTTGAGAACATGTCATTTCATGTATTTGTCCTTAATACAATGTAATTTCATATGCTATTCATAAACAGAAATGAGAATGGCAGGTGCAATTTACTACTCTGATCATGCATAATAAAACAAGAATATCATTTATAACTGATTTCCTTATAACATCAAATGCTTTATGTCTCTAAAGGAATGTTGTAACATACGTTACCTCAAAATATTTTACCAAAACCCATTAAAACTGTTTTATTTTTTTTTATCAAAAAGGGTAAAAATTCTTTGAATTTATGGCTCTCACTTCTGTTTCTTTGAAAATGCATCAATACTGAATGCAAATGCGCGACCAACAAAAGATCAAAGATCCACTAGCACTTATGGTATTAAAATTTAGACCTTAATTGAGAAGTCAATATTATATCTTGGAACATCCAAGAAGGAAATTCTTATTAAATGCTAGTTTTTACATATTGTCTTTTGATGTAAGTGATAAATCACACAAATTGAAGTTAGTATCATTTGCAGTATCCCATCCCACAAAGTTAAAAATTTGATAACAAGATTTGAGATCATAATTTTGAAATAGCCAAATCATTAATACATGTATATCCAATTGCTGAAATCAAAATACCTACACCCTTCTAAATCAGCACAGATCGTGATAATCATTTTACATTAGAGATTACAAACATCTTGAAATATTCAATACAAATACTGGCTTTTTGATAGATATGGATATGTACTTTGTGTTGTACTATACTGATTGTTTAATTTCATCATAGGGAAATATCTGTTCAGTGCAATTACATATCTATCCATCACACAATGCAGTATGACAGCTAAAAGAATTTAACTAATTGAAACTTTTTTCAAAATTACTTAGTCACATGTATATCATTTATCTCTAATTTCGTGCATGGGTTTATTTGTTGCCTATAGATGTTTTGAAACAATACCGATGGTCATAATCTAGTAACATATGTTACCATTTGTATGAAACAAGTCGCAATTATCTTAAATGCACTTCAGTGTCAATACTGTAGCCATTTAAATCAAAATTATTGTTTCTCTTTGATTTAGATGGATATTTTGGTTTTACTGCATGTTTTTTTCAAATTGTTTGTCTGGAATTGTGACCAAATACTTAGAATAAAACTAAATGGTTAGTAGAAGAGTCTTGTACTTGTGCACATGAGAAAAATATGAGAGTTATGCCAAAAAACCATGAATTTATTAATTAGAATGGACTTTTTTCAATTCTTTTCTCTACTTTAACACAAACTGCATGTACATGTATATTGAAAGTCAGCAAGCAATGTCAAACAGGAATGCAAATTGAATGTTAAATCACCAGCCATTTACACATAAACACCTATAAAGCTCTTATAAGCATGCGACTTATAGACCCATCATGCAATTTTCTTATTTTTATTAATCAAGTCTTCGGTTGTATTTGAATGAGGGCTTGATATTGATAAAATCCTATTGTTTAAGCAATTTATCATTATTCATTTACTGTTTCAGAATGTAAAGATATAAAAGAAGCTCTGATTCTATCTAAGATATGTTTCTTTCTGCATAAAAATTACTTGTAGTTTGTATCTAGTTCAAAGTTAAAGCATGTTTAAGCTACTACTCAAATCTTTACTTGTGTAAGAACTAATCATGTTCAATAGCATTACAATTGCATCTAATTTTCCTTTGGAAGCAGCAATTATATTTCAATTTTCTAAAAAAAGGTCTTTTAAATGTAACATATATTACTCTCTTTGATAGCTAAATCAAAATGTATATGGCAATGTTCTATTCATTTGAACATAATATGGTTACTGTAGAGTAACGTATTTTGCAAATAGCTTGATTGCCAGATGCATAAAAAATTAAATCTCCCAAAGAACAGAAGCTCATAGAAAAACACAGTAGAACATTGATAAATATAACATTTCTTTTGAATACATTAAATCGAAATTTAAATGTAACATATTTTACTCCCATGTATTGCTTGTAAGGGCTATATTTTTCAAGTCATAATGTAAATGGGCTTCAAATATCTCCAGAATCACAAATATCATTAACAAAACACAATATTATTGAATTTTTACTAAATTACAGGTAATTTCTATAACAAGACAAACAACTGAAATTGTTTAATGAAAATTTTATGGGTTGGTATCTTTAAAGTAACGTATCTCACATTTGCCCCGGTGGCCAGACTGCTAACATGTTTCAAAATGCTCAATATAGCACAGGCTTTAAGAAAAGCAATGTTAACAATCTTCCCAATGGGGCAGCTATGGAAAAATCATTCCTATCTATGTGCCTTTCTTTGAAATTCAAAAGTAACGTATTTTACTTCCAAATCATGCCTTCAAGGGGAATTTATTTACAAATAATTAGTATGAATTTGCTCTACATACATTCAGCAACATAAATTTTGGTATTAAAAGATCACTTCTGGTCATTTTGACTCATTTTTTCACTGTACAAACCTAACATCTTGTCTTGAAAATTTGATAGGTAATTTACTTTGAGGTAACGTATCTCACTAACGCCCCACTTGTCAGAGTGCTAATAAGTCTCAAAATGTTCTATATACCATGGACTATCTAACAGGCAATGTTAACAAAATTCCCAGTGAAGCAGGGATAGACAATTTATTTCTATATTCATAGTTTTCTATGAAATTTAAGGGTAACGTATTTTACTGCAATATCACGACTCTTAAGATGACCAGATTTTTGAAAATATTCCATAAATGGATCCTACAGTTAATCAGCAACACAAATATATGTATAAGAATTCAACATTTTGTCATTTTGACTTCAATTTTTTGGGTACTCTTATAAAATACATTTTCAAAATTTTGAGGGGTGTGCTACTTTAAAGTAACGTATCTTACAAAAGCCCCACTCGCCAGAGTGCTAACATGTCTCAAAATGTTCTACATACCATGGACTTTCAGAAAAATATGGTCTACAAAATTCCCCCTGGAGGGGGGGGGGGGGGGAACAAAACCCATTCTGGCTCATGGACTAAAGACATTGACATCTAAACTTTAACCACGACCTTAATGTAAATAAAAGGTGAACGACAAGGTTAATTTCTTTTTTTTCTAAATTTCCTTATATTTTTATGAAGCCTACACATATTTCCATAATTTTATTTTCGGTCATTCATATGTTTGCTAATCTATATTCTAAATCGTCTTTGGACTAGAAGTTCAATAATAATAATAAAACGATAATAATAATAATAATAATAATAATAATAATAATAATAATAATAATAATAATAATAATAATAATAATAATATTATTATTATTTATACTACTACTACTACTACTACTACTACTACTACTACTACTACTACTACTACTACTACTACTACTACTACTACTACTACTACTACTACTACTACTACTACTAATAATAATAATAATAATAATAATAATAATAATAATTTTGATAATGATAAATAATAGTTATTATAACAATTTGATGGAGAAATTTAGAATTCAAAGGAAAACTTCAATACGACTTTGCTTGTGAAAATCAATAGGAAACCAATTAAGTCATGCACGTTATTGTTATATGAATATAGAGTGATTACAATAGAACATAGAACATAGAAACATGAATACTTTTGCGAATCTTACTCTGCATTCAAGAAAAATATCGATTACTAATCGTGACAAGCTGTAGATGTTACAGTTAATAACATCGTGAAATTGACAAGGTGAATGATTTCGGAATGATTTCGGAATGAAATTGAATGAGTGTGAGGAGCGAGTTTTGGGTGAATTTAATGGGAGTTAATCCTATATTGTAAATTTTGTTCGGGATGAACAAAATTTGTGATATTGATTACCTCCCTTTAATAAAAAAGTGCAAAAAGTTCTGTGCACAGCTTCAAATTTCTTCAAGAACCTATGAGGCGCTAACTTTTTGAATTATATCAGTGAAATCGCGATTTTTCTCTGTCAAAATTTATTTTGAATGATGTTGTTGATTCTATATTTTTCAATAGGTTTGATCGTTTTTTAATGATTTGAGTGAGTGTTTGGAATGAATGATTGGAGCGCTGAATGATCGATTTAGAATGGTTTAGATTGAGGCGAATGTCAATTTCACGATGTTATTAACTGTACGGTGTAGTATCGACTTGTAGGCTATACACTTGCGACATGTTGATGTATAGTCGCTGATACAGTTTAAAATCGTGAAATTGACACTCATTCTAATCAAAATCATTCTACATTATTCACTCAGCTCTCCATTCATTCATTCATTCATTCCAAACACTCACTTAAATCGACCAAAAACGCTCCGAAATCCTTAGTAAAAATTTCACAATCGTTCATTAGGATTAATGTTTCATTCAATTCGATCAAACTATTCTACGATTTCATTGACTGGTAGGGATATTAAAGAGTCTGGTTAGTCCACGAAGACACACAGATAGAAAAGAACGTATGCATTATTAAAGGGCGTCAATAAATATTGCTTATTTTGTATATCTTCGAACAAAATAAGCGATATGGGGATACATGCCTTTAATTTCACTCAAAACTCGCTCCATACACTCATTCAATTTCATTCCAATAATGTTTAAAAATCATTCATCGTGTCAAGTTCACGATGATCTTAATTGATATCTGACTGAAATAAAATGGAGAGAATCATTCCAAATACATATAGGGGACTATCATTCGGAACACCACTCGGCCAATCTCATCTCACGATCAACCTCGGATGTTCATAGACGGACTATTTTTGAAAAGTACGGGAAAATCTTGGAAAAAATCGATGACGTCAGTTAAAATGTCGTTAGCCCTCAAAACTTTGAGTGAAAACATTCGACGTCGCCAACGCTACTTGTTTAAGTCACTGACGTGAAACCATCGAATCCTAATAAAAATATCTTTAGATTCTTAAATAACGGCTGAAAAAATCTTAATTTTTGAGAATGATTCGTCATTCTCAAAAATTAAGATTTTTCAGCCGTTATATACTGTAAAAAATATAAATCCACAGTGCTAGTTTTTCTTACACTGTTTCCGCCTAAAAATGCACGATTTCGTTACATACCCATCCGCCTTACATACATCCGAGGTATGTTGTAGTTTACGGAAATGGCCGAGTGATGTTCCGAATGAGGGGACTATACGATTGCGACATGTTCAAATTCGACCGAATGTCACGTGATCACGTGACAAGCTCTTTTTATGCATCTTCTTTTTTGTGGTGGTCAGACCTTCAAAAAGTCTTCATTACGATAATTTTCTATAAAAATTAACACTGTTTTCCATTAAGCCTTGTCATGCTGAATAAAAAAAAACCTGAAAAAAAAATTAGAGCTGAAAGCTTTGTATTTCCTCATTGTGAGTCAGCGTTTGATTTTGAAAATATAATTTTTGAAACTTCTCTGGTTACAAAAGGAAAATCAGGTTGTATGAACTAAGATCAGACTGCACATATGTGCAGGCTGGTATTTGTCCATACCTCCTGCAAAAGCAAGAATATTCCGGGATCAGCATGAGAAGGGTTAAAATGAAAACACATTATACCACACTCTCATATCTTAATCGGGATAACTTTTCAACAATGACGTTGGGGTGGAGATGGGGGCATTTTGGTGCATTTTTGGATTTTCTTCGGTTTTTAATCATGCTTATTGAATTTGAATTATCTTGTTTTCCATTTTTTGTAAAATCGTTTGCCTTGGATATACAAAAAAATAAATGGATGTCATAGAACAAGTTTTTACAAAGATACATTCAACTTTTTTTTGAAGGTGCTATCAGTGTACCAACTTTTTTTTTTGGTAAATCTCTTTTTTCCAATAGTACAATATGGTTTTTTATAGTTACAGGTTGATATAGCAAATTCTCTATTGGCATGGCAGGGTGAGTATTAGAGGAGTTTACCGGTAAACCGTGCACCTATTCTGAATAAATACAATATGTATCTACAAACAATTTTGCTAGAGTGACTATACGAAAGTCTATTAAGCGACCATCTTTTATTAAAAAAAAACCCGACTGTTTTCAAAATCCCTTTCTTTAAACCAAAATATCTTAAATAGTATAAATAGTTGGTCTAAAAATTATCAAAAATGAATCATATTTTATTACGACTCACCAGAATCATCTCAAGACGGTTCTACTGAGTTTTAAAAACAATGGGTTTTTGCGAGTTTTGCAAGAATATGCACTTTCAGTCGAAAAAGAAGTTGCTTAATTGCAAACAACGTGTATATGAGGCGGCCTTTTTCATTATCGACTATTTTTGAGTGGTGGTTGCAGTAGTCGCTTAACAAAGTTTTACTGTATATAAGATTGAACTCGCATTATCATTGTTTGGTTTAGCTTCGCCCTGCCCTGTCAACAAAAGTCATACGGTATACATATATACTAGTCAAAACTTCTAACCGTGTACCAACTAGTTGACACAGCATCTGGGGCTAGGTTATAACTTCTATTACGTTTTAACTATAAAACTTTAAAAATGTGATAACATCCCATATGATTTTTTTATGATATCAGGTAATTGTTTTTAGAACAATGATATCATGCGGTTATTTTTAGAAACTTGCATTTCGGTTAGAAACATCGACGAAAATAAGTCAAATAGAGGTCATAAGATAAATAAAATACGTATTAAGTGTATTACATGAAAAAAATCTAACTCGGATGTGAGAATTGATAATTGTCTCGGTTTATGAAAACATTCATGTACACGTTTGTTGTGATGCAACTGTCTACGTATTTCCCTGAATTGTGTACAAATATTGAAGTATTGAGCAAGTGCATGTCATTTCCAACAGTTTCAGACTTGCGCAAAGTACAAAGATTGAGCAGCGTCTACAACGACACATTACAATACGAATACAAACTGACCACATGAAGAGGAATTAAGACCTTACCTATCTATATAGCGCAAAGTGGAGGCTCTGATCAGAGTGTGCGGTTGCAGAGACTGGTACGAGGCTTGGCTTTGCGCATCTTCGCAATCCAAGGGTTCTATCTCCACTATGTTCCTTACGAACATCGTAAGGAACATAGTGGAGTTAAAACCCCTTGCGAAGATGGGCTTTGCGCAAAAATGAAATTGTTACTTATTAGCACTCATTTCCTATGTTTCGAAAGAAATTGCTGGGGCCGTTTCTCTTGTGGACTTTTCTTTATTCTGCACACTGGGCCGCTTTCAATGTGAAAATGAAACATTATTCCTTAAAAGTAAGAGAGCGAAAGGAAAATACAGCCCTGAGCTCAGGATGCAAAAAAAGCACACGCTAAAATACTATTGACTTTGTAACTTATTAGAGATGCACAAGGTTAATTAAATTATCAATTGTCATTTTCATCTATACACCTATAGAACAACTAGATCTGTGTTGCTTGTGTAACATGTGCCTTGTGCACATGGTGGATATTCTGAACTTGGCATGACTTATACAACCCTCAATTACTTGGCGCCCAAAATTTCCTAATTGTCGTAGCCATAACTTCATTTAAGGTTGGTGTAACGACATTTGAGCCTTGCGTGAGACTTCCAACAATTCCAATTGATTGAATTGATTGAATGGAGTTTGACGCCGCTTTCAACATTGTTCAGTTATAGCGCGGCAACTGGAGCACCTAACAATGGTTTCCTGGTATTTTTCTCACCAGTACAACAACCACATCCTTTCCTAGCCTCCAGCTGCTATCTTACATAGGTCTACGATTATCAACCCATTGGTGAGAGACAATTAGTCGGAAAGAATTAGTGCCGCCACCGGGGATCGAACCCTGGATCAAACAATTTTAAACATGAGCGAGGTAAAACCTCTGACGCGCCTGTGCATCGGCACAGTCTAACCAGAGTCTTCACTGTTCACTTAGTAGACAGATAAGGTCTCAAAGTATATGTAGACAATCGCGTAACTTCATAACAGAATGTGTTTGTCTATGCTGTCCAATGCTTGCCCTTCACGCAAATTTCAAATTGTTGGAAATATTACGCATAGGCTCATTTTGTTCCCGGCTAAAAGATGTTCTGTATTTGACAACCTTCGCTTGATGTCAACAGGTGATATTCCTAGTTTCTTTAATTAATGAACAAATCAATAAAATAATATTTTTTATCAGTGGTTGCCAGGCGTCCATTGTGTATAAAATATCCTTGTGACAACGATATATCATATATTTACTTTCCTACCGTCAATTTATTTCTTTCAACTTACGTCGTAGTACAACCGACTCAAGTATTCTGATTTATGTAAAAACATTATTTGCAGAATTAGAAATCATTCTCTCAAATTCTAATCATAAATACGTTTTTTTTTCTAAACCTTGATATTTTACTCTGTTATTTTTGAATTGCTTTTTACACATTACTTATCACAATCAAACAGTAATACGGCTTTACCATGGGGACAAATGCACCTATCCAAGTGGCTCTGTCTCATACAATAGCATTTCTTCCGAAACACTATGTGATTTTTTTTTAATTATTCAGGGCTTTGGCATACGCATGTGTCGTTGTTGTTTTCAAAACTATTTATTTTTTACTAAACTTTTCATAGCCCTAATCGCTGCTTTTCTTATTTGCATGGGAAGGTATCCCGCCTTTTCATTTTACAAAATAAGGGGGGAAAGGGTTTTCACAATATTGGAAAAAACACATACGTTCATTGGCCAAATTCTTTTAAAAATCAGCGGTTTTGAAGGAATTTTTCGCCTCAGAAACTGGTACAATTTTATCTTTTGAAAGTATGTGATGCAAATTTAATTGACCAAAGAAAATCTATTTATAGACAGTCATTGTCTAAATACATGTAAAGGTATCAACATGTATGTTTTTGAAAGCTATCAGCTCTTACTGAACTTATTCAACAGCAAAACATATTACTGGATAACCTACACTACCGTCCAATGGTTTATCAACTCTAACATGGAAAGGTACCTTCAAATTTTGATATAGTGACTATGCAATGTTAATATACAACACGTTTGATAAAAAAATCATTGGGCGGATACATGGCGACTTGTGCCTCTTGCTATCTTAACAAAATCTGTTCATGGCAATCTGCTTTGTACGTGCACATACTTATTGAAAACAGTTCCAGATTGTGTAAAGAGGCGAAGACCTAACTACGGGCATTGGGAAATTCAATTTTGTGTGTTTGAAATATTTCTTTTTCTATTTCTTTTTGTTTTCTTCTTTTTTTTAAAAGGGGGATAAGCCCATAGCTCCCTCGATCATAGGGGTATTGCAAGAGGTACTCTTAAGTTGGCTGAGCAGCTGGTGTCTCAGATGAAATCTTTTGGTTGTACTGGTGTGAGAAAATGAAAGCATGTGTTGGTTACCAACCTTCCTGATATAAACGGAAAAAATGAAATTGACATTAATCTCCACACAAACAAACAAATTCACGAACTTGCATAAACGTGCTACTCGGTAAACAGACATCAAGTTCCTGCGTTCAATGGTGAAGGATTAATTTCTCAAATATGTCATGCACCAGGACCTGAGGCTACAAAACTTTTCTACTTCTAAAATAAGAATGTACTAAAATTTTAAATCTAGATTAAAGCTATGATTCTGTAATTACGAGTTAATTCATGTATTAATAGGAAAGAAAATGTTAATAAGTTTTTTTTATCTTTTAGCACTTTTACAAGCTCATATAGTTATTTAAATGCTAAGATTTAAAAAAAAAATCACAGTGAAGAATGAGAAAATGTTTATGACATTGGGCCCGGATGCCACTTCGGAATAGTATTTTGGATAAGATCATAGTAGAACATGATAGACGGCCTTTGCATTTCCAATAATTCCGGCTTGTGCATTTATTTCCATTAATTTATTGTAGCCAACGTGACACAAGACTTTATCAGCGACGCCCGTGTTACAGGGATGAGTGGTTTTGGGGCAATGCAAGATACATGACGAAACTACTGCTGAGATCCGCCATGGTTCTTTAACCTGCTCGATGTAAAGCACCGTCACATAGTTCTTCAGTTTTACGTATCACCCGAAAGGCAATAAGTTTGTTAGCTCGGGAATCGAACCCATTCTATCGACATTCAATTGAGGATTTGAAGTCAGGCGCTCTACCGACTTAGCTTATCGGACTGATTCCAGATTGCGTATGCGTCGATCCTTAAAAGTCTGCGTAGTCCGTGCAAGATAATTAGAGCGATACTTTACGTAAATTCCGGGGTTCCCTTTTTGCGTAACGAGTTACAATTATCCTGCGAGCCGTTTCATATCTCGCGTAAAATATTGGATTCCGTTTAGTTCTGGGAGAATAGCTATTCAAATGAACAAAAAACAAACACAAAAGAATTCTTCGATTTTTCTGACATAATTGTTATACTTATAACTGCTGACCGCTTTTGTTTTCGCTTATCCTGACATTGTTGTTTTAAGTGTTACAGTAGGTTACATCGTAAAATTGACATTCATCTCAATAAAACCCATTCTAAATCAATCACTCAGCGCTCCGTTTATTCATTCCAATTACTCGCTTAAATCGATCAAAAACGCTCCAAAATGATTAAAAAAAAGATACACCAACAATTTCACTTAAAATGAATATAGATGGAAAAAATCGCGAATTCACTGACATAATGAAATTGTTCAGGTCTGATTGGTTCTTGAAGAAAAAAGGAAGCTAATTATAGAACTTGTATTCATACCGTATTAAATTTGATTTAATTCAACTCGAAATTCGCTCCACACATTCATTCAAATTCATTCAAAAATCATCCACCTTGTCAATTTCACGATGTTGTTTACTGTACCGCTTTTCAAACAAAAAAAGGTTAACCTGTACTAATTCAGCAAAGGTGCCGAGTGCAAATTGCTTACTATTTGAATAATCAATAAAGGGGTGTGGGAATAAGCATTCTCTCCACTTGTCCAATTGACAGTAAAAGATGATTTCCGACGTGTCTAAGATCACAATGAACTTGTCCGACAAAAAGAGAAAAGATGAATATGAAGAATAGTTATTTTAAAGAAGAAAATGCTGGAACAGAATATTTCTTCAATAAAAAAATGTGTTCTACCCCTGAGTATTAGGCTAACTAATCTGTTACATCTTTGTAGTGCCATTCCCAGATTTACCCTTGTATTTACATGTCCACGGATAAGTACAGTAAACATCGTGAATATGGCACTCATGTAAATCAAAATCAATCTTAATTGCTCACTCCTCGCTCCATTCATTAATTTCAAAACACTCACCCATTCCAAAACGCTCCGAAAACATTTATAAAAAGTAAGATCAACAACTCCATTCAGAATAAATTCATATCTAAAGAAAAAATCGCGATTACACTGACGTAATTGATATTGAAAGTGTTTGTTGGTTCTTGTGGAAATATGGAGCTGTTTTGTAGATATTTTATGCATGTCATATTAAAGGGAGGAAATAAATATCTGATTTTCTGACCAAAATTAGCTATATTGTATTACCTCCCTTTAACTTCACTCAAAACTCATTCATGGCTTGCACTCAATTTCATTCCAAAAAATCATTCAAAAATCATTCATCTTGTCAATTTCACAATGTTGTAAATTTCAGTGTCGAACGCTATCTCATAATTTCATGAGGATGTAAAGCATTTTTTGCCCAGACACATTGAGCGTCTCTGGTTTTAAATAAGCCACGTGTTCACAATAGCAAAGTGCTCGCGAGTACCACTAATTTTAGCACTCATTTCCAATATTTCGAAAAAAATTACTGGGTCTGATTTTCAATCTGCCTGCAGACTCTTCATTATTCTGCACATAGGGCTGCTTTCAATTTGTAAATGAAAAGTTATTCCTTCAAAGTAAGAGAGCGAAAGAATAATACAGCCCCGAGTTCGGGATGACAAAACGTGGCAAGATGTTTGCATATTATACCCCACTTTGCACGCGAGTTCACGTGCAAAGCGAAGTGTAATTTTCAAACAGTTTGCAACGTCTTATCGTCCTAAACGCAGGGTAGGCGAATCCTCGAATAGATCAATTTAAACATTATTAAGGTCAATTTTCAATTTAATTAATTTGTCATGTTGTCAATTTAATTTTTTGGGGTACCTAATTTATTCTCAGATGAAAAATAATTTAGTCAGTATTTTTGCTTCTTATAAAAGTTAAATTTAAAAAAAAGATAGAAAAAAGTGACATTTTCTAACTTTTATAAAACAATTGATCAATCAATGCTTAACTTTTTTCTCTAAATCACGCAGCAAGACGACCCGAGTAAAGGTTGCATCAAAGAAAGATATCTATTAGGTGCACTTGCTTTGCTTAACAGGTAATGTACATTTGAACAAGAAATTTAGATTTTGAAAGTATTTTTATATCAAGAAATAAACCGAATCGTAATTTTGGTTTAGCTTGCAATGAAAATCATTCTGACTGGTTCATTGAGCAAATGCCATTGTCGGGCGTGCGCATAATTAGAATGCTAAAAAACAATCATTGCCTATGTGGCTACTGTACAGACTGATCTGAGTATTTTCTGTTCACATGTAGAATTGTTGAAAATGTTATGCATAGGCTCATAGAAAGATGACTGAAAAATCACGTGCACCATCTATCGCCAATGTTAATGTATCATATTCGAAAAAATAATTAGTTGGAGCAAGACGATATTCGTTATGCAAACCCAGTTCTATTTATATACCGGGTTAATTGAAACCGGAAACCTAAAGTACGGTGACATCCGCTTTACGATCATTTCGTTTACATTGTAACTAATGGCGACGAAATTTGATATATCTGAACCATTCAGCTGCTTGACACTGTTTGAGAATCATGAAATGCACTGGAATCAATTAAAACATATCAAATTTCATACGTGTTTAAAACTAGTCACTCAAGTATTTATTGCATTACATAAATGTTTTTTTATAAACATTTTAAAAACGTTTTCGAAATTGACAAAGTGTAGCCGCCTTTTTTGACTTTCCACAAGGCAGGCCGCTTTAGTTATTTAGAAGATGTATGACCGACAATACGAAATATTAGTTAAATAGTTGGAGGTTTTAAAAATAAAAGGTTGATTTAATTTACTTGGTAAAAAAATGAATAACATGGAGTGATGTACCTAATAGGCTATATAGTTTCCTGAATTCTTGATCCGTAATTTGCCTTATTTGGCTTAGTACATGTAGCTATTTACCTCGAATTTATCATGTTGTTCTACATGTAGATGACCAGTCATTGCTTGCGTCAAAGATGCTAAATTTTTTGCAAATGTTTTTAAATTTTAACCCATTCTGCACTTGAGTACACGTGCTACACCGTGTACTTTTCTCAAACATTTCTTTAATGCCACATCTTGTGCGCCGGGCTGTTGTTCAAAATGATAGGACAAAATGATTAAGTGCAACAACCGAAACTTGGTATAACGAGATAATGTCGGCATAGAAAATTGTTAAGTTGTGCTTTATTTGGTACTAGTTTTCAGGGATTTTAAACCTTTTCAAGCTGAACCCGGAATATTCTTGCTTTCGAGGTCAAAGATAAGGCTGCACATAGGTGCAGTCTGTTCTTAGTTTTAAATACCCTGACATTTTTCAACCAAGGAAAGATTTAAAAATAAATAAAAATAAACAAACTAAATAATAATTAAAAAAAAAAAAAAAAAAAAAAAAAAAAATACTGACTCTCCATTAGTACAATAAGTGCTTCCCGCTTTCTGAATTTATTGTAATTTGTCAACATTTTCATTCACGGCTAAGGTTACACAGGAGCTATAAACAACTCATTGGTGACAATTTACCGATACAATACTCTCGGTGATTGCGTTTGACACTTAAACAAACCCTGCGTTCAGGATCACCAAACGGTGCAAACAGTTTTCCAATTGAACCCCGCTTTGCACGCGGGTGCACGTGCAAAGCGGGGTACAATTGGAAAACTGTTTGCTCTCTATGGTGTTCCAAACGTAAGGCAGGGTTTTGTCTCCAAAAACTGAAAACTCGTATTATGACTCCTCAATTGTGCTATATATACGCGGGAGTCATGTTGACCCTTTCAGTACTCAGTTTTACATATTGATATTGCTGTAAACTGTTAGTGTATCAGAATGTACGAAAGAAATAATTAAGTAAGGCTTTCAGTGTTACCAGTAATTAATTGTATTTACATGTTAATCACAAATATTATTATTTTGACCTCTTGAACAGAAGTTTGAGCTATAAGAATTAATTGGTAAGGGACCAATGACTCCTGTATGGAAAAGACTAGCAAAAACTCTGATTTTCCATTTTCTGGTTTCCAGCTAATGATGTCTAAGAAAAGAAGACCGAAATCATTTTGTGTGGATCATCCAGGAGAAAAGAAATGATTCTATTTATTCTATATTTATTTATCTAGAACATGAAAAGCCTATTAAAAGTGTTTTATAAGAAATATAAAGGATTAAACTGAGTTGCGTGTTTCTAGTTTACAACAGACATAGCGTAAAAATAGCATTAGTCTAAAGACATACTGTTCATCTAGGGCAAAAAACTGATCAAAGAAAGATTATTGGCCTGTGGTACGACACTGCTTTATAGAGACAGAAAGATAGGCTTCATTCATTAACTTAATTGAGTTTACTTTTTGTAATTGAGTCTCGGTCATAACTTATATAAGTAGGTCGCTCTGATAGTTACGGTTAATTTCATCGTTAAATAGGTTTCTCAGTGTGAATGAAGATCTTCTTCGGGTTGAAAAGAAAGTAATCTTTTAATTAAATTGAACGATTTAGATTGGTTACGAGACTAAATAACACATTAAGAATACGGCTGAGGCGAACTCGAATGAAAAGAATCGCCGAGGGTTCCCGGATGTCTCTCTTGTTCTCATTATCGTCCTTGCACAAACGCTTTGTCTAACCTATAGTTAGGGTGCCACTTTATAAAGATAATTCATTTTTCTTCATACGTTGATTTGTTTCGAGATTCTACAGTAGGCACTATAAGTCGAGAGTGTAACAACGAAATAAGAGTATTCGAGAAATTGATAGTTAGATTACGACATAATGTTCTATCACGTTCGATGTTTCGAGTTTTCGTGTTCTCGTTGTCGTGCATGGTTTCACTTCTTGTAAAGCAGTAGATATTGCTTCAATTTGTACCCCTATTTATTTTTTGTCCATGCTCTCGTCTTATAGTAGAGCTGAGTAGTTCGAGAGATCGATAGTGACAGTACGAGATATCGTTCTCTCAAATTCGATGTTTCGGGATTACGTGTGTTTGTTGTTGTGCCCGGTTGCGGTTCATGAAAAGTAGAAGTAATTGCTGTTATTTTGACTATCACATCTTTCTTGCCAACGTGTTCTCCTTTTTGAAGCGTATGATAATTGATGCTTAAACGAACTAAATATCCATTATAAAATCTTGTAGATTAATAAAGATATTAATATCAGAATTTAATTAAAGGTAAGAGAATTCACCTTGACTTGACCCTATCTTCTAATATTTCAAAACATCAGACCAACGCAGTGTAGATAATATGGCGATATTAGATGAATTAATTAAATCTGTGGAGGCGTTTGGTGACTGGACATCGCCTTGTATTGGTTAATAACGTGTCTTCGAGCGAGATAAGATGAGAGTACGTGGTCAAATCCGGAATCCTTTGCGATTCTATGAAATTGACCTATGGAAAACAAAAGGGGCAGACATGAAAACGCGACATTTCGCAAATGATTTACATGGCGTTAAAAGCCCCAAAGTTCCCGCTAAAGATGATGTTGAGTATTACAAACTCGACAAAAACAAAAATAAAAATTAGCATTTCATAAATTGATAACAAAACGCATGTTATGCATTAAATGTTTCCATATACGATCGGAAAGCACCAAAGAAAATAAAGATACCTTTTTTTCAGGTGTATTCCAAAGTACTTCCAAATGCCGATTTACCTAAAAATGACCCTAAATTACCACGCGTAGGTCCAATGCACTTTACAGTCAACGTTCATGTCCAATGATGTTCCTTTTGTCTGTTTTCTAGGGATAATTCGGGAGGGGCGAGGACATTCTATGAAATATATCTGCTGAATTTTTTTTTTCGCTCGTGGGATAAATGACGTCAAAGCATCAACGTAAGCGAAATCATCGAATGACTACATATGGTTATATAATAGTATAGATATCTTTACTGCGTTTGGTCAACGAATATGATAAGAAGCCGAAAAGAGAGCATCCAAGAATTTGTTTTCCCTCGGCCTAATTGAACAAAGTACCAGCAGAAGCCGATTTATCTCAAACTTGACCAAAATGACTCTGGTGCGATGCACTTTTCAATCTACGAACATAATCAGAGGCTTGTTTGAAATGGTCTTGTAGGCCTCAATCGGAACACCTCTAGGGCTTTTCGGCTAACTCGAAAGTTCCACTGACGTAAGGGTAGTGCGAGGGGTCAGTGCAATACTATTGTAAGTGCCTATATATATATATATATATATATATATATATATATATATATATATATATATATATATATATATATATATATATATATATATATATATATATATATATATATATATATATATAGGCACTTACAATAGTGTTGCAATGACCCCTCGAGTATTTTTGTCATTTTAGGTGATTCGGTGTCTGGTGGTGATTCGGTCAATTCCATTTAAGGAAATCGAATTTCTTCAGTGTGTTTGCCGATGGTCTGTGGAGATCTTTTGGCATAAGATACACGTAATTTGATAGCAAAACGCAACGAAACGAGTTTTGTTATCAAATTGTAATTTGCAGAGTTTTTTTATCTATATTTCGTTGATCTTGTATTACTCAACGTAATCTTTCAAAATGCTTGTGACGCCATGTAAATCCACGAGTTAAACAAAAACGCGCTTTCGTGTCTGTACAATTATTATTTCTTATTCCGTGGAATCGTCGAGGGTTCACGATTTCTTAGGTCTTTTTTATTCAGAAGGTGGAGGGGTGTCCTCTATTATTCTAGTTCTCAATGTCACCAGGTAAATGTCCGGGAGCTTTTGTGTGATAGGTAAAAGAAATTTCTTTTATAAACGTATATTATTCTATTTGGGCCTTCCCTGCTATCTTTTAAATTATGTTTTCACGATTGAAAATATCAGGAGCTTGCAATCAGAATTCACGTCTCTTTTCATGCCTCCGCATTGACAGTTTATGGACATTAAGTTTCTCCCATTTTGTTTGTCCGCTTGTCTGTTTGTCTGGTTGTCCGGAAAAGGCCCTATTATTGCAAAGGACAAATATGTGGGAATATTAGACTTCAAGCTAAATTAAGTATTGCCATCGATTCGAGAATGGTTCTGGTTGAAAAGTTACTTCTCCAAAACATTGTTTGAATACGGATTCATACTTTCATGACGATCACAAAAACTAAACGTTTTTATTCTTAATGGCAGAATTCTAAAACTGGCCAGACGAACGTGCTTTAATTGTTTAAAGGAGCCACTGCTATGAGAGAACTTAACCCTTTGCTGTTTAATCCCTGCTTTTTACGTGCCTGTGATTTGAGAAAACATCGTGAAAAAAGAAGAAATTGCTTCTGACAAGCAATTTCTTCTTTTTCCACGCTATTTTCTACCCTACAGAATGGTTATTTTTTCAAATTAAAACCACTTTAAATTTCCGTCTGCAAAACCTTTGAATTTGGACACGTCTAAAATTTTGTAAAACAGGAAAGGGTTAACACAAGTGCATTTCAATTATAAAGGCACCTTTAAGATCTGCGTTCATAGTAAGGAAAGACCCATGGAATGACACTAGACATTAAAAGGAAAGCGTATTTACAGTTAAAACTTCGTTAAATTGACACTCATTCCAATCAAAATCATTCTAATCAATTCACTACATTCAAGGGGGGGGGGGTGAATCCGATATCGATCATTTCGTACGGATAGAAGAAATATTCATTCGCTGACCAATCAGACGCTTTAAAGCCTGTATACAAGCTAATAAATTGAGGAAAGATTTTTACGATGTGAATGAAATATCGTTTTGAACGCTTTCGAAAAGTTTTTGAAAAGTTTTGGGCGTTTTGCAACGCTTTGAGTAAGTGTTTTGAAGGAATAAATGGAGTGCTAAAAGAGCGGTTTAGAATGGCTCTAATAGAGTTGAACGTCAATTCATGATGTTATAGTCCGTTTGACTTCTATATGGACCAACATTTGACCAAAATTCTCAATTATGAATTGGCGAAAACTAATTTTTGCAAGTCATAACAATTTTTCCATCTAATACCATGAAAAATTGTTATTTTCAGAATTTTTGAAAGTAAAATAATGGTTTTGTCCGTCCGTCTACATGTTAACTTCTGGTCTTTCATACCTTGTTTTTTCTATAATAAACGGAACAGCGAATTGTCTCTCCAAAATTAGGTCTTATTTGCATATGGGTTGAGTCAAAAGTGAACAGTTTAAGTGAACCGTTTTTGTATAAAATCGAGTATATTCATAAAATAAATTTTGTCCGTGATGTTTACGTGTTAGGGATATTAAACTGACTTTATCCTGTCTTTGTACAAAATTCATTTGATCAGATATTGATAATAGCCTTTATCTATTTTGAGATCAACCCCATACTCCCTTATTCAGACCAATCAAATCGGATATTTTAACGAAATCGTTGCGATTTTTACGAGGAAAACCCAGCAAATAGGCGAGTTACAACGGTACAAAATCACGTGAAATTTAAATTTAAACTGACGTGATCGTCGGATTCTAATTAGCATGTCCAAATTAGGAACTAAGTGATTTAAAACCACGTGTTTTTACGATATGTTTACAAATTCTTACAACTAAACAGCCTTCTCTACCCCTCGTGTTTAAGAGCGGAAAATACGAAATTATTAACATTAATTTGATAGACAAAATCTTTATATTTAAACCCTTTTATCCTCAAAAATTAATTTTTTTGGAATTGTATTAAGCTAAAATTAAGATGTTGCAAAATACAAAAGATTTTTGTGTAATTGATGAAAACGTTGGTCCTTACAGAAGTCAAACGGACTATACTAACTAACTGTACGCTACTTTGAAAGATAAATAGTACAAGTAAAGCTATGAACATCGTGAATTCGACAAGGGAAATGTTTTTGATTATTTTTAAATGGAATTAAATAAAATGCGATGGACGATTTTAAATTACACGAGGGGCATTTATGAATGAAATTGGTCGATGTTGTAAAACTTGAATAACGTATAGTTTTAAAGACGAATTCGCAAGTTTTTTGGCGATCGATTAAAGAAATACAAATTCACTCTAGCTAATTCTTATCAAGGGATGATGGGACCTCTTCTGGTCGAATTCGGAACGTTCTTTACCGACTTGACCCTTGTCATGCTGAATAAAAAACTTTGCAAAATAAATTTAAAATCAAAGTGCTAAAAGCACTGGAAGTTACCAAATGTGAGCAAGTTTTGATTTCAGAAATGCATTGTATTACACCTTTCTGGTTTAAAAAATGAAATTCAGGTGGTATGAACTAAGGTCAGACTGCACATATGTGCATGCTGATCTTTGTCTATACCTCCTGTCAAAGCAGGAATATTCCGGGTTCGACATGACAAGGGTTAAGAGTGTTTTGGATTATTTTTGGAGTGACTTAAGAACTAAGTGTTTGCTATGCATTAAATTGAGTACTAAGTGAGTGATTTGGAATAACTTATAGTGGGGCGAGTGAGCGTTTCACGGTATCTGTAGTTCTACATAACCTCATCTTTCCAAATCAAACCGCCGTCATAGCGCAGTTGGTAACGCGTCGGACTGTCAATCTTGAGGTCCAGGGTTTGCTCCCCGATGGCGGCACTCACCCTTTCTGACTACCTCCCTTGAATTTCACTCAAAACTCGATCCATCCGCTTATTCAATTTCATTTCAAAATCATTCCAAAATCAATCACGTTGTCAATTTCACAACGTTCTTAACTGTATACATATATTCAAAACAAGGTTCATTAAAATCATTTATAATGGTAGTCCATTGAGTGTAAAAGAAATTATTGTAAGCGTATTTTTTACGTGTTCTTTTTTTCAAATAGTGATTAGGTTTTCATTTCCAGAGTGTTCATGCTCATGAAATTGTGGTCCTTGGAAGGTCAATACTAAAATTATCGACACCGCATGACAGACAACGTTCATAAAAAAATCTAATTATGAAAATACAAATTGCCCACATGTGAGCTTGCGCTAATGTGTAACCATGTAACCACATTAAGGTTTTCGGAATTATAGAAATAATTGTGTTGCATATTTTGCTATTTGTACATACGATATGAATTTAGTAGAGTTTAGCACATGACTAGATAATTGCTGAAAAAGAGGCACCAACATGGTTTGAAATTGTTGTTTGTTTAAAGGATTGGCAACCTACTAATTTTTTAGCACTATTGAAATGACGCGATGCCACCAATTAACACATCAGTTCTAATTGCGTTATGAACGTAATTGTGAAGAGGCTGCGTGAAATAACTTCATTGTTTATTCCGGGTCCATGGAAACTGCATGATTGGTAAACAATGTTCTATTGAAAACGGAAGTGCATCCACAGTTCGCGTTAGGAGCATTTTTTCACATCGGAGTTAAATGTCTAGCCGCACTTTGAAAGAAAAGTAACCATTTTGAAACCGATTTGACACAAATTAGGCTGAACACTCGCAAACATCGTGGAATAGGAACTCGTTCCGATCAAATTCATTCATTCATTCATTCATTCATTCATTCATTCATTCATTCATTCATTTATTCATTCATTCATTCATTCATTGCAAACGCTCACCCAGACCAACAAAAACACTCCAATTTCTCCTAAAAATACCAACCCCATCAAAATCGCTCAAAAGAATTCTATTATTTAACCCATTTACTTGAAATTTGAAGTGTCTGAGTATGAAATCTTTTTATAGAACGTTCATGTGTATTTTTCAAAGGGGGGGGGGGGGGGGGGGTTAACAAATTATGCCAAATGCTGCCCGCAAACTCCGTAAAATATCCTTTAGGAAAAAAGGGTTCCTGTTAAGGTCAACGGTAGGTTTTATTCTTAAACTGATTTCTGGGCTGATATGATTAGAATAATTATAACTTTATTTATGTAAAAGAGTACAGAAAATGGCATAATATGAATAACATTGCAACAATATTGCACAGATTACGTTAGGGGAAAAAACATGCTACCAAAGATAACACAAAAAAGAAATTTAAATCTTCTTATTTCCATTGTGATCCTGAATGAGTTGTCATTGCAGATTCAGAAAGTCATACCAAGTGTGCAAAGTTTAAAGTATCGTCACCCTGCGCAATCAGCGTATGGTATTTGTCGACACCATTGTGGCCCCTTTTCATCTGGCTGGACTTCGAACAGCAACGCCAAAATAATGTCACCATAGTCGCTAATTTTGTGGACACCTTGATCTTGGAATAATGGCAGCTTGTTGACGCATATTCCAACACTAAAAAAATTAAAACTATATACGTTAACATCAGCCTGGAATTGTAAACAGTTAACTACCCGTAAACCGATACAATTAGGAACATCCTGAATTTGACATTCATTTCAATCAAAACCGTTCTAAATCGCCCCAAAATGACTAAAAAATAAAAGATTGCCAACAACTATATTCAAAATAAATATAGCTTGAAGAAATCGCGATTTCACTGATATAATTGCAGTTGCAAGCGTCTGATTTGTTCTTGAC
Organism: Fragum whitleyi; assembly: GCA_948146395.1. Taxonomy (NCBI): domain Eukaryota; kingdom Metazoa; phylum Mollusca; class Bivalvia; order Cardiida; family Cardiidae; genus Fragum; species Fragum whitleyi. The sequence continues at coordinate 27,176,322 of OX411553.1, forward strand.
GAAAAAAAGATGCTATTTATATTAATTGTATGCATATTTTATGAAAAGGAGGTACAATAGTCTTCCTGAACAAAATTTGAAATATTGGATTACCGTCATATAATTAAACTCATAACGCACAAATCGTACTCATTCAATTTCATTCCAAATTCATTTCAAAATCATTCACATTGTCAATTTCATGATCTTCTTAACTGTATCAGTAAATGAGAGTATTAACAAATTTAAATTGGATTTAGAATATTTGATCTGTAGAATGATTTTGCGGCGGGGGGGGGGGGGGGGGGCATCTGAGACATGCAAAAAGTGTCGATCCTGGTCAGACTGGGCTGTATGCTTTTCGAAAACTGATCGATAAATATTCTACCTTTTAATGCATCTATTTTTAAATCACGACCTCTGATTGACCTTGATAAAAAAATCACACACACACACACACACACACACAAAAAAAAAAAAAAAAAAAAAAAAAAAACATCTTAATCAAATATTTATTTCACGGAGGTCGTTCGTATGTCTATTCATATTTTCTGTCAAAACCAAAAATATGAAAATTTCGGTGGGTAGTGAAGGCTATGATTAAACCATCCAGATCTGTAAGTCGGTCATACACGTTTTTGCATGATACATGATCAGAAACGTCATTGCTTATTCATGCCATTTCAGGTATGTACAGTTAGTTACATCGTGAAATTGACATTCGCCTCAATCAAAGCAATTCTAAATCGCTCACTCAGCGCTCCATTCAGTCTTTCCAAACACTCACTCAGACCATTCAAAAGCGCTCAAACCCATTGAAAAATATAGAACCATCAATGTCATTCATAAGAAATTTGGATAGAAAAAAATTGCAATTTCACTAGCATAATTCAAATTTTAAGTGTCTAATAGGTTCTTGAAAAAATAGGAAGCTATCTATAGAACTTGTATGTATCTTTTATTAAAGGGAGGTAATCAATACCGCTAAATTTGTTCATCCTGAACAAAATTTGCGATATTGGATTACCTCCCATTTAAATTCACTTAAAACCCGCTCCACACACTCATTCAATTTCATTCTTAAACCATTCCAAAATCAATCACCTTGTCAATTTCACGATGTAACTAACTGTATTTATTGTCCTCAAGTTAAATCTAGTCTGTGTTTTTTTCTGGGAAACTGAAAAAAATCTCTATTTTACAGCTACATTTTGGGGTAAAAAGAACTGGTTATTGTGTTTGAATTTACTTTTTTATTAATAGAGTTTACAAAAACACTTTAGGACAAAATACTCGGATTTTCAAACAATCACCATCGGTCAAAGCTCTAGCTTTAAATCTACTCATTTCAGGTAGTAATTATGGCCCTGTCACACCTCAACGTTTTAGCCAGCGTGTGCCTAACGCATTTGAGAAAACGACTAAGTCCGCAAAACGTCGGCATACGCTGACCTACATTTTCTTTTTGTCTATTCACAACGCGCTTGTAGCGTGCTCATAGCGAGTTTGAACGTGTGAGTAACGCGTGAGAAACGTGTCCAGAACGTGTTGATAGCGTATGTCAGCGTATACCAACGTTCTTTAGCGTGTGTCCAACGTTCTCGTAACGTCCTCAGAACGTGATTAGCGTGTTTGTAACGCGCTTCTAGCGTGTTATAACGTGTTCGCAGCGTGTTTTGGATGTAAATATAAATTCTGCAAGAAATTACCACTTTAAATTCATTCTTTTAATATATAAACAGGCCACCGGCCACTACACATATTCAAATTCAAAGTATGTTGGTTCATGTAAAAGAAAAATAGGAAGAGACGAAAAGAAAAATACACTGGCACCTGTTACATATGAAAACACGCATATAACAAACTTATAAGATTACAGGCTGATTACAGCTTCTAGTACTTTTCACTCGAAAAATATTGCGAAATGGTAAGGAACTACTTGTCATAATGCACTCCTTTCTTCCTCCATATGCTCTACCATGAAGGATGACTTTCTACAACCTCTCTTAATGTTGAATAACTAGTCCTATATTAAGGGGAAAAGGTGTACCAAATATCAAACTTGTAATACATATAATAGAATCAAATATTCTGAACAGAGCAGAATAGAGTAAAACACGCCTTGTATTATGTCCACTAGGTACAACGATGTACTTGTCTTTTTGGTATATTGATAATGATCAAATGAGACGAATGAATGTTTGTATTTTCGCGAACGTATTGTTATATTCTAACCAAAGAGCAGGCGCACTTGTAAAGCTATAAACGCAATGTTTAATACACATTTGGGCTACATTCTCCACCTCAACAATCTAAGGAATGAAGAAAAGACAAGCAGCTTATAACATAACATAGCATAACATAAGTTTTATTTATATGACTTGAACGAAATCGTTCATCGTCAAATATAGAGAATGCTACTTATAATCGAGTTTTCAAGTCATTCTTAGACTGGTAATGAGGAAACATGCAGATATGAAAATGACAAAAGGGTCATACACACGTACATGCACAAATTGATTTATTTACGAGAAGCTGATGGTAGAAATTCAAGACAAACATGCAGCGGAACTTTCATATTTTCATTGAAAACTGAAACGCTGTCATACGCCAGAAACACGCTGTGAACTCGCTGGCAACGCGCTAGACACACGTTCAGTACGCTGAAGACACGCTATGCACACGTTCCCAGTACGCTGGAGACACGCTAGAAGCACGTTAAACTTTTGGCGAACGTGTTTCTAGCGTGCCCGTAGCGTAAGTGAACGAGCTTCTAGCGTGTCTCTAGCGTGCTGAGCGTGTTCGGAACGTGTTCCAACACGTTCGGCACACGCTGAGAAATTTTAAGCATGCACAAAATTTTATGAGATACTCAGCGTATCGCAACGTGTGCCAACGTGTTACAGCGTGCCGATAGCGTGTGCGGAACGTGTCCATAGCGTACCCGACGTGTTCGCAGCGTGTTATAAAAAATCCAACACGTTCCGCACACGCTGGCTAAAACGTTAAGGTGTGACAGCCCTATACCAGAAACATATTAAATTTAGTATACCAAATGTTCGAAAAGATATGTATTCATGTTTTCTCATACCATGTTGTCTCATTTCTAGGTAAATGTCTAATTAATCAGTTGAAAGGTAAAGAAACTAAATCATCCACATATCGATATGTCTATCTCAGGTCCACGGTGAAAATCGATGAGAAAAAATCAGTTTGATACATTAGCGACGACGCTTTCACGCAGAGATAAATGCTGTAATGAGCTTACTGACTGATAATCAAGCTCAAACAAGCTCCCTTGTCCCTAGACATTAGTTACACTCTACCGAGATTTGTTCGGTATATACAGGCTTCTGGTAAAAGGTATGCATATTTAAGAGTTTGTAATGTAACCAGGGGCCCGTTTTACTAAACATCTTACGATCATTTTTTGCGTAGGTCAAAAATTAAAGATGCTTCTACAGTGGTAACTAAAATGGATTTATGCCATGCATTATCTCATTAGAATCGTCTTTTGAAGACGATTCCAATGAGATATTGCAAGTCAAAATCTAACAATGGATGAAAACACCAGGTACGATTTATGATTTTGACTTACGATCATTTTTTCATGTTTTTAGTAAAACGGGCCCCTGGATCCGAATTGTTGTAAATAATTCTGAGGCGTATTTTATTTTTGAATATTGAAAATAAGAATGTGAGATGATCGTGGCACTAAATTTCTTACATCGAATTTTGATGAAGCTTTTATTATTGATATTAAAGCTTTTTCAAACAGAGCAATTTGGTCCTTCCACGGAAAAGTAAAGTATGAGCTTCTTCTTTTATAACGATTATCATTAATTGCATCCAAATTCATTCTATACCGTTTATGGCTATTTTAAGTGTTTGGATGTGTATATTTAATCTAGAAAGATGTTCTCGTGACAAATTTACCCGTACTTATCTTTTTTTAAATAAAAAAAAGAAAAAGAAAAACAATGTACCATTTTAAAAAACGAAGAGCAAAGTGTTACGAAGTCTAGGTTCAATCACCTTATCGTGTACAAGCTCCGTTTAGGTCAGACCGAAAAGCTCAGTCGGTAGGGCAACGGACTTCAAAACAATTAGAGGTTGATCGCGTGGGTTCGATTCCCAGGCTGGAACTCTAACAAACTAATTGTCTTTCGAATGAGACGTTCAACCGAGGTCCCGTGAGACGCTGCTTTACACAGAGCATGTTAAAGAAGTAGGGCGCATCTCAGCAGAAATTTCGTCATGTATCCCTGCACTATTCCCCGTAACAAATAAACTTCTTCCGGGGGCTTCGCTCATATTGGCATATGCTATGGTAGCGACGAAAAATATACGGAAAAAAATCTCCGTTTATTTATTGCCATTTCCCTTTGCCGATCCCGGTCGTGCGTTCAGATCAGCGAGAACTCTCACCGCTAGCAAGCTGCATATATCTTGTATGTAACAAGCTTTTACAGTTAACAACATCGGGATATTGACAAAGTGAATGAGTTTTGAATGATTTATGAATGAAATTGAATGAGTGTGTGGAGCGAGTTTTGAGTGAATTTAACAGGAGGTAATCCAATATCGCAAATTTTGTTCAAGAACCTATTAGACGTTTACAATTTAAATTATGTCAGTGAAATCGCGATTTTTCTCTATCCAATTTTATTATGAATGACCTTGATGATTCTATAATTTTCAATGGATTTGAGCGCTTTTGAATGGTCTCAGTGAGTGTTTGGAATGAATGAATGGAACGCAGGGTGAACGATTTAGGATGGTTTTGATTGAGGCGAATGTCATCATACATCTCCAATACGTCCAGAAAATGTTGTTTGATTTATACAACCACGTTTTTTTTGTCAAATTATCCTTTAGCAAGATCGAAATCTGTAAAAAGAGAAAAGTCCAATATTTCCTTACAATCGATTTTTTTTAAAACTCTCTCTTTTTTGTTTTGCTAGTCTCCTCGCTAGAACTTAGTACGCCGATACTCGCTCTCATAAAAGTTTATGAGCGCTTTCTTACCCTGTACGTATCTATATTCAATCAAAAATATTCACGAGAAAAAAATAAATATACATATATTTGTCAAAAAAAAAAGATATATTGGTTCAATAAAAAATATTTATATTTTAATAAAATATATATTTGATAAAAAAATATTTTTATTCAATAATTAGAATTGTGGGATAGCTCGGTAACAAACTGCGTCATAGCCTACGTCATCGACATCTTTATTTCCGCTAGCGTCACTACACACGAAATTTATCGGCAAATGAATTACTAGTAGAACTGGTGAAAGAAATACAAGGGCCCCATGGTTTTATGTCACAGTCTCTGTTGTATGACTGTCAAACTTTAAAAAGTGACATTATATGCCATATTCAAATAGTACCAAATCCGATATATAGCTCTGGTCTTGAAGAGCCCAGGTTAAATTATCCGAAAGCGGAGAATCCCCGGGTTGGCACTCAAACTTACTATTTGTCTTAGGGTGAGACGTTAAAAAGATGCCATGTATGTCAATTCTTACCTTCGAAAAAGATAAAGAACGCGGCATATCTTAGTCGAAGTTGCGTCCTGCATCATTGCACTTTCCCTCGTATCAACTCGTCGCCTATTTAGATAAATCCAACGGAAGGAAATCGCGTACTTGAAAAACTCGTGCTTTAAAAAATCGGTTTCGAATGTAAAGACTAGCAATTTCAAGTGATTGATCAAAGATCAATTTTGCATTGAAAAAGATAGGAGATAACGGTTTCTTGAACCTCACTCTTTCTTGCGGATCTTATACACGATGCTACAAATAATATAAATAAGAATATTATGAAGCGGAGAAACGCTCTGACCTCTTATCTGAAGATCATTCATAACCTTTGTGATTTGGAACTTAGAATCGATCCCCGATCACGGCATATATCATTTACGACTTTCGTCACCGTTGGTATTCATAGACCTAAGTGGGTGAGTTGCTGGCAGCTCGGGAAAGGTATAGTGGTTCATCTAGTGTATGAGATTCGGGGATTCTATGGTTCTCCAGTCGTCGCAATAACGCATAAATTTTATTAAAAGTGACGTTAGTATTTCCTGTGATTGCGTTCGTGGCTGAAACAGCTAGCGGTAAAGGATACCCGATGACGTAAGGGATGACGTATTTTATTACTCAACCTAAGCGGGCTGTCATATTTGAATAAAGGAACCAATGTTACAAACTAATCTTGCTATCCCACAATTCTAATTATTTTCCATATATATTTTTTTTTTACTCCATAAATATTTTTTTTTTACAATATATATATTTAGTTTACCTCACAAATATACTTTTTTATTGAATAAATATATTTTCTTTTTTTACACTATAAATATTTTTTATTGCAAAAATATTTTTTTTTACCAAATAAATATTTTTTTTAGAATATAATTATTTTATTATAGTCCATATAGATCTAGTATAACTTTTACACCATAATTATTTTTTTATTGAACAAATATTTTTTTATACAATATTGCAACATATCACACGCCATAGCAGAGAGACTTTATTTACTAATGTACTTTCTTCATCTGAGCTTATAAATGCGATTAGTAGATGAACGATTGCATTGATATTCTAATTACAAAGAACGCCATATTGAAGAAAATATTGCTACGCGCAGATCAAGGTTTTTGCTCAAGTCAAAATATGAGTTTTATATACAATAAGTTACATTGTGAAATTGACATTCATCTCAATCAAAAGCATTCTAAATCACTCACTTGAGATGAAGCGCTCCGTTCATTCATTCTAAACGCTCGCTCAAATCGTTTAAAAAAGCTCCAAAATGACTTAAAAGATACAATAACAACTACATTAAAAATAAGTATAAATAGAAAAAACGCGATTTCTCTGATATAATTGAAGTTTTAAGTATCTGATTGGTTCTTGAAGAATGAGGAAGCTATTTATAGAACTTGTATACATATCTCTTTTAAAAAGGAGGTAATGCATCGCGCTAAACATTCTGAACAAAATTAGCGGTATTGGAATATCTCCCACTGATATCACTCACAATTCGCTCCAAACACTCATTCAAAATTCACTCCAAACTCATCATAAAATCAATCACCTTGTCATTTTCATGATGTTGTTAACTGTTAATCAGTAGCTTCAAAGTCTATTCACGAATTGTAGACAAACCAAATTTCAAAATATCAAATTCTCTTGACTAAAAATCGAGGTCGGTAAGGTTCCATTGAACATTGACATCGACCACTAGCAATCTTGAAGCTCTAAAAAGTGATAAAGCCATTTGATCGTTCATATCTATATATATGAATTCGATTGAGGTACCGGTGCTTCTCCAAAGACTGCGTGGCTAAGGTAATATTTTATTTCATTCGATTACCATCCACTCTGGGTGGCAAAAACCGGCCCAGAATCCAATTGATACTTACCTGTAAGGCATTTAGAGAATATTAAATGAGTGGTCATTGTATACCGAATTTAAAATTTTTACACGAGTAATCTAAAAACAGACAAAAATGAGGATGTGTCGAGTTTTTATCTGTTTTTGATGACGAGTTTAATAAAGTCGGTATTTTATGAGCACACATTTGATATTCTTTTAAAAATAAGACCTTTTTGTGATAAATAGAGAAAGATCCATAGATTTATGGATACAAGATATTCCGTGAAACATATAACGCCGTTTGCGAAATGGCGTCAGCAAATTCATTATGACCCCATCTTTATAACGAAATTATATAAGGTCTGCCGGTCCATACACTTGTGAATGCAAGATTTTATAAAAAAAAAAAGGCAACATATATTGCATAAGTTTATAGGGTAAACATAATTTTTAACTGCCAAGTTGAAACAAATTTGCCAGTTCACTTTTTTGTTTTAAAATATTTTTTCGTTGGTTTTTTTTTTATCTAATTTAGGAAATCAAACTAAACAAAATGTTTAATTGAGAATTAAACAGTTGTAAATGCCTACTACTCATCCTGAAAAACAAATAAACTTTACTCTTTAGAAAAAATAAATTCTCTTTTTCTGGATATTGAAGTAATCCAGCTTTTATTTACAATAAACAAAAACAACAATTACATAAATGAGCTAATTGGGAAAAATGCACCAAATATATGTAGGTAAAATCCTGTCTTAAAGAAAGGGTGCAGCCCTATATCTTCGCAACCTTTGTTGTCCTTTCCCTGTTACTTCTGAAGATTTTTTCTCCAGTCAATGGGTACTTTCAAAAGGACGTCGTGCGATGTTAATGACGACAAACATTGTGTCTAATTGACTCCTACAGCTAACATCCATTAACCATTAGGCTTGTGAAGTCAGACTGAATCTTCAGTTGCACGTAATATCTGAGAGATGACTTAGTTGTAAGAGGATAACGCCATAGAATGGTCAAACTGTTTGTGGTCAAATGCAACCTCTTCACCAAAGAAACAGATAAATCGGTATATATACTTAGTTCCAAAAGAAAGTGTGCACTTATGAATTTTGAATATCTCTGAAATTATGACATCTATCATCATGAAATGTCGCATGACTATCCCCAAAAATATGTGCAAACGACATTTGAAAACGAAAATCACGCAATGAGCAAACATTTTCAACTAAATTTAGACATTTGATTATGCATGTTTTGCATGTGCAACACGCGTTAGACGAATAATTGGTCTGAAAATGCATTCAGTTCAATCTTTACGGCTTTCCTAAGCATAAAATCACATCTTCAATGAAATTGTGCTTGATGCTGCAGCGTAGTTTGCCTACCAATAAACGTTGTTGAATAAAATCGAACCCTGTCAGATTTAGAACGTCATTAAAATTGATTGAGCATTCATGTTCCAATAGAAATCGAGGTCATCATTTTGTAAGGTATTAAATAAGCAAATCGAGACCTCATAGAACGCCATAGCACCATTCAACGACAAGTTACTGGCCTAACAACGTAGCAATGTCTAACGTTTACGTACACGTAACATCTGCATAAAAATTAAAACTTTTCTATGGATATGGCTTGGAATGGCTTCTTAAACTCTATTAGGCAACATCAACACATAGCTTTTACCATAGAAAAAGTTGTAAAGAGGTCAAATCGCAACAATTTAAATTCTGCCTGTGCGTATGCAGCATGCGATACTTTATCCAAATCTGATTTGACTTTTAATTTCAAAAGGCCTTGACTAAAGTATGGTATCAAATTTACTCCATAATTTCCCTCCAACTTTATAAAAATTTAGAGAAATAAAAAAAGTGAAAGTGCACACTTTCTTATGGAACTCAGTATATAAAGAGGATATTGAATGAGTGGTCATTGAATACCGAATTTATTGAACGAGTCATCTATAAACAGATAGAAACGAGGCTGCGCGGGAGTAGGGGAACAACAAGACAAGTAAGTTACATCGGGAAATTGACATTCATCTCAATCAAAACCATTCTAAATCACTTACCATTTACCTTGTCAATTTCACGACATGGATAACTGTACATGTAACCTTCAAACTCGTAAATATGCCGTAAAGAGTGAACTCAGAATTATACAGTTCTATGGACTGATTCAATTGAACCAGGCGTTATAATGAAGTTTCACATCCTTCTCCGGTTTCCCTAAACAGTCTAATTGCATCAGCAACGCTCTTTTATTTTCAAGCGGATCTCGTAATCCGATTACATAATGTCGGGATAAGTGGCAATGAACATTGAAATTGCATTTCTGATCGTCATTTGAAATGTTTACTCTACGCATACGATGAATTTGCAAATGGATGGATTCGCGGGAAAGAATGGGTTAAAATAAAACTCGTATAGTTTTCCTTTAAAGACAATCCGAATTTGGTGGATGGTGGGTAGAAATGATACCAAATACGTCGACATAAGGTAGCATGTATTAAACAAGATGTGTTCTAAAAACAATATATTCCATTTTTAAAATTTCCTTCGCGAGTTTGGCGATCTTGTCACGGCCGAAATGTTACAACAGTTGTTTGCGTACAACATAGCTCGCCCAAAACTGCTGCTTGTCACAACCAGCCCTTGACTAAAGATCAAAGTTTAAAGGCATTTTTTTTATATTCTAAAGTCCGTAATGTAATATACATATCAGTCTGTTTTCGAAGTGAAAAGGAGATATAAAAACATATACAGGTTTAGGTAAAATGAAAGCTTACAGCCTGATGATGTTGTTAATGAAATTTCATTTTATCAAATATGTGCAATTTGATTAGAAATCACGTTTTTTTTCTAACCAAGAGTTCATATTCCTTTATTTCTTCCTCTGCAAAATCCTTATGTCGCAATCTAATATGAAGACAGAATTTCTTCCAATTTATGTATGAGAAGAAATGTATTTTCACGTCGTATTGGTTGGTCTACACGTTTAAGAAGGGATTTATTAAATTGAAATAATGGAGTAATATGTTCGTCTTATTATATCCGTACGTATATGTGACCCGTCAAGCTAAAAGGGATCATCTGGGAACTCCGTAAAATGAATATTTGAAAAAGAGTTTGGGTCCAGCATTGGTCAACCAGAGGTCGCATTTCGAAAATTCTTTCACGTGAAGGTAGATGGAACATTCTAGATTAAAAAAAAAACAAATCGCGAAAAGTTTCGACCCTAGTCAGTCTGCGCATACCGCGGATCGACACTTTACGCACTACCCAGATGATCCCTTTTCGCGTGAGGGGTCACATATAATTAGACGAATCCTCATATAACTAAACGAGGAATCTGTTTGACTATTATGTTTTTAATCGAGAATAGGACTAGATAATTCTTAACCCTTTGCTGTTTAATCCATGCTTTTTACGTGCCTGTGATTTTATGATTGAAAAACACTGTGAAAAAAGAAGAAATTGCTTCTGACAAGCAATTTCTTCTTTTTCCACACTATTTTCTACCCTATTGAATGGTTGTTTTTCAAATTAAACCCACTTTAAATTTTGGTCTGCAAAACCTTTGAATTTGGACAGGTCCAAAATTTTGTAAAATAGGAAAGGGTTGAGTTTCTATGCCTTACTATTTATTCTGTAAACTAACAATAGCGTGTTTTACAAGTCACGTGCGTCGTGGTCGATATGGCGACATTCTTGAAAGTAAACCTGCTAAGTGCAAACGTTATCACTGTTTCAAATCTGTCGTTACGTTAAAAGGCCAATTTCTGTAATCAGCCTTAATAGCAATTGGTGTTTTATCCAATTAAAATGCCACATCAATTCTCCCTTGTTGCCGAGGTTTTATTCATTAAAAAAAAAACTACTAAGGTCTGTGTCATGGTAATTTCAGTCTGTTCAAGTGTTGCGTCATGAAAAAGACCAAACGCAAAATATCTATGCATAAACGTTTATTTGTTGTATTTAATTGACCTGGAACGGATTCAAATGCAAGTTTAAAAAGGAAAGCATTTTATTTCGAGACAGGAGGCTGTAAAATGGAACTATGTAAATGATGCGCATGATTGTGATATTTATAACGATTTGATTTCAAAAGAAGGTTTCCCCGAATAAAAGGTCTACCTCTACTAAAAATGGAACCGACATAACCAACCTTTTCTGGGATGATGTCTTTCTTTTTATTTAGATTTCTAGTGGGAGATAACGAGTTAGTAATTTCGCCAATGACCATATTATTGAAGTGCTCAAATGTCGCATATGCGTATGCGTGTAGACGTACTTTCGGCATTTCAGTACTGCTATGTATTTGAAATAAAAAGGGAACGCTGGTTAAGCCGAAATATTACAATATCTTCCGAGGCTTTACGTTGACGAGTCGATTTCAAAACAATTTCAACATAACGTAATGTCGTATTTGTCGGGGGTGGGGGTGGGTGGGGGTTGTGTGTTTGTTTGTTTGTTAGTTTGTTTTTCCCCTCAAGTAAGGCATGTATTTTTGATAAGGTATGAATTTTGAAAAAAAGAACAAAAGAAAAACAACCCCCCCCTCGAAAATTTTGATGGAAAACAGTAACAAATCTATAGATAGTCTCACAAAGAAATACGGTTTTCCGTCACTCTTGTGTGAGGCTAATTAAAGATTTTGGCTTGTAATATTAATTTGTTCTGGTCAGCCGCCTTTGTGAATTTTCTTTTTTTGTGTGTAATAAGTTTACGTCACAATAAATATACTGAACACCAAAAATAACGCATCATCTTTGAATGACATATAATTTTGCCCTGAAATCCATCGATTTGTTGTCATGACTTTACTTTATTTTGGCCGGCCACTAGGTAAACAATTGTGGTAAATTTATTCCTTAGCCCATACTCACCTGAGCAGAGACACTTGAATATGATTAAGATATTTTCTGCTAATGCAGCAGATCGGATACATCGTACGAAATAACGTTGATGGAGTAATACACCTTATAAAGGGGATAACAAAAAAAGGTGAAAACATTTATCAGATAAAGCCAAGTCTCCAAGTGTGGTGGAAGAGATATTGAAATTTGGAACGTCATTGGGCACAGTCATATTGAACTGATTCATTTAAATTATTAAAATCAAGGACACTTGCAACTACCATAAGGGGTCATAACTCGACCATTGTCAGTTTTGAAAAGGTCGATTATTACAACTTCGGTGCCTATCTTTTGATGCTGACAGGATTGGGAGGGCGGATTTACTTTCTAGGTCACATTTTTTTCAATATTATCGTTGAATGGTGATGACACTGAACCACAAAGATGAGGTATCTTGGCCGTTTGTCGACTCCTTCATAAGCGATAGCCATAGGGTAAGCCCCCGTAAGTAAGTAAATGTTACGGTCTAATTATCACATGCAATTATGGATTCAATTCGATAGCACCATCTCAAAGTTAAACCAATGCCTTCTGTTTCATTGACCGAATTTATTTCAAACTCGAGCATATCAGAAACGAGCTTGCAATGAGAGCCCAAAAAAGAGCGCGAAAACACAAGATTTTGAGTGAGATTAAGGCAACATGTATAGCAAATACAAAGCCGTGATGGGACTTACTCCTGGTAAAATTCAGAAATCCACTTGTCAGACACTCTTTGAGAGCAATATTGAACATTAACTTACGCACTATTGACTTTTACAATGATAACTGACTACAAAATTTTGATTTTGGGAGTAACCGCCTTCATACGATTATAACTCTTCAATGCGTATGTCTACGATATCATTCTTTTTTCTCACAAATCATTAATTGGTTAGCGTTTATTTCGGTATAACCACTCTTTCAAACTTGATATTACGGAAAAAATTATACGTTATGCGTTATTTTTGTTGTTCAGTATAGTAATGGTTAGCCACCAGATACCCGACTGTTCCAATTACAGTTAACAACATCGTGATGTTGATCAGGTGAATGCAATTGGAATTAATTTGAATGAGTTTGTGGAGCGATTTTTTTAGTTTTAGTGAAATTAAAGGGAGATAATCCAATATTGCTAATTTATTGCTAATTTTTCTCAGGAGAAACAAAATTAGCGATATTTATAACCTCCCTTTCATACAATATGTATGCAAGTTCTATAAGTAGCTTCCTATTTCTTCAACAACTATTCTGACGCGTACAATTTCAATTATGTCAGTGAATTTGAGATTTTTTTCTATCTATATTTATTATTATTAATATGATTGTTGATTGTATCATTTTTTAGTCATTTGGAATGAATGAAGGGAGCGCCGAGTGAGTGATTTAGAATGGTTTTGGTTGAGATGAATCTCTGAACGCTGGACAGATCCCCGCCTTCTAGAGTATACCATTGGCCCTTTTGGTTTTCCATATATTTTTTAAATATTTTCACATTTTCAACGAACCTGTCACTAACCGATATTCGTCAATATTAACTCAATTACGAATTTGGTCCATTTATAGACTAATTGTTCAAGTTTTAAGTGCAATACTATGGCTTTATTTGTTATACAGTATCCAGTTTCCTTGATTATTGTCACGAAAATGGCTCTTCAATTGATTTTACGAACTTCACTTTTCAATTTTCTTTTAAAAAAACATTTTCGTCTAAATAATATGTGTTGCTTAGTTTTATTCCGAAATCATGCATATAACTTGTTTATTCCCTCGTTTTAAAAAGTATTCAGATTTCGGGATATCCATAAACATATACATATAATTGTAATCCAATAAAATCCAGTCACACACAGTCTCAATTGTATTTCCGGTTTTGTAACCTACGACAAACTATTATCTCCGAATTCATGGATTCAATTCATTAATATTCGTCTTTTGCCCGAAATGCGCAAAAAGACCATCCTCGAAGAAAAGGAAGGTAAATTGGGTATTTAGGTTTTGCTGTTGTGAGGAAGAAAGTCATCATGGAAACCATTCATCTTGACCATTTTTTTGCTTTATAAAAAACCTTTTTGCAAAATTCAAAGGATAGAAAGTAGTTGAACCGTTAGGTAACTTGTAAACCAAAAATGTTTACACTTCTTAAAGAAAATTTATATACTTGTAGCCAGTTCAGGATCTACAGGGATTCGAGGGGTTCAACGACCTCCCCTCCCCCTCGTAAGCCCTATTATTTAATTTTCATGTATATTTTCATTTAATATTTCTCATGCTGTTCATATAATATTCATTTTGTATATAAAACGTTGGCAGGTAGTATAGACTAACATCAGTCTGAATAGTAGTAAACCTGGTCTTGGCATATACTTTCTATCTTGTACTTGCTTTTTGTTATTTAAATCCTGAAGCATTTTCTAATTTATATTAAAAAAAGTATTTCAATTCAGCAAAATAAGTTTTAAAATTGTGTTAGATTAGGAAAACGAACCCTCTTTGTTTATTTTCGTGCCACCTTTATAGAAATTCTGGATCCGCCATAGGTGGCGTAGGTAAAGACTAGACTGCACCTTGTCAGTCTTCATAAGAAATCAGAGCAGTTTAACTATCTAGTCAAGACTCAAGAGTCGAAATGGCCTCTTTTGCGTTACAGGTCTCAACTATTCTTTAAGACTGCTTTGTAAAATAAAAGAGTTAAGGATTTCCAAGGAATTTATAGACATGGTGCGATTTTGATAACAGAGGAACTAAACTATATCTAATTAGCAATCGATGTCCATTCATTATTGGGAACTCCATTTTGATGACGTCATTGAAGTCTAATCATTTGAAGGACACGGTCGATCGGGGTAATACGGAACGTTCGTTGTTTGATTGTAATATCCAGTTACGGTGATATATATATATTGCCATGCATTTAAATTCCGTTTAATTTTTAAAGCAAACAAAGCATGGCGAATTTGTTTGGGTTTCTTCATATAATTGTTCTCGGAAAATAGAGAGAAAAATCGATGATCTTACCGTTCATTCATTTATGCTATTAGTGCAATTTTGACCACTGAAAAATTGGAGCGCATAACTATGGGTTTCTGTTATTCTCCGCTAGGGTATTACACTTATGGTTTTTCCTAGCCTCTAGCTGGTAGCCCAAATAGATTTAAGATTACCATCAGTTGGAGATATATGTCGGAAAGGTTGCCACCGCTGGGAATCGAACCCATGATATAAGATAGGGAGTCTAATGCACTTTCAACTGAGCTATGAGGGAGGCTTCTTAAATGATTTTTGTATACACTATACTAGCGAAATTGTCATATGAATCTGTATTGCCTGACTTCTATCGATCATTATAAATCTTTGTCGTTTTTATATGTATAGATTCTTAAATCATGTGACCATTTTCCCTAAAGTTAAGCAAATTTCCCCACCGGAGATGTATACTTTGTGAAAAAAAAGAAGAAGCAGTCAATTAGTTCGTCCTCTTACAACAATGCTTTATCTTTTACTTTTTCCCCTGTCAAAAGGTCTAAGCAATCGGGAACCCTCGGCGATTCTATGGAAAATACCTCGGAAATGATAATGGCGCAGCCATAGAAGTGTGTCAATTAGCACTTGAATTACTTAATAAATTGGGTTGAAATAACTCATAAACGTCAAGATGACGTTGGGTAAAACAAAATCAGGAATTCTAGAAGACAAAAAAAATGGCATATTATGATTTTATAGCAAACGCGTTTCGTTGCGATTTGTAATAACATTATAATATGCCAAAAATCTCCATACACTGTCGGAGAGGAAGAAGGAAATAAGTTTTTCTTCGAGCAAATTTCTAAATAAGGATGACATGACAAAACCTGACAATTAAAGAGGAATAACGAAAATAAGTTTTTTTTGAAAAATATTGATGTTGTATTTAAATAACAGATTAAATATTTTCTTATAAGATATGTATTTACTGTGTGGAAAGAAATCTGGTTTTCGCAAGAAATGCGGATCAACAGATCATATTTCTAATTTGGGGTTTTCGATAGACTAGAATTTCTTTAGACTATTTTGTGCTTTCAATGATCATAAAAAGACTTTGATTCTGTAAATAAAACCTCATCTTTGGCACAACATGATTTGATGACAAAATGTTGAGAATAATTCAAAACCTTTATCTGCATGCTGGATCTTGTGTGAGATTGGGTCATATGGCCCCTGAATTTTTCCAACAGCAATGTTGGTGTGCGTCAAGGCGAGAACATTTCACCTTTACTCTTTCCATTACCTTTAAATGATCTTACTGATTTTTTTCTGATGCATTAAATGGACATGATATTATTTCTGAAATGGCTAATTTATTAATAAATTGAGTTATGTTGTATATTTATTGTATATATAGCTATACGCTTATGTTAGAGAAAATTTAGCAGAATCAAAAGAAGAACTGCATTCAGCCTTAAATGCAATATATTTAGGTTGTCAAACTTGGAATATTGAGGTCAATCCTTCCAAAACCAAAAGAACAATTTCCAGAAATAGAAAAAAATGATCATAATTTCTCTATTTATTTCATCTATTCATGAAAGGCTCAATATTCAATTTTATAAGATTGTTTTTAACGTTAAAAAGTACTCGCCTAATTTGATTCTTTTTGGAAGGCTAGGTCATTATCTAATCAGAATTTTGATTCAATCTAGAATCGTTGGCATTTTGCAACATAATCCAAATGGACATAAAGATTAGATTGCATACACGTTTTACATGTTTTTACTCAAAATGTATCAAGGTGATCATTTTCATTCTAAGTTGCTGTTGAGTGTTGAGAATTCTCTAACAGCAAGTTAATATTTGGGTCTTTGGGAGTCACAGAAATATACATCTAAGCCTTGATAAATTGATTAAATTAAGACTTATTGATAAGTGCAAACAGGAATGGTCTGAGCACATTTTTTCTTTTGTCTAAATGTTTGAATAACAGAATATTAAAAACTGAGATAAGTTTTGAGTAATACTTTAAGCTCTTACCAGAGGATTTGGCCACTGCCTTGTATCATTTTTGGTGTTCAAACCACAAGTTACTAAATGAATCTGGTAGATTTAAGTATTGAAGTGGATGACGGAAATTATCAATTGTGCGCAAAACATTGACTTGGTGATGAATACCACTTTCTATTTAGTTGCAGTTTCTTTGATGATCGGTGGGCATTCCTAGGAATCTGTCATGACATCGTAACACTATTCAGTATAATAGTCTCATGAATACTAGTGGCATTTAAATATTTTTTTAATTAAGCAGATCTTGTGAAGAAATTTTGAACGCTTTTAAGATAATAAATGGTAAACAATAATTAAAGCTAATGGCCTAGTAGTTTGATCGGATTTGATCTTCAGGGGTGCACTTCATTAGAAGATGTATTTAATTGTGTTATATGCTAACTATGGTGGGGCTTGGAGCTGTTTTGGTAGTCTTTACAATTACTTGCATCTACGGTCGTCGAATGCTGGGCCTATGGTACCTATTGGAGACCGGGCGGACTCTGTGTTGACCTGTGAAAGATTTAGTCCTCATCCAGTGTTCATCGCGTACTGCTTTTTTTTTCAATTTCTCTTAGCTATTTCAGCTTTTCAGTTTTTGTTGATGTCAATGTAAACTCTTGATGATTAACTATTTAAAAATGTTAAAGCATTTATGAAATGAAGAAATAGTTAATTACATTCAATTGCTTACTATCCTTTTTGAGCTTAAATTCACTCTATTGAAATGAATAGAATGTGACTTAGATGCAAACAGGTCAATATTTATAGGTTTTTTTCAGTCTCCTGAGCCCTAAATATCATTCAGCTATTCATTCATCATTACATTCCTTAGTTGTTGCTGTTGATCTAGTCAGTCTTCATTAGAGCTTTCTTCAAAGTACTTCATGTTTTGCTATTTTTGTAACTCTTACACGTAGACCTATACTCCGGTTAGGGTCACGGCCGTTGCATAAAAAGCTTTCAAACCTTCAAAACGTTAACTTTACGGTCTAGGTACTTTCCAGTTAACGGAGAAGTCCTGGCGATATTCCGAATGTGTCTAGGCGGATCCATTAAAAAAAAAATGACGCCATCATGTTGCAAACTACACCCCGCTCTGCTACTGTTTGCCAATTTTACCCCGCTTTGCGTGCAAAGTGGTCTATAATTTGCAAACAGTGTACATCGATTTGTCGTTCTGAACGCAGGGTAGGGTCTTTATTTTTCGAACGTTTTAAGGTGGCCCTATTTACAGAACAGTGTTCATTTTCCAGTTTCAACGTAATGCAAACTTTTGAGACTGCCAGGGCTTCGCGAAACCCTCGACATCTATTATTGCAAGCGGCTTGAAATGTCGAAGTGAATTTATAAATGGACCAACTTATTTGTGACCCCGGGCGGGTATTGTTGCCCACTTTTTCAGAGTATCTCTGGGACATCGGGCTATCAGCTCTAGGCTGGTCCAACTATCGACTACTAGAATAGCCTAGAATAGGCTATTCTGGTAGTTGAATGTAGGACCAGTCTCCACCCGGGTAGGATTCGGGTCAGAAATAAGTTGGCCCAATGTCATTATCAGGGCGCTTCAAGTTTATCAGCCTCAAAAAAATGTTTCAATATACACTTACGGCGTTTTATCATTCATGCGTGGATTACATATTTATACAAAATTAAAGGCAAAAAATATGAAATAGGGAATTCTGACAGAATTTCAAGATTTTGCATTACGCATGCAAATTACCTTATAAACCAGCAAAGTACACAGTCCCATCTGTTTGCAAAAGACCATAGGAAGAAGGGTTCTAAAAAAAGTTTAAAGGCATGGGTCTCTTATAGGCATTATAAGAAAACGGCAATCCATTATTTTCTGAAACGGAATTCCCATATATAGTACCATAATTTATTTGTCTTTATTCGTCTGATACAAGGTAAGGCTATTGATTTATACTGACTAGTTATAAAACCTACGAACTTCTGACATCGCCTTGTCAATAATTGGGCTACGACGCATTCGTGGTTTTATAAAAGTTAATTGGCCACTTGGATCTTTTAATACAACCTTTGTATGAAGGAAACATATAAGTGTATATTAACCGAATACTGACACTCGCAAATCAGAGCTTGAGAAAAGAGAACTGGAGGTCTTCTGTTTATAACATCGTGAAATTGACATTCGTCATTCATTCAAAACACTCATCCCAGTCAGTCAAAACACATCGAAATCTTAGAAAAAATGAAACCGTTCTACACGGCCAACCTTTTATTGAAATTTATCGAATTATTCCACGATTTAATTTTATGCTGGTGTGGATTTTAAAGAGTTTGTTGGTCCGCGAGAACACACAAACAGAAAAGTACATACATTTCTTTAAAAGGAAAATAAAAATATTGTTAATTTCATCAATTTTGGACAAATTAGCGATGCTGTACTATCTCCTTTGAATGACACCCATCGCTCTCATCTAATTTCATTCCAAAATCATTCCCACCCATTCACATTGTCAATTTCACGATGTTACAATTTGTAAACCTTTTCATTCCTCTATAAAGCATACTTTCATACATGAAATGATGCAATTTGCGTTTGAATTTACATTCACATTCACTTATCTGGAACTCCGAAGAATAGTTCAGCGTGGCTATGGAGTTGCCTGATCACTTAAAATCTAGTTTTTCGTGATATAAATCTGGTATCGTAATGTTGCAAATGGCTCAATATTGAAATGTGCGTGTCCAGCATGATTTCTGCAGAAAATATTAAAAAGGCATGAGGTATTAAATCCTTGTGAAGCGGAAGACATCGTTTAAAATTCCAACATTTAAGATAAAACTTGAGCCGTAAATCAAGATGAAACTGTGAAAATCGAAGTATCGATCCTGTAGTCAGGTTTACTAAACTTCTTACGAAAAAAATACCCGTGTGTCAAAATCACAAATTGCACCTGGTATTTTCATTTATTATAAGATTCTGTCTTGCAATTTCTCATTGGAATCGTCTTCAAAAGACGATTCTAATGAGATTATGCATGACAGAATTCCATATTTAGTTACTACTGTAGAAGCAATTTTAATTTCGGACTTGACAAAATGTTTTCGTAAGATGTTAAGTAAAACATGCTTCTTTTTGCTCCTTTTCATTAAGCATCGTACGACCGACGTTGATGATAATTTGTCGTAAGACCCTTTATAAAACTGACCACTGGACAACTCTTGATTTAATATATTCTTTTAGGTTACAACCGTTTATCTGGAAGACCTTCCTTCCTGGCGGACACATTTTCTTGAAATAGAATACTGTTACTTAAACGATCGAATGGCTGCATATTGGCCTTGCTTCACTTATTTCTCTCTGGAATAAAATCTTACATTCACACATAGCTGCAAATATAAAGTGTGTATGCGTTTCTTTCAGTGGACGATTTTTGTCTCATAGATTTTATTATAATACGACAACGTATCCCTCCTTTTTGTAATCTGTTGAGCCTGAGGGAGGGTGCGACGCCTTCCTTCTTTACCACATGTTGCAACGACCGGATTGATTCACTCCAGGCACTTTGATACCAATTTTTGCTGTTATTTTTGTTGTTAAAATGTTACAACTGATGTGCCCTTGGTAATGGCGGACACGTTTTTGAAGGTGAACAAAATCAGCTAATAAACAAATAATGGGGGTTGACACAGACACCTATAGAAAGCGAATTGGGTCTTTCTCGATGCCCAATAAAACAAGTAAGAAGATGAGAACCCTAAAAGTACCCTACGGTACGCGTCAGCGGTTTGTGAAGGCATTTCGTTTGGCAGTATGTCTGACCGCCATTTTGTTAACCTGTGGTGACATTGAATCGAACCCAGGCCCTACATCTCAAACACGTTCTTCTCGTCAGACAACGTTACAGTTTACCGATACACCACAGTCCATGCCCGAAACTCCCGTTAACCCGTTATCACCATCACTACAGGCCTTAAATAAACACGGAAACAAAGTCGAGCACAGAAACAGGACTCGGCAGCCTCATCTGGGTCGGAAATAATGGACTTTTTACAGGGCATGCGATCTGAATTTCATGACAATTTAAAAACTCTAACGGATAAGGTGGACGGTATTTCAAGCTCTATCAATAAACTACAGTTAGAAAATAAGTCACTTCGAGATGAAAATATAAAACTGAGAAAAAGTGAAGATCGCCTAAATGATAAGGTGGATTCTCTGGAGGGTCACTCGCGCAGAAACAATTTAAGATTCAACGGGATAAGTGAGAGATTGAACGAACCATGGGGTATAACGGAGCAAAAAGTTCGTGACTTCATCAGAGAAGACTTAAACAGGCCAGATTTAGATCAAGTTGACATCGAACGGGCGCACAGGGTGAAATCGGGAGATTCCGAGAAATGCACAATAGTCGTGAAATTTTCTAGATATAAGGACAAGGATCAGATATTGAGATCAGCCCGTGAAAAGTTAAAGGACACCTTTTATCATGTCCAGGAAGATTTCACAGATAGAGTTCGTTTCTACCGCCGGAAGCTCAGCAAATTTCTAGTAGATGCGAGAGAAAAGAATTTAAAGGCCTATTTGAAATTTGATAAACTTTTTATCGAAAAAGAAATCTTCAAATACGATGAAATAAATGACAATATATATAAGATTGGAGTCGTCGATAAAAATAGATTTGCACGTGCTGACATGACTGATGGAGAGGAGGAAATCCGATTGGACGACGAAAGTCACGTGGGCGGAGCTACAGGGACAGATTAGCGTGACGGCCGAGGCTCTATCGATAGCGTTATCTATACAAACTTTACCCTTTAACTTTTATCGTGGAATATCGCTGGTTTAAATAAATATGCAGACGACTCTTCCTTTTTGAATTATATTTGTCAATTTGATATTATCGGACTGGTTGAAACATGGAGCAGTATCAAAAATGAATATGATAGCTTTCTCGAGGGCTACGAACATTTTGATAAGATCAGACATAAAAGAAATAATAGTTTCAGAAACAGTGGTGGAGTGAGCGTATTCGTCAGAGCAAAAACTGGTGACCAATAAATTGATTAAGCGTATATACGAAAACTGTAACGACTGTGTAGTCCTATTGATTAATTCTAATACCTATGAATTGAAAAATGATATAATTTTGATTATTGCGTACATATCACCGGAGGGATCGCCTATTTATAGAGAATGTGAGGAAAGAAATGGGATAATTTCACTTGAATCAAAAATTATGCAAATACGTGATGAATACCCAGATTGTTTTTTGTATATAGCCGGGGACTTAAACGCAAGAACGAGTGATTTACTTGACTATATACCAAGTGATTCGCTCGATTTTGTGTTTAATACAAACGTTGACTATGGGGTCGATACTTTTGACATGCCGCGTAATTCACGCGATGTAAATCATCTAAATACATTCGGAAAAACCCTTATAGAACTATGCTGCACACACAGTGTACACATGTTAAATGGGCGAGTCTTCGATGATACGGTTGGTAATTATACATGTTTTTCTAACAATGGATGTAGTCTTGTCGATTATCACTTAGTGTCTACAGGGTTATTTCCCTTTATAACATTTTTTAGAGTTGAAGACAAAGATTACTCTGATCACTTTGGTATTCTATCCAATATTACATTAAGATCTAAAAATACAACAAATTTATGTCTTTCTCAACTGAGACAGGAAACTATGGTAAAATTGCATTCTGAAAAATATTGCTGGAAAGAAACGTTTAAACCAGATTTTATATCCAACTTTCATAGATCCTTAAGAGAAAGTAGCGACGGAATTCTACGCTGTATCAATCGTAATATTAACGAAGCTATGCATTTGATTTTGAATCTTTTTAAATCCTCCGGAAAATCTATGGCTGTGGGTAAAAAGAAACTTTATTATACACAAGTTGCTCAACCGGAATGGTGGGATGACCAATGCGATTTAATTAAAGAAGAAAAATATAAGTTATTAAGACGATTTCGTCAATCCAACGATCCTAGAGATTATATTTTATATAAAACAAGTAAAAATCATTTTAAAGCTCTATGTCGTAAAAGAAAATTATCCTTACAATTTAAAAAAAGGAGAGCATTATCTCTATCATGTAACAACCCCAAGTTGTTTTGGTCCACATTAAAAGATAGTTGCAAAACAAATAAAGATCCACATTTAAACCCAATCTCTGCTGTTGAATGGGTGACATATTTTGACTCGTTGTTATTTGATAACCACAGACCTACAACAGTTCGAATCCAAGACGACCCCTTATATTTCAATAGGGAAATGGATATATTCTTGAATTCAAAATTCACTTTAGATGAAGTGCGAAAAAGCATTTCAAAACTTAAAAGTGGAAAAGCGTGTGGTACCGACGGTATACCTGCCGAATTTTTAAAATCAACCATTGACGCATTCTTACCTATTTTAGTAGTATTTTTCAATAAGATTTTAGCTTCTGGGGAAATTCCTCAATCATGGCTTGAAAGCATATTAATACCAGTCTATAAGTCTGGATCTAAAGCTGATCCCTGTAATTATAGGGGAATATCGCTGTTAAACGTATTTTACAAGGTTTTTTCTATACTTATGAATGAACGTCTCACTAGCTGGACACATCGATTTAATATTATAGATGAAATGCAGTCGGGTTTCAGAAGTGGTTACTCCGCCACTGATAACATTTTTTGTCTCCAAAGTATGATCCAAAGGTATCTATGTAAACCAGGTGGCAGATTTTATGTCCTATTTGTTGATTTTAAGAAAGCTTTTGATTCATTAGACCATTATAAAATGTTTATATGTTTAAATAGAAAAGGAGTCCAGGGCAATTTTTTCTCTGTCCTGACATCAATGTACTCTAATCTAAAAGCGTTTGTTAGAATAGATGATAAATTAACGTCTCCTATATCATGCAATGTTGGCTTGAAACAAGGCGATTCAACGTCACCTACAATTTTCAATATTTACATAAACGACCTATACTCTGCGCTTAAAAGCAAATGTAAGCGAGGCATTTTCATAACTAACCAAATTCCAGACATTTTCTGCTTGATGTTTGCGGATGACGTCGCAAACTGTTCTGATACTGTCGTAAATTTACAAACCCAGTTAAATATTATTGATGATTTCTGCAAAGAAACAAAAATGAATGTGAATCTAGAAAAAACCGAGATCATTGTTTTTAGAAATGGTGGACCATTACGTGATTCGGAAAAATGGCAATTTCGAGGAAAGTATTTAAAAACTTCATCTTTTTATAAGTACATGGGAATTCTTTTCACCCCAAAATTATCGTGGTCTTTAGCTAAACGTAAAATTGCATCACAAGCCAGAAAGGCAATTTTTAACATTTATAAATTCCAAAGGCCGTTTGGTAAATTTCCACACAAGGAATATTTTAAGATTTTTGACACTATGGTTACGCCTATTTTAACTTATGGATCAGAGGTCTGGGGATTCGAATTTTCAGAACCAATTGAACAATTACACGCTAAGTATTGTAAAGATTATCTAGGCGTAAATACTTTTACGAATAACTTAATGGCACTAGGAGAATGTGGACGCTACCCTGTGTCTATTCACTATAATATTAGATTCATAAAATATTGGATAAGACTAATTGAATGGATCAACATCGATATCCAAAAAATTGTTATATAATGTTAAAAAAAAGACGATGACCGAGGGAAAGTCAATTGGGTTTCAAAAGTAAGGCAGTTCCTTTTTAGAAACGGATTTGGTATTGTATGGCTATCCCAAGAGGTTGGAGACATCCCATTCTTCATAAAAACTTTAAGCCAACGATTGAAAGACTGCTGCTTTCAAGAATGGCATAACGATATGTCGGTCTCAACAAGGTGTGATTTTTATAAAACATTCAAAAGTCTTTTGAACACAGAAAAATACATAACCTTGGATTTACCTTTTAAAAAAAAACGCTCTTTATCACGATTCCGTTGTTCAAATCATAAATTAAATATAGAATTTGGTCGACACTTTAATATTAATAGAGAGGAAAGAATTTGCACGTATTGTTTTATTCAACAAGATATTTTGATTTTAGAAGATGAATACCATGCTTTCTTTGTTTGTGAAAAATTCAAACTTATCCGTGAGATTTACTTATATTCCTGGTTCAAGTCTTACCCCAGTAGAGAGAGTTTATCAATACTTTTACAATCTGAAAATCCAATCGTCATTAAAAACCTAAGTCTGTATGTTTCAAAGCTTATGGAGAATATTTAATTTTGTCACATCACTTTGTATTGTTTGTTAACTGAAAATATGTTTGTATTATGGGCCAGAGACCTTATTACGTTAATAAAATATATTGTATTGTATTGTATTGTATTGTAATCATCATTTTACTATCTGAACATGTCTTGGTCATTTATCTACCTATCTCAATAAATGATTATAGGCATAAATACGAATATTTTATGTAATTCTCTTTAAATGAGCATCACAATCTGCAAATTAGACTTAGAATTTCGTTGATAAATAAAGTTGATAATTGCAACATTTGGCAAATAGGACAAAAATCGTACTGTCGCCCTAAGCGTCAGCATATCAGACATTATTTTAGATAAGGTTTAATATGAAATATTAATAATGACCTATATGACAACACCCGGATTATGAAGAAATCACCTTTGTTTGTTCGTTCTTATTAACAAGGATGGGTTGTTTTTGTGATGCAGAATGAATTTAAGTATGCGAGATAAGTCATTACAGCGCAGGGACGTAGCTTTCGGAAGAAAAAAAATGTGACGAGAAAATATGCCAAAGGCTTCATAGGAGGCCCGATGTACCGACGGAAAAATTGGAAAAGGTGCAGCAGAACTTCTATAATGCAGCTCTCTCACCCTATCTCTTTGATAATCTGATGGGGCTTTATTCGAAACATCACTTGGTCAGTTTCACGATCAACCTCGGATGTACATAGACGGACTATTTTTTTAAAAAAAAATACTGGAAAACCTTGAAAAAACTCGATGCCGGCAGTTAAAATGTCTTTGAGTGAAAACCTTCGAGGTCGTGAACGCTACTCGTTTAAGTCACTGACATGATATCGTCATATCCTTATAAACATATCTTAAGATTATTAAATAACAGCTGAAAAATCTTAATTTTTGAGATTAAAGAAAAGAATTTTCAGCCATTATTTACTGTAAAAATATAAATCCAAAGATATCGCATGTTTTTTCCTCGCTAGTTTTTCTTACACTTTATCCGCCTAAAGAAAATGCACAATGTTGTTACATACCCATCCGCCTTAAATGCATCCGGGGTCTGTTGCAGTTTACGGAAATTGCCAAGTGATGTTCCGAATGCATCAGCTTATCATACAAAGAGGGTTACGACAATGAGGCTAGGGATAATCAATAGGTCATCGGACTTGAAGATCTGCCTCAGAACTCCGAGTCTTTTTGAAGCTGAAAGTCTTTTCTTAAAACTCAATACCAAATTTCTATTTCCCACATAGCTTCATCTGTGTTCTATAACGAACAGTCATCATTATATATATGATATCCTTGTCTTACACATGTATAAGATCTGCCCTGCGTTCAGGGTGAAAACATTAAAGAAGCGCTTTCGAATGATACCTCGCTTTGCACGTATGTGTACGTGCAAAGCGGGGTATCGTATCGAAGCGCTCGCGAAACGCTTTTACATCCTGAACACAGGGCAGATCTATACGCCATAATCACGACATCATCTTCATGTCATCAGAGTGTTTCAAAATGTGTTTTAAACGTACAAAATGTGAGAAAAAGAATATGTTACTAGATTTTATTTAATAGAAGTTGACCTTAACATTGTCTAGAATACAAAAGATATTAAGCTCGTCCATGTTCGCTTAATACCAGTTCAATTCTCGGTTATGATTAAATTCTTACGACAGATCCCCCCCCCCTCTCTCTCTCTCTCTCTCTCTCTCTCTCTCTCTCTCTCTCTCTCTCTCTCTCTCTCGCTCGCTCTCTCTCTCTCTCTTTCTTTCTCTCTCTCTCTCTCTCTCTCTCTCTCTCTCTCTCTCTCTCTCTCTCTCTCTCTCTCTTCTCTCTCTCTCTCTCTCTCTCTCTCTCTCTCTCTCTCTCTCTCTCCTCTCTCTCTCTCTCTCTCTCTCTCTCTCTCTCTCTCCCTCTCTCTTGCTCTCGCTCTCTCTTGACGACACGACATTTTCTTTTTGAGTACAGCTCGTAACGTCAATGAATCGTTACAAGAAATTAAAAATTAAGGGTACTTTTATCTAATATTCGATCTATAAGTTTTCCAATATGCGAACATGCAGCCCTTGAAATTGATTTTATTGAATTAATAATGAATCCTTGGCTCGTAACTAAAGTCATGTGACCTTATCAGCCTCCGGTTTTCACCGTGAAATGTGCATTCAGCGCTATTGTTCCAATCGTTTCGTTTATTTTTAAAATCGATCGTAATTTGAAGTTGCATTTTATACCTGCTACGCTGCCATTTATACTGACAATACAGTAGTTGGCCCATGAGAAAATTGTCCTATAATTAACTTCCAATATGTCAAGAATTTACGTGTTGAAGCGTAGAAATGGAGTAGACAAAATGTTCATCTACACTATTCGTTATTTTTGTATAAGTTTTCAGCTAACCGCGTGACCAGATGCCTTTGATCCTTGATATTAGTTATAAACACATGTAGTATTAAGGACATGGTAAATTTAAGATAAAAAAATATCACAACAATATTAAAACACTCACAAAAAAGGGCACAAACAAATGAATTAAGATGATGTATTATTTTTTAGCTTCTTATTTGTTTTCTTAATAGTTCCTGGGGATCTAGTGTTGTATACTGTTGAAACATTTGTTTTACAATTGCTTAGTTGGGTAATAATGAAAAAGATTGGTTCGCAAAATCTTCTTTTTACAGTTCAAAATGTTTATGCTAATCTGACATATCGAAAATCCGTTTTGTCCTGTACTACTTAAAGAGTCTTGTGCTCGTGTTAAAAAGGTCAAAATTGAGCCTAGCAACAAGTTTCAAACCTCCAAGAACCAGCCACAACTAGCTCGGCGTTCAGGATGGCAAAACGATGCATTTTTTGCAAATTATACCCGGCTTTGCAAGTATGTACACGTGCAAAACGGGGTAGATTTCGCAAACTGATTGCACCATTTTGTCAATCTGAACGCAAGGCAGACTGTAGCGCAGCCATTGTGACTGAACAGCTGATCTGCGTCTTCTTATTTGCAAATACCCATTTAAAATAGTGTTTTCCTGAAAGTTTGCATCAAATATGGACCAAAATTAATAATAAAATGTTTATTAAGCGACCACTTCAGGGACGAGAAAAGCGGTCGTTAAAGAATTTTGTAGTTTGGTTAATGTTTTGTTTACAAATAAGATATGATTAGATTGAATGTGTATGTTTTTGCGAATTTCTAAATAATTATATGTTGTTAAAACTCAACAGATTCGTTTTATTTAGACGATTTTCACATGTTTAATAAATATAGGATTCATTTCGATGATTTTCAGCCCAATAATATGTACTTTTTAATATATTTAGTAAGCTTGCGTGCCATGTCTAACTAGGAACGACACGTTTTTCGCAATTTACTGATGGCACTTTATCCCCCTACGTGTCAGATATTAAAAACGAGCTCGATAATTGTTTCAGGTCTGAAAGTGGTTGTCCTTTTTGCACGTGTATTTCAATGAATCATTTTATTGCTAATTTCAGATCTATTGAAATTGTTTTATTTCTAATTTCAGATATACGCCATTTTGTCATTGACCCTCGTTCTTCTCTCCATCGTAGTCTTCGTCATTGAGACGCTTCCTTACTTCGGCTCTGTATTCGTCCAGGCGACCAAGTTCAACAAAAATATTACCAGTGATGATCTCAGAAAGGAAATGGAAATCTTCACCGACATAACGCCAAACGATGTCTTGTTACTCATAGATAACGCTTGTAACATTTTCTTCTTCCTCGAATTCATTGTCAAACTTATTGCCTCCCCTGACAAGAGAAAATTTTTCAGAAGTCCTTTAGTGATCATAGAGTTACTAGCTCTGTGTCCGTATTATATC
Source organism: Fragum whitleyi (assembly GCA_948146395.1). Classification (NCBI taxonomy): domain Eukaryota; kingdom Metazoa; phylum Mollusca; class Bivalvia; order Cardiida; family Cardiidae; genus Fragum; species Fragum whitleyi. The sequence goes on from OX411553.1 coordinate 27,205,653, forward strand.
GGAATATTCGTAGTTTTATTTCATCCCGATCCAAAGTCCATTTTCATGATCATACGTGTTCTCTTTGCGACGAGGGTTTTGCGAATATTCCGAATATTTGTCTTGATGAAACACTTCCTAGCTCTGAAGATTCTCATTTTTACAATCAGAGCTAGTACCAAGGAACTATTTCTTTTATTAATCGTTCTCCTGATTGGCGTAGTGATATTCGCGTGTTTGGAGTATTACATGGAAATCTTCTCGGACGAAGATTCTCATTTCACACATATACCCCTGGCTTTCTGGTGGGCTCTAGTGACCATGACAACAGTCGGGTATGGTGACGTGTATCCCCGGACTGGTCTCGGGTACGCCATAGGCGGGTTCTGTGCTATTAGTGGCGTACTGGTCATCGCTTTATCGGTACCCGTCATTGTGAACAACTTCACCGTATACTACTCACATGCACAGTCTAGAGAAAAACTGAAAATCAGAAAGAAGAAATTCGAACAGACTGAGAAATGGCAAAGATTGAAAGCGGGATTGAAAAGCAAACTAAAAAACGGTACCCTTAAGAGCTTGATAAGTAGTGCGAGAAAGAAATATGGCGGAGATGTGTCAAACGGGGGACCAGCTTTAAAATTTAAATTGTCAAAAATACGCGGCGGTGGCTCTTCATCGCGTGGAGGGAACGTTAGCCGCATACAAATTCGGGAACCAAGTTTTGAAATTGAAAGTGACGTGCCTTCGACGGCTAGAGACGTCGTTCTTGAGGAGTGCATAACTGAACCTAATTCTCAAATCGAGAGAAGTCCAGAAATAAGTGTGATAAGTGACAGTGTTGAAGTGTCGAGTTCGAGTCCTCAGAATGGGTCGTGTACGAACTTAATTCAAGAAGACGAAACTAAACCGGTTGTTAAGAAAAAGAATGGTCCTAGCATTGTGCGTTCTAAGTTCTTTGCTAATGGTATAAAACCTAGAATAATTAGAAGACGGACAAAACCGATGGAGGTGCATCCTTTAAAAACTGTGACGACGCCAAAACGGACATTCAAAAGATAACCAGGAACCAAATTATATTTGACTTCAGTTTTATTAAATGTGTTCACACAACTCGAGATGATTATCTAAATAAAGGAAAGTGCAGACCCAGGTCGGACCTGTGCGAGCTGTCAAATCTAACTAGGATCGAAATTTTGTCGACTGTACTAGATCTTCTGAATATGAAGATCACTCTACCTTCTCATGCATTTTAGTGTACGACAAGGATTGTTCCTTTTTTTTAATTATTTCCTTTCTTTCGATATAATTATTCTAAGTATACGTTAGCTGGGCCTTAGATTATTAAACGTTTCTCGTTCTCAATTTTCTAAAACTTAGAAACTAAATAAGTTTATGAACACGAAAGACAATATCATTGAGTTGTTATTTCTAAAGAACTTAATATGTTTCTTTTATGTTCATACATTTATCATAGTACTACAACAGAATTATATTTAAACATCAATTTGAAATTTAAGTCAATTTTCGGTTGAGCACGAAAAATAGTTAATAGTTTCGGGGTCTGGTTACTTTTGTTGGACCAATTCTCTTTTTCAAGTACTTATTTTACGGCATACAAGAGAGAGAAATTGCGAGAAGAGCAATGCCAAAATAGTACGATTAATCTGTTTACGCATGAAAAATAAGTAAAGTATACTATACCGTGCGTTCTTTCACCTTTATTTCACTTTTCAAAGAAAACTTTCTTCCTAAGTCAAAATATTGCAAAAAATTTGTTTTACTAATTTCGGCTGGTCGAAAATTCTTCCTCAGAAAGACGTTATTATCTCAACTAAATGTGCTTGAATATTTATTAATTCTTCGTTCGTTTTGATATTTAAAGAACTCAAAAATTATTTCATCCGACATTTGACAAAAGCTATATTGACAACCAACATTTGTCTCAAACCAATGAGTGAATGATATGTAGCACACCAGAATGGAGTGGCCATCTGGTAGCTTGGATGAAATATTGTGGTTTTACTAGTGTAAGATGCGTCAGGAAATCATGGGTAGATGCACATGCCTTGCGTTCAGGATGACATAACGATGCGAACAGTTTTCCAATTATACCCCGCTTTGCACATAGGTGCACGTGCAAAGTGGAGTATAATTGGAAAACAGTTCGCACCGTTTTGTCATCCTGAACGCAGGGCAGGTTATTACTGAAATAATGTTGGAAGCAGCGATAGGCAATAACTCAATTAATCAGAGATAATGGTCAGAACCCGACGGACTTTTGGCCATCTTTGTTCTGTATAAAATTGAAAAATTTTCCCGTGTTGTGGTAAGTTCCACTATGTGATTTGACCTTTGACCACCTAAGGGATTCATCTTCATTCAATGCCCTATCTTTAAATAAATAAATGTCATTGTATTTTCTTGATTTCCGGGTTTTCCAAGCAGAGTAGAGGTATCGTCGTTTTTCCACCTATGAAGAGGACTGTAAATTTGGGTACGACCCCCATCCGTTACATGTAACCATCCTTTCGAATAGGAAATCGTGCACAGAGACGGCCAAATCAAGCGTTGAATACAAAATGAGATGCAAGACTAGTTGGAACTAAAAAACATGATTGTTTGTATATTTCCGTTTATTTATCTTCGCTACCGTAGCATATGCCCATATGAGCGACGCCCCCAGAAGACGGTTATACGTATTACCACCAACCCCAACCATCTCGATAAAATATGCACACAAGTTCTATACATAGCTTTCTTTGAGTGTAATTAAGTTGGAATGCGGAGCAATTCCAACTTAGATTTAACAAAACCGCAAAATGAACACAAGATAATTTCATTTCGGGTTTCTTGAGAACACATATCACGTGAACAGGATGTGATAACACTTCGGCCTATTTTGTTTATCTCAACTTGAAAAAGACATACAGTTTATTTCATCAAAAAGTAATAATGCTGTACAATTGCACAACTATCACTTCGTGTTTATTATTAACACGCTAATTTATGTTTTAAACGACATTTATTGAAAGTTGCGTACGAATATATTAGTATCACATGTTTGCATTACTATATTTGGAAATCATGTGATAAGTCAAGTCCAATTAGGTCAGCAATTGACAATTAGCACTAGCCAATCACGTAATCTGCTTATTTGGCAATGTCGCGATCTGTTTTCTCAGTATTGTGGCAATAGCACAGACCAATCACGTGATCTGCTTATTTAGTAAGGTCGCGACCTTTTTTTCGTAGAATTATGTTAAAGCTTCTTTTAAAGGTATAGTTTCTCTTTCTGAACGACCTTATTACACATTTAACTTTTGACAAGGTGTTATATGTTATATTGTAAATTTCTGTCTAAGCTACGAAATAAATACCTTTTTTTAAAGTGATGATACATATATTTTTGCAACATATTGTCGTTTGTTTTCCGTCATATTGCAGTTATCTACATGAATGTTTTATTGTAAAAACCCAATACTCATCCAATAAAACCCTTACCACCACATCTTGAATGGAATTATGAATATCTTTGCCCAATTGCATTCCATCACCAAAATAACTTGCCATTTGAAACAGACCTTCTAGTTCAACTTGTTTTCTTCACATTCTTACACATCAACGTGTTTAAGAGCACCATCATACAGTTAGTTACATCGTGAAATTGGCATTCATCTCAATAGAAAACATTCTTAATCGCTCACTCAGCGCTCCATTCATTCATTCCAAACACTCACTCAAACCATTAAAAAAACACTCAAAGTTATAAGAAAAATAAGATCAACATGCACATTCAAAATGAATTAAGCAAGAACCAAATCGCGATTTCACTGACATAAATGAAATTTAAAGCGTCTGGTTGATTCTTGGCGAAATAGAAAGCTATTGATTGAACTTTTATGCATATTTTATATAGGTTTTATTATCGCTAATTTTGTTCATCCTGAATAAAATAAGCGACATTGGATTCCCTCCCTTAAATTTCACTCAAAACTCGCTCCGCTCACTCATTCAACATCATGCTTAAATCATTCCAAAATCGTTCACCTTTCAATTTCACGATGTTATTAACTGTACCCCAAACTCAGAAGAAGAGGAGCATAATTATATTGATTTCATCATGTCTGTCTCTCAGTCCATTGACCTTTTGCTTTCCGCTAGATAAACGGAGAAGCAATTGACCTACAATAACGAAACTTTACACAAATATTGCCCATGACCCAAAGAAATGTGCCATTGTTTCGGGGTCATAGATGTCACGGGCATCAGTAAATTTTAACAGTTAACAGTTTCAACTCTAAGTGAACAACCAATTGACCCAAATCATAGAACTTGACACAAATGTTGTCAATGACCCAAGAAAGTGCCCAATAGTGGAGTCACATAGGTCGAAATCACAATTGAACTTCGTTCAAAAATTGTCTTGAGATTCCAACTCGTGAAGTAAAAGACTTCCCTGCGAAAATAGTTTTTCATCATGGAAAAATCATTTGCGACACTTCTAATTTAAAATGTAATTGATAACTCAAATGGAGCAGAAGTTTATTGAAAAAAAATATAAAAACTGTTTGGAGTGTATAAGGTCGCCTGTGTGTCCATAAGTCGGAAGTATGGTCCGTATCATTTTCTTCCTTTTTAGCTCACCTTACCACAACGTGCTCAAGGGGAGCTTTAGGATCACCCTGACTCCGTCGTCCGTCGTGAGTCGTCACCCTTCTTAAAACTTCTTCTTCTCCTAAACCGCTGGGCAAATTTCAATGAAATTTTACCAGAATGTTCCCTGTGTGACCCTTTTCAAAATTATCGCTATATTCTAATTGGCCAATAAATATGGGTATGGCAGGGCGGTGTTTATTTTGAGCCCAAAATCTTTGAACGACATCTCCTCCTGAACCACTGAGCAGATTTCAATGAAACTTTACAAGAATGTTCCTTTGATGACCTTCTCCAAACATTGTTGGCAAAATTTTCATTAGCCCATAGATATGGGCGTGGCAGGGTAGGGCTAATTTTGAGTCTCCTCTGTAATGAATGGGTTAGCAGGGTCTATTATGACTGCTTATAATTGGAATGTCTCCTCTTCAACAATTAGGCAAGTTTGAATGAATCTTTGCCAGAGAGTTTTTTGGATAAGATCCACTGGACCAATCGAATTAAGGTGAGCGGTTTAGGGCCATTCTGTCCCTCTTGGTATAATTTTTCTTCCATCAGATTCAGGCCTGTATAGCGATTCAGTGGTTTAAGCATCTCTCGTTGTTGAAATACATTGATTTATAATCGCCCGTCAAAAGACGTATTATGTGATCACCTGTGACGGGCGGGAGGCGTCAGCTTCGCTAGTAGCTTGAGGTCACCGCCTCTCGAACGCATTCCAACTTATCAGTACTTTCAGTACTTTGATTGATCTTAGTTATAGTCCAGTCAAATTATGGTAGGACCCAAAACAAATTGCAACAAAAACAATGTTGTGTTTTTTGACATCCATAGACATACCCATTTAACATATATAAAGTAGGACAAAATCGGAAGATACGTATTTTGATTTTTTTCGTGATTTTTATCATAGATTTTTTTCCAACTAGACCTGAAAAGACCTTTTGACAGAAAACATGTTTAATTCTAAATTAGAAGTTGTTGGTATATCAAAAGCCATGTAGTGTATTGTAATAAGTCATTGGCTGATTGAAAATATGATATTCTTTGTTATTTGGTCAGTTTTAGAGATAATTTGTAAAACATCTTACCCCACCCACTCACTTTAACATTGAAAAGAAGTAGAAAATGGTCGCTTTGGCAAAAAAAGGGGCGTTGGCTTCAAGAAATAGGTCTGAATCATTTTTAACAATCCAAAGTCTTTTCAATGTCTAAGTTTAAGTAGATTTGAACATTTTTAATCCCCCCCCACCTCCCCTATGCACAAAATTTTGCGTGAGCTTCTATAACTAAAAATAGTTATAGATATAATCACCGTCTTATTAAGCACATCAAAAAAGAAATCTTTCCAAAATTGAGATTTGATTTTATCTAAACCTTTGGATATGGTCTTGGGTTGACATGTTCTCTAGAATATATAAAGAATTGACAAGAATGACGTATTTCATGTGTTGACCGTCTGTTGTACATAAGATTTCACTTTGAAAATATACCAAGAGCCATGGATTTGTCTTATCTGCCTCATACTTTTAAAGGAATTGGAGCTATACAAAGCACAAAGACAATCATATATATGAAGTTTGGAGGGGGGGGGGTAACTTTATGATAAAAAAAGCCCAGTTTTCACACCAAAAAGAGCTTGGTAGCGATAATGCTAGTATTATGTGAAAAAAACACATTTGCAAGAACACACTAGTTTGACCTTACGTTTGAAACATTTTTACAGTTGCTAGATTTGATATGCGGAAACTTTAGGTTTGAATGTTGGATGAGATGTCTTTTTTTAAATATTTTTAGTTCTTTTCACAAATTTTAACCTTAAAGCTGTTTTATATTTTCGAAAGCATAAGATTCACACAAATTTGATACTTTTTTTAAAAAATCAAAGCCGATAAAAAATCAACTGTTTTGTTTAGAAAGGATTTAACATCTGTATTAACAATTTCATCACACTGAAAACAGAGCACCTAACTATGGTTCCTGGTATTTTTCTCATCACTACTACCAGGAAATTCCTTTCCAGGCTACATCTTTCTAATCCCAGATATTTTTACTAGTTTCTACCCATTGGTTGGAGACAAGTGTCAGACAGGGTGTGCTGCTGTCAGAGATCGAACCTTGAAACCCGTAACTAGATTGATTGATTGAATGGAGTTTAACGCCGCTTTCAACATTTTTTTCAGTTATATTTCGGAGGCTGGAACACCTAACAATGGTTTCCTGGTGTTTCTCTCACCATTACAACCACTACACCCTTACAATTATCAACCTATTGGTGAGAGACAAATAGTGACGAAAGATTGAGTGTTGCCGTCTGGGATCGAACCCGGGACCACTAGATTGATTGTTCGACGCGCTACCAACTGCGCTATGATGGCGGCTCCCCCGTAACTGGAATCCCAGCGCACAATCATCTGGGCTGCCACGACAGATGAATTGTCTAGTACTTGTTCTTTCGAATGCAATGTGATGTTGGCCCCATTCATTTCATATTTCAAAAGTTAATTGACAAACTTACAGTAAGGTAAACTTTGAATCTCAAAAGTTTGCGTTTTAGATTTTGCGATTTTAGGCGTTTAGAAAGTTTAAATTGAACTTTTTTTAAACAATTGCATCACATCAATGACTTAGGAAACAGGTTTTGTTTGTCATTTAACGAGTTTCGAAAACATTTCTCAAAACATTACGTGTTAAATTGAAGAATGGCGTAGGAATGAATTGGAAATAAAGTGCTCCGATTGCCAATTCATTGGAAGTTTTGATTTTTATTTAAAACAAGACTCAATAAACTTATTTTGATGAGGATAAGTATTCGTCATCAATTAAACCACTTATACAAAGAGAGTATGCTTTATTAGTAGCAAAATAAGAAATGATTCAAAACCTTTTGAGAATGTTATGCAAGCCTATCCTTTAAAAATGAACGAAGAACAAATAATAACAAGCTTGTGCTTCAAAAATTTTCAACAAGTGAATGTTCAAAAACAATTTATATCGAAATTATTAAAATGACAGACTATGTAAGGCATAAATATTAATTTGGAATGATGTTGTCTAACGAATCTTTCCTAGTACACCATGCAGATTGATTACAAACGCCCCTTATATCACGAGGTATAAGATTTGAAATAGGTAAAAAATGCTTTTATTTAAAAAAAAGTTCAGGAACCCGCAGCCTTAGTTTTAAATTAATTGATTTGATCATGGGTTAATAAATTAAACATGAATCAAGAAATAATTGAACAGGTTTTTGAACTTGACCCCCTAGCCAATTTGCATAGTATATTTCCACAAGATAAATAAGAAAAAAATTTTTTTTGAAAAAAATATCAAGGACCCTAACCATAACATTGCTCGATAATCTACCAGCTTTGTTAATAAATTTGTATTAATTTTATAGTAGGCTGTAGGCCAGGAAATGATGTAATGGTGGTACTTGTGTGAGAATACCAAGAATCCATTGTAAAGTGCTGCTGCCAACGCGATATGAATGCAAGATTGTTGCAAACAGCGTAAACCCACATTCAAACAAACAAACAAAACTTGATATAACTTGTCTTGATATGAATGAAATAATGTTAATTAGGTGTTGTAAGAAACAATTTCCAATTTCTACCATACTTTTCTTTGATTTTAATCAATGTTAGAAAAAGGGAGGGATAACTATGAAAATTTCAAAATTTAACCAAAAATGATTCACTTAGAGAACCTAAAGAACAATTTGGGTTAAACGTTATGAGAATGATTTAGGACACATAATTTAGTATCGTTTTTTAAGCTTCAATGGGTTAAATTTAAGATATATCATTACGAAGATTAGACAAGTTTGTAAAACCGAGTACATAAGATTTTCAAAGTATCTGAAATTACAACAAAATTTTCTACGAAATTTGATTGTAATATAGCTGTGGTAGCCCCCTTTAAGGTTTTAAAATGACCAGGGTTCCAATGTCGAATCTTACTTTTGCAAAGCCTCTTTTAAAGTTTTAGGTAAGGTGATCTCAGAATTTTAAAAGTGGCTATGTGTCATTGTTATACTGAAATAAAAAAGAAATGTAGCACTAGGTTAGTGACATATATACCTTCATTTTGAATTGTTTAGAATTAAAGTTTCAGAAAATTATTCTTAGACAGATAGATCACAGGCAATTTCATTATCCAATTTTTGTCAAATACACAAGTGTGCGTTATCAGGTAAAACAAGGTGTCAAACTAGTCCTGTACCTCATCAACTCTCACCATTTCCGGCATATTTTACACAATCTGGGAACAATGAAAAGGAAATTTATCAAGAAAAAATAAGCTGATGACAATGTTGTCAAAATAATTATTAGACTAAGGAAACATCAAAGTTTAAAATCAATGACTACTGAATGAGTGTACATGACCAGATGTTGGATACATGGTCTTTTGTCATGAAACAATTGCCTTTGGGACAGGCAGACATACAAAAAGATCAATCCAATAAACAATATTGTTTTGAACTTGTTGATAAGGGTATATATGAAAATGTTTCAATACCAGAAGCTATTTTTCTATCCATTCTAATGTTAAATCAAGTGGGTGGGGTAAGATTAATTTGAATTTGTCTTTTTTTATGTTTAAAATGCCATACATTTTACTCAAACCATCAATACAAGTTGTGGTAAAATTTCTAGAGGTAAATCAAAGGATATTTGATAAGTTTTGCTTGCATAATATCAGTTTTATTCTGGTATATCACACAATATTCTGATTGACTTGGTTGTACTACAAGCATTACTAGTGGGTATCAAAATGCATTGAAAAATCAAAATACGTATCTTCCGATTTTGTCCTACTTTTAGTATGTCATCTAGTGAGGGTCAAGCTACTCAAAAAACTCAAGAATGTTTTTGTTGCAATTTGTTTTGGGTTGAGGCCATATTTCGCTATTTTGACTGGACTATTATCTAAGGTAGTGGACCCGTAATAGTTTTGAAACGTCTCAGAAGTAATGAAATTTAACAGTGTTTACCGAGGTTTCCTAATGATTTTCATTAGGAAACCTCGGTTTACATTGTGAAAGAATATGTGGTCCGAAATGTTGCGGAACTTTTACGGGTCTACTACCTTTAGCTTGGGTTGTTTGGATTGAACGATTAGAGCGCTGAGAGAGCGATTTTAAATGGATCTGATCGAAATGAGAGTCAATTTCACAATGTTCTTAACTCTAGAGAATAGTCAATGAACAAATAAGCAAATTAGATATATAAATACTTTCAGCGGTGCGGCCAAATCTGACCAATTTTACGTTTTAATCACCATTATATGATAATGATAATTAATCATGTTTTTACAAACCTTATCTTTCTGTGAAAGATTAAAAGAAATTGAGTGTTTGAAACGGAAGTACGTGTTTTCTTTTATGATTTCCTTTCTCTAAGAGTCCTTATATAAAAGCATGTGTGGGACATTCCAATTCATCACTTGATCTCCTATATATTTAATTGTATAACATAAACAGATAAAAACTCGGCTTAGCCTCGTTTTAACCTGTTTATAGATGACTAGTTTGATGAATTTGGCATTCTATGACCACTCATTCAATATCCTTTATTCATTTCACACAATAAACATTCCTGAAAGAATGGAGCAAACACATTAGAAGACGGTAAGTAGAAAATATTCTATATACTTATTGGCGTAAAGTTAAGCATATCGTATTTAGAATTACCAAAGGAATGCGTTCGACTGGTAAAATGAAACCAATCTTATATTGTCAAACTTTAAATGTAATTTATTTCAAGACCAGATAAGCATTCATTTAATAAGTTAAATAATTGACACTTGCACTTACATAAATGCATTGAGTATGCTTGTCCAAAAAACGACCGCTAATTTGACAATAAGTAGCAAATAATCTTTAAGTAACACTACAGAAAAAATGAAATCTTCAGAACTTTTTTTTCATTTTTGGTAAACACTTTCAGAATTTTGTGCGTAATTATCTTGCAGTACATGACTATATACTTTCAAATTCCGTTACATACTGTAGTGTGCCTCACCTCTTTTAAACGACGACTCAGCATCTTTTTATCATCGAAAACTCATTTCTTTGTGTGACTTAAAAAAGGGAGTTTTCGATTATCTTCTCCTGCAACTGAGTCTTACAAAAAATTCTCTCAAACTGGTGGAAAAATATTCCTAACTTTTAGAACTTTTAGCCAACAGTAAATTTCAGTAATTATCTTGTTCTGTTGATAAGGTTGATGTGTCAATTCCGATATAACGTTACTCCGTATTTCTTCTAGCTGGCACACTTCTTTTTTCCCTAAGCTCAGCACGGTTCTATAAATGTCTTTTATTTTCAAAACAATAAAGCAAAACGAAAAAACCTTGAGATTGATAATCGTCACAAATCTAAAACACGGCCACCATTAGAATGACGGCTTTCTCTCATTCGGAACATCGCTCGGCCATTTCCGTAAACTGCAACAGACCTCGGATGTATGTAAGGCGGATGGGTATGTAACAAAACCGTGCATTTTGTTAGGCGCAAACAGTGTAAGAAAAAATATCACCGTAGGTTTTTATCTTTTACAGTAAATAACGGCTGGAAAATCTTTATTTTTGAGAATGTTTTCACTCAAAGTTTCGAGGGCTAACGCAATTTTAACGGACGCCATCGAGTTTTTCCAATGTTTTCCCGTAATTTTTAAAAATAGTCCGTCTATGTACATCCGAGGTTGATCGTGAGATTGGCCGAGTATGTAAAAGAGGGGTAATGAATATCGCTAATTTTGTTCACCTTGAACAAAAGCGATATTGGATTACCTCCCTTTAATTTCACTCAAAACTTGCTCCACACTCATTCAATTATCCCAAATCATTCCAAAACATGCATCATGTCCATTAAACGATGTTCCTAACTGTAATAAGTATTCAAAATTAGCTTGTGATGTCCCGCCGTCTTGATCAACATGTATGTGTTTTGAGTTTCCGTCACAATGAACCGTGACGGTTATCCATCAGATCGCCGACTGATTATACATACGTTCAGTGAACTTTTACATACACTTTGTTGCTGCCCTGATTGCTCTATGTAAGCCCTTATAGCATTATAGCACGTAATAACCCAAACGGTCCATTTCATACATCTTACGATATCATTCACAATATCATTTTCCCAGCTAGGTAAGTTCAGTTGATGACGCGTTGGTCTGTCCATCTCAGGTTCTTGAGTTTGTATCTCGTGTCGGTCATCTTTTACCCAACATTTGACAAAACAAAGTGACACAAGTCATTTTATCTCCAACCAATGGTCGTATGAGAAGTATTACACCTAAGTGGTATGAGCAAATAGTAGCTTGGATGAAACCATTGGTAGGTTCACCAGCCGTTGTGGTAAAACTTCAATAATTTTGAAAGAGGCCACACAAACAAACGATGAAAATTTGAAACGAGGACTCCATCTTCTTTCATTTCATTGGCGTATCCAGTGTTTTGACTTTTTTGCGCAGGAAGAAGGAAGAGGGCGCAAAAGGAGAAGCTGTTATATCGTTGTTAAGAATATTCATTGATTATATCTGTTCTTCGAAACCGGTGCCCTTTTGACCCTTTCTATAAACATTATTCAATTATGGCCTGCCCAAGGTATTTTATGTCCTTATTTGCCGCGAATGTTTATCTTAAAATGCTATTAGTCTTCAAAGATGTCAAATTTTAACGATAATGTTTTTTTATCACTAACTAATATTCTTTTATACCATAGGTCGTAGCTCAAAATGCTGCCGCAGATACTTCTCCTTTTCCATCCATTTATCTTATAACTATGCAAATATCCGTGTGGTAACATCCCATATTAGATTTTTTATAAGATCACATGGATATTTTTAAAACAATGACATAATGCGGTTATTTTGAGAATCTTACATTTCTGTCAGGAAAATCGGCGAAAACAATGCAAATGGGGCTTATATGATAAATAAATACATACTGAAGGTATTGTATTTTATGAAAAAATATCTAACTCGGTTGTGGGAATTGATAATTGTCTCGGCACAGCCTCGACAACTATCAACTCTCCAAACCCCGTTAGATATTTTTTTCATGAAAAATACCAAGTATGTATTGTATATATCCGTCCTTCAAAAAAAAATGACCAGACTATTAATTAGGATATTTTCACATGTTGATAGCGCGTTGCAGATTTATAGCGAAAAAAGAATTCTTTGGTGCTTTTCGGTGAATTATCGAGAAATAGCGATTGATAATCATTTAATAATTTCACCTTCCGAACGAATGAAATTATCAAAAGAATATATCCCGCTTTTGTTTATTTCACCGTATCTGACGTTATCTAAACGGAACCCAAATAAGTGATGTCATTATAAACGTTGCATAGCAATCACGTGTAAAATGTCACGTTTAAAAACCATTGTCATTTCGCTTTATGTCTCGTTATACATTAAAGAAATAGAATAATCTTTGTTTTTCGAATAAGATCAATTAATATTTCAGTTCTCGAACAACTTATGTCAACGTTTCAATCGTGGCTCCGCCACTCGTGAAAATTTAGCTTTTGTTGTTCACCCAATGAAATATAAAATAAGTCGATCTTACACTGAAACAAACGATTATCATCTATTTAAACATTAGTGGCGTTTTAGAACCTACGCTACACGGGTCCACAATCTCCAGATAACAACATGTGTCTAAACGATTGTTAAGAAAGGGTGTGTGCCTTTCTTTACCCATAAATATATTTTTTATTCCAATATCAATTCAAAAGAGAGGCTTAAGAGGGCCTGTATCGCTCCATAGGCCTTCACATCTCCAGATTTGAAATAGCTATATTCAAAATAGAAATCAAACAATTTTTGTAAATAGTGACCCAAGAAACATTCGTGTCAAGTTTTGTTAAGATTGGTCGAATACTTTGAGAGGAGAAGATTTTTAAAGATTTAAATTGAAAATAATTTGGTACGTGGTCACAAGAGTCATTGAAATTTGCCCAATGTTGTGGAAGAAGATTTTTAAAGTTTTAAAGTGAAAATAAGCCCACCCCCTGCCACTTTTATTAACCGCTTTGGAATACTTTCCGTCTCTAACGGATCGTTCTTCGTTTATGAATTCCAAACCCCGTCGATCCGTCTCGAAACTGCGAAAGAACGAAGAAAAATATCAGAATTTGTGTATTTAATTGATAGTAACAAAAGATTGTCACGTAAGTTGAATTTAAATAATTAAAAAGAATAATTAGAAAAGGGGATTTCGTTTAGCATGAAAAAAACACATTTACCTGTGAAACTCCGTATAAGGGATAATAATAAGAGGATTATAAGTTCCGCTGGCTTTCAAATGATAAGCACCACCATGCCACGCCCTTATTTGGGGGCAAATCAAAATTTCTAAAACAACTTGAGAAAAGGATCCAACAAAAAACGCTCATGCCATGTTTCATTTATATTGGCGCAATGGTTAAGGAGAAGATTTGAAAAGACTTTATAGTGAAATAAGCCCCACCCTGCCAGGCAAACATTTGGGTATCAATCACGATTTCTTAAACAATTAATGAAATGGGTCACTCAAAGAACAGTCATGTCAGGTTTCATTTAAATAAAGCAAATTGTTAAGGACAAATATAATTTGAAATATTTCATTAAAATAAATAATAATAAATAAGCCCAGCCCTGCCACGTCCGTATTCGGAGGTCAGTCCGAATTTCTTGAACAAATTAAGAAGAGGTTCACTCAATTAACATTCATGCCAACGAATTTGGGAGAGAAACTTTTAAATATTTCATGGTGAAAATAAGCCCTACCTTGTCTATAGAGGGGCGGGGTGTCGATCCAAATTTCTTGATCAACTTAAGAATAGGGACACCAAAGAAACACTCGATCGAAGTTTCATTGAAATTGGACCAATGGTTTGGGAGGAGAAGATTTTAATATTTTTTATGGTGAAAACAAGCCCCAAATTTCATTCAAAACACGCTCCACACTTTCATTTAATACCATTCCAAAATTATTCAGCTTGTCAATTTTACGATGATTCTAACTGAAACACATACGTGTTCATTATTTTTAGGCTTTTTAATTGATCTATCTTTAGTCACTCTTTTCTCACAGCGATAATGAAAACTTTACCCGAGTTCAATATCAAAAACATCGTAAAAAACACACATAAATCGCAATTGTTTTCAAAATCATAACGAACATCGCTCGGACTTTTCCGGGCGTAAACTGGACGATACCTCGGACGTAAGTGTAGTAGGCCTAATTTTGAGTCATTGAATTTTAACGTATTTCGCTAATTGGTGGTACTTTGGTAAAATATGCTTGAAGGCAATACATTTCTTTTATGCTTTCCGATTATCTATGGAGATCATTTTGGCATATTATGGATAGAATATACGTATTGAAAGGTGTTTTGTTATCAAATTATAATATGCCAAGTTTTGATCTAGATTTCGCTGATTTCGTTCCACTCAGCGTCACCATAATGTTCCAAGTCAAGTTAAGTTTTAAGGTAGTGGAACCGTAATCGGCACGCAACATTTCAAAAACTCATGAACTTTCACAATGTTGACCGAGGTTTCCTAATGAAAATCATTAGGAAACCTCAGTTAACACTGTTCAAGTT
Organism: Fragum whitleyi; assembly: GCA_948146395.1. Classification (NCBI taxonomy): domain Eukaryota; kingdom Metazoa; phylum Mollusca; class Bivalvia; order Cardiida; family Cardiidae; genus Fragum; species Fragum whitleyi. The sequence goes on from OX411553.1 coordinate 27,220,894, forward strand.
CATTATTTCTAAGACGTTACGGGACTATTACGGGTCCACTACCTTAACACCGACTTTACAGTTAGAAATATGTAAGACATTAAATATATCGCCTAAGAAGGCACCAAATAGATAAGACAAGTACATGTACTGCTATAAAAAGGAAAAAAAAATACCTGTTTAAGATTTGATCGTGCAAGGGAGGCCAATCGTATATAAGTTTACCAGACAAATATATTTGTTGTCCCCCCTGCCTTATATTTTGATCTCATATTTGATATATGAAATCGTTATAAAATTTGTAACAACGATAAAAATTACATTCTTTAAAGGGTAAGATATATCACAGAGGGCATCAATAATTCAGAAATATACTTGGTACAGTGTGGCAAAAAAGTGTCCATTTTGGAAGCATTCCAGATGGCTGTCGTAAGCAACAATAAGGCGTAAGTAAATTTTCAAGAGCATGTTAATTTCACTGATTGTGTATAACATTGTGACCAACATAAAATGTCCGATTTTCTTATTTTCCCATTGACTTTTCGTGATTCCTCCTACACAACTTGGATTCAGTCGCTAAAGTTGGGGATAATTGGCAAAAACCGAAATTGCAGTGGTGATCGCAAGATTCATTTCAGAATATTGGATTCAATACAAATAAAATCATTAATGTCCTATCCCCCACAAACGAAAAAAAAAAATAAATAAATAAAAAAAATACCAATTCGGCTACGTTCAAAACATGACGGAAAATCATCGAATGAACAGTATCATTCCGGAAACCAATTTCGTGAAATCGCCGAGAGTTTCCGATTGCGTCATAACATGACGTAGTCGATGATGTAATATGATTACCAGGTGGATGATACACGATTCTTTTAACGTTCATATAAGGAATCATTCCATATTGTTCAGCATAAAATTTTTGTCGGTAAGAATTATTCTTTCCTCATTGATATTGATGATCCGCTTATTTCCTTTTAAAAATACAGTGATAAATCAAGAAAATCAAAGGACTGGAGGTCCTGAAAGACTTCGCCATAGTACCGCAATAGTATAGATATTTAAGCTAAGTATCTTTTATGGTGTCCTTCATCTCTGTACGTGCGATAATTAAACAATTCCGCATGTCAATACATGTAAATAAACTGGTATTTCTATCAACTCACATGTACGTGTATTCGACATTTTAAGGCCTTTGCGAAGAATAAGGGGCGATATTTTTTGTCGAGGACGTCTGAAGTGAATTCATTTTTCGATCATCCTTGACCCTGACACATTGAGGGATCAACATAAACTATCAATAAGGTAGTGGAACCGTAATTGTTCCGTAACATTTCGGACCACATGATCCTTCATGAACCTCGGTCAACACTCTTAAAGTTCATGACTGCCGAAACGTTTCGGGGCTTTTTCGGGTTCATTCCCTTTAGGGTGTCTATTTTTCTACTTAGTTTTGCGCTGACTTATAGGCATTTGTATATACATTGTATATCCCTGTAACTGTTTTAAATGCTTTTCGCTTTTATAACCATTTGCATCTTGTATAAAACTGATTTTATTCTTAGTTTAATATGCTGCGTTTCCAGTATGTTACCGGCGACCACGGCGGCCCCGTTTCAGACAACCGTGGCAAAAACGAGACAAACGTGGGGCTACGCAGGGCGACGGTAACAGAACGGGTTGGCCGTGGCCGCCGGGGCAAATTTTCAATCAAACTGTCAAAAAACCTGCCAAGGCACTCCCGGCGGAAATGATAAACGTTACAAAACGGGGTGAACGCAACAAAACGTGACAGCACGTAACATACCGTAGCAAAAAACTTGGAAGAGATCCGTAGCGCAACGGAAAGCTTGGTTCCAACCCGGCAAACCACGATTAGTTTACGTTTTGTTGCGTTTCGCCAAGTGTGTCTCACGTCTCATCTCGTTCTTCGCGGCAAGCTAAGGTTAACGTGACTGGTTTTGTTGCGTTGAGTTACGGCGTATAAGGGCGTGTGACGGTGGTTGGTACGTCCTGCTAAGATGTTTTAAGTTATGACACGATCGCCACGGCGCATGCGGGCTGAGAGAAAATAGATGAAATTCGGAGATCACCTCCATTCTAATTTGAGTTGAGCCTACATTAGAAAAACGTAGTAGAACTTGTTAATGCTACGTTTACACCATGTTCACGGCAGCCACGACAGCCCCGTTTGTCCGAAACGTAGCGCGCCGTGAGTGTTTGGTTATTTTTGTCTCCGTTTTATCGTTTTGTTACGTCTTGTTAAGTTTTCCTGCGACTCGTAACCGACCGTGACTGGGTAGCCCCAGAGGCTCCAAGGCACACTACGGTTTAGTCCACGGTCAACCACGGATGTCCCCGTTTTAGTCCACGGTCTACGACGGATGCCAGTATGTTCCGTTACGGCATACCACGTTCAGTTAAGTTCCCTCACGATTCCCGATTTTGGAGCAAGGTCTGTTACGTTATTTCACGGTCTGTCAAGGCTTTCTACGGACAAACGTGGATGCCGGGAAGTATTGTATCGCGTTTGTTGCCACGGTATAAATACCCCCAAAAGCAGTAGCAATCTTTGCCATCCGAAGACTGATAAAATCATGGATATTTCATACGAAGAAGACTTTGTATTTGTATGTTTGTTAGGCGCATATATCAAGTCTGTCCATCGGAAGTTGCAGAAAGGCGAGACAACAGTGCAGCAGTCAGGAATAAGGCGGACAAGAAGACCAAGAACCAAATGGGTGCGCAGATGGTTGTCAGAATACAGGCGACAACAACTTGGCCACTATACAACATTTATAATTAAAGAGATTCGTAACTTGACTGACAAACGGCTTGCTTTTTATACTCCAAACGCAGACCGTGCTCGTCGTCTCAGACCGCAGTAGAACGGAACGCGCCGTGTCCCACCGGGCATGTAAACGCAACTCGCCGGGATGCGCCGTGACCGAACGCAACAAAACGGTTAACATATACCGTAGCTTGCCGTGAGGAACGTAGCACAACTTGGCAAAACGTGACAGAACGGGCAGTAACCTTGGAAGAACCGTGACAAAACGCAGCAGAACGTGACACAACTTGAAAACACCGTGAAATGCCAGGGAACACTCATGCTTCCCGTCGCACTACGGATCGCCTCCAAGTTTTGTTACGACCTGCTACGTACTGTCACGGTTCGTTGAGTTCATTCCCGTTTTTCTACGGCCTACTACGTTTCTCAATTCCGCTGTGATTGCCGTGGCAAATTTTTTGACAGCCAAAAAATCTAGCACGGCAACCCCGGCAATCACGGTCCGTCACGTTTGCCTATACCGTCCCCCTACGTTGCCTCAAGTTCATGCCGTTTTGTCCACGGTCGTCTGACACGGGGCTGCCGTGGCTGCCGGGAACATGGTGTAAACGTAGCATAACAGAAAAATAAAAGACAATGTTCCACGACGTGTCACGTTTTGTAGAAACGGGACCGCCGTGGCCGCCGGGAACATAATGGAAACTCAGCATTAAATAGAGGATATTGAATGAGTGGTCATTGAATACTGAATTTATTAAACGAGTCATCTACAAACAGATAAAAACGAGGCTGCGCCGAGTTTTTATCTGTTTTAGATGACGAGTTTAATTAATTCTGTATTTAATGAGCACAAATTTTATATTCTGTTTATAATATGACCCGAATTTTAGAGAAAAATCGTCAAATTTCTTGAAATTCAACGTTTCAATTTTCCGCGAAACTTATAACGCCGTTCAAAAATGACGTCACAAAACATAGATTGTGACGTCATTTTCACGGTTACAAAATAGCGTTACTATTCGCTCTGAGCTCATTTGCATAGTTATTCCACTAGTGTAATAACACCCGTGTTATATCAAAAATATTCAACGGGATTATTTCACTCCGGCGACGTCGGTCATATTAAAAATTTAATTCATTCATTGCACTCTTTCCACTCATGCTATACACACGTCACGTTTCAAAAACCAACTAGATCTATAACTTAATATAGCCAATTGAATCTTTGGCGAAACAACGAGACAGGAAGATATATAGATCACGTGACCGTTTGTCAAACACTGATAACACATTGTAAAATTTCATATATATGGTTTTAGTTTCATTTAACCCTTTATCACTTGTATAGTCATGTAATAGTCGAATAATCAAAATAAAGAACTATAGATTCACAAGTTAAAATGTGTAATCAGAGGTCAAATTTGTCTCTATCTGTACCTGTAATGACTCACTCCGTCATTCCGTAAATACAGTTTTGACCAAGTTGTAGTTAGTACAACATTTTGCTCGCCCGCTGATCAGTGAATCTTTCAATTTTAGTTTATACTTATTTATTTTAGTTCGATTGCGACGAAAGCTTTAGCTTATGGAATCGCTCTCGAACACCCAATCCTGATGTTTTCCCGTCCCTGAGAGAGAGGCACTGGTTTAAACCCATTGCTACCCAATTTTACAGCTGGATGAACTGGGGCTGGCTATTAAGTGTTTTGCCCATAAACACACCTCGTCGACAGTGGGGCTCGAACCACGGACCTCCAGGTCACGGGTCGAGTGCATTTACCACTAGGCCACCGAGGCAGTCAATTTTCAGTCTTTCTAACTGAATAGCTACATTTGTTACGAAATTCCAAGGCGTGGGTGTGGAGGGAGGGACGGTATCCTCGTCCACAGTCACGGATCCGAACATTCGACAATTACAACTTTTAAAACCATACTGTCGATTTCAAGGAACTAATTCCCCACGGTCCCTAGCTGTTTCAGCTTGGAGAAAATCTGTTGGGTCGCTGCTAAAACATTGGAGACTTTGTCGTCGCCGTCGTCGATGTCGTCGTTCTTTTGCGAAAAGTTTGACATTTTGTGATGTCTGGTAATATGAGGCGCATTTGCACGAAACTTTCAAAATACATGTGTAGGTAAACTCTGAGAAAATAGCCTGTTCTTCTCGTACGATTGTTGAATGACCTACATATGTTCAATAACATAGACACTAATATTCAATGGAGATATTGACAAGCAGATTGAAGCAGTATACTAAAGTGGTGACCTATTTTCAATATCGCCAATACTTGATCAATTTTTTGTCAATTTTATTGACAATTAGTCTATATAATTGCCAATTATATTGTCGATTTGTAATGACAATCATTATATCTGATTGCCAATTATAATGTCAATTTTATTGACAATTATTCTATATTATTGTCAATTATATTGTCAATTTGTATTGAGAAGTATTCTATATTATTGCCAATTATATTGATCTCGTATATCGTCGCGTTATAAGCCAACCCTGCGTTCAGGATGTCAAACGATGCTAACAGTTTTCCAATTATACCCCGCTTTGCACGTCAATGCACGTGCAAAGCGGGGTATAATCGGAAAACTGTTTTGCACCGTTTTGTGATCCTGAACGCAGGGAAGGTCTTCGCCTGACATGCACCTTATTAAGATTGATTGATTGAATGGAGTTTAACGCCGCTTTCAGTTATATCGCGGCGGCTGGAGCACCTAACAATGGTTTCCTGGTATTTCTCTCACCAGTACAACCACCACATTCTTTCCTAGCCTCCAGCTACTATCTCACATAGGTCTACGATTATCAACCCATTGGTGAGAGACAAATAGTCGGAAAGAATGAGTGCCGCCGTCGGGGATCGAACCCGGGACCTCTAGATTGACAGTCCGACGCTCACCTTATTAAGAAGTAGACTCGTATTAGTTCCACAACATTTCGGAACGCATGGTGTTTTTACAACGTTAACCGAGGTTTCTTAATGAATTCATTAGGAAACCTTCGGTTAACACTTTCGAAGTTAATGGCTTCCAAAACATTGTAGATGTAGAACTATATAACGGGTCCGCTACCTTAAAGAGGAAGAATGGGGATTGCCGCAATTATGGGTTTTTCCATCACCATTGTTTAACCTAAGTAAATTAACTTGAGTAAAGGGTTCGAAGTCATAAACGTACTACAAAATACAGAACGGACTGACGTAATTATTCGTGTTTATTTCAGATTTTTTTATGATTGAGTGTTTAAATGTCAACGATCAATGGGCAATTCATGTAGTTCGTGTATTGGGAATTGTCTTGGGCTGCGATTGGAAAATTTCGATCGATTGGGTAAGTTCGATTCTTTATTCTCACGTAGCATTTCTATTCGTGAATATCTAAGGCTTAGTTTTACAGTAGGAGTGTCATGTCAAATGGCTCTACAGCTTCGTTTAGAAGAGATAATTAGAAATATGTAGGATAAAAAATTATTGTTGAAAAAGAAATTAAACGGATTATCAAAAATAGAGTTCTAGTTTAGGGTCTCCGTGACAAGTAATCTTCCTTTTACCCTTTACAAATTTTCTTCTACTTCTTTCTATGTCGTAAAACTATTTAAAACTGTCTTCAGTTCATTCAAGTTCTGAAGTTGATTTCCAGATTGTCCTACGGACTTATATCGGATAGATTAGGAGTCCTTACTTCTAGTTTGCGAGTCACAGACTCACATCACCTGCGTGCCTTGAAACCCTCTCGGAATGTGTACGGCTCGAACCACAGGGAAATGTTCCGCTGATTTTTTTAGAGCATTATATGATAATATAGACTATATTATCATATAATGTTCTAAAAAAATCAGCGGAACATTTCCCTGTGGTTCGAACCCCCTTTACAGAAATTCTCGATCCTCCTTTGTATTTAAGTGGTGAAGCAAATATAGGAACAGTATTCATCGGGTATTCGAGCACCCGCGGGTAACGAGATCTCGAGTCAGTCGGCAAAATTTCTACTCATCCGAGGTCTACCAGTTACGCTAAATTTGACCATCTGGGAACAACGTCAGGGTTCGACACTAAGGGGAGTCCGGGAGTCCTAGACTCCTTATTTTCCAGTTGGGACTCCCTCATTTTGTAAGCCAGGAGCCCAATGGACTCCCTTGGTCATAGAAGAATAATTCAAAAAAAAAAAAAAAAACTTTCATTTTTTTAGCTCTGTTTGCAACAAGAGATGTAAATATAAGGGACATGTGATAAAGAAGAAATTGCTTTTAGCAAGCAATTTCTTCTTTTTCACAATGTTCTTCCAAATAAAAAAGATTTGGACTCCTTACCTTGAGGATGGACTCCATGGTTTCTAATGGTGGGAGTCCATTGGACTCCTTACCTACAAAACTTGGTGTCAAACCTTGCAACGTAAAATATTTTTTTGCAAGAAGATATTGGTAGCAGTGAAGGTCACCAGGGCCCGAAGTTATGAAATATTTTCCGTCCTCAACTAAGAATGTTCTCAAACTTAAAATTTGAATTAATATTTGAAAATCAAAGATAATATTGATAAGTTGTTATTTATAAATAACAACTTTTCAATATTATCTTTATATGTTTATACATTTATAACTACTATTTCAACAGAATCTTATCTTGAAATTTTGAATTTTGAGTAATGAAAGAGAAAACTTTTATAACCAGGGGTATGGAATTCCCATGCCCGACTTGTCCGACTCGGGCTTTTGTACTTGAGGACAAGTAAATTTTTCTAAGCCACTTGTCCAAGGACAAGTAAATACCAGGGCTAATCTTGGAATGTTACTTAAAAGAATTAAGAGAGAAATCATCCTAATGTTCATATCATAGGGTAGAAAACATTGTTTTTAATGAAGAAAATGCTGCATACCAGCATTTTCTTCATCAAAAGGCAATGTTTTTTTAAAAATATTTCTATTTACTCTTTAGAGGACAAGTTCATTTTGATTCTGGACGAGTAGAAAAGCCGCTTTTACTTGTCCAGGGACAAGTGGAGAAAACTCGTATTTCCACACCCCTGATAACCTTGGGCCCTAGTGCCACATTGATACTACCTGCATGATAACATGAAAGGATATCAGGCAGTCTGTTTATAGAAACAATTTAAATATTTATGATCTCAACCAGAACCGATTTTCAATGATTCTTTTTCTTTTTTTTTTTTTTTTTTTTTTCATTTTTAGCCCTCATAAAGTAAAGCACTGAAATTATTTGTACGATAAGTAGAATAATATGCTAATGTCTTACAATATCAATGTTACCTGTTTTCGACTGCGAGTAATTACCATTTATGATGCAATGAAGCCTGTATTGACCCAATCTAGAGGTCCTGGGTTCGATCCCCGAAGGCGGCTTTCATGCTTTCTGACTATTTGTCTACCACCAATGGGTTGATAATGGTAGACCTATGCGGAATAGCAGCTGGAGGCTATGAAAGGACATGATGTTAGTACTGGTATGAGAAATACCAGGCATCCATTTTAGATGCTCCAGTCGCCGCGATATGACTGAGATAATGTTAAAGCGGCGTAAACCCCCATTCAACCAATCGACATTCACTATCCAGCATTCATCAGTCGAGCGTATGCGCCTGTTTGCGATACTCTTGTCGATATTCATTGTGAACATTAGACGTGACTAGCTAATACAGCTAAATGAAAAATAACAGTTCGAAAACGGTTTGTGCCGAACCTTGCAGTTGCTACGTTACCGAAATTTAGGAATGGCAAATTCGTTAATGATGAACTTTTTGAGAAAAAAAATCAAAGCGCTGAAAATGCTAAAAGATTTTTTTTTTTTTTACATATCGACGCAAGCAACATGTTTCAATTAGTTTCTCCTTGTCATTTAGATGAAATTATGACGTAAACCAAGCAGTGAGTTCACTATAAAGTCATCTGTGAAGTGTCGGAAAAGTAACGCCTCTAATTAAACTGTGCAATCTGCCACGGTATGATCGGGCGTCCTTTTTCACGTTTGTGCAAACCTAGATTTATTAACTTTTTTAATGGGAGGGGGGGTACATTCCTATAAAATTGCGTTCAAAATTTGGCATTTTAAATTTCAATTGGGCACTGCTGACTCCGATTTCGGTTTTAAACATTTTACGGAGTTCCCATGCTGATGGTCTCTTTTGGCTTGACAACTTATATATAAATTGTGACCCGTCACGCAAAAAGGGACCATCTGGAAATTCTGTAAAATCAATATTTGAAAAAGAGATTATTTCTACTACACTAAGGTCAACTAGAGGCCTTAATTAATTTTTTCACCGGAAGTTAGATTCATTCCAGATTCAGAGAACTATTAAAAGGCGAAAATTGTCGTCCCTTGTCAGTCTGCGCAGTTCGCGCAGTCTGTCTAGGGTCGACACTTTACGCACTTCCCAGATGGTCCCTTTTCGCGTGACGGGTCACATATGTATAACATAACAAGATATAAAATTTGAACACCATGAACGGGTCCGGTAATGGAAATTCAAACTATTGATAGTGCTTTCTTGTGATATTTGAATAGCATGCTCCCTCAGTATTTGATACAACCTGGCAGACCGAAAAAACAGGAGGCAAGGGATGTCCCCAATAATTCTGAACTGAAAGTAAGAATATGACGATTTCTTATACGACCTAAATAACAACCCCTATCAGACCTTCCAAGAAATCTTGGAAAATTTCGGCCAGAAACGGTAAAAAAATTATATTTAAGGTCCGTTTTTTGGATCCGTAATAAGGTGTATATATTTGACGGATATCATTAAGGTAGCGGACCCGTAATAGTTCCGCAACGTTTCGGAAGTCATGAACCTTCAAAGTGTTAACCGAAGTTTCCCTATGATTTCACTTGAAATCACCAAAATGTTGCAAAAAGTATTGCAGTCCATCTGCTTTAAAGATATCATCATGGTTTGCACATAGCAACACGACAATAAGCGTATCACGGTCCTTGAACTGTCCTGCGTTCAGGACCACAAAACGGTGCAAACAGTTTTCCAATTATACCCTGCTTTGCACGCAAGTGGCGTATGCAAAGCCGCCGGGTATAATTTGTTAAACTGTTTGAGCCGTTTTATGATCCTGAACGTAGGACAGATTTTCAGAACTGCTGTGCTTCTTATTAATCCCGCTCCGTTTAAATAATGGGCGGCAAGAGAATAGAGGACAAAATCGGGGCGTATTCACGGTTAGTAGGCCTAACCGTTGTCCGGTCTGTCAGTCTCACTTTTTGTCCGACCGACTGTCTGTTTGAAACAAGCTTAAGTTCAAAGATCATCGGCTATTCTCAAAAATTTCGTGTGATGATATATCTCAACGATGGATACGCATCTGCAGATACTTAAGTCAATTTCATTGCCAATATCAGACTAAGGGCTCAACGTTTTTATGCCGCCCATGAATGCCCATGGGGTCACAGCTTCTACTCAGGAGAAATATCATGATTTGGTGTCTGTGTAAAGGCTGGCATGCTTCAAAGCGGTCGCTGCATCACAAATAATATGAAAATGACAACTTTCACTGGTTATCTTATGGATAAATGGAAGCTATATGCAGTTCAATGTTCTGTCAAAATTTTAGGGTCAAACTTCCAGTCTACTGGAACAAACTCCCAGTTAATGAAATGACGTAATCAACCCGGAAGTACTTAAAGCGTAGTTAGTGACGGAAAACTAGAAATTCAGTATACCTAAAATGAGTGTGCTGTAAGTGAAGTCCTTGTAAATAAATTCGCATTAAATGTAATTTAGTTCAATAAATCCGGCATTTCACTATAAGACACTGGAAAACCTAATTGACATAAAGGTTACACCTAAAATCTGTTCACAAACTTGTGGGTGGGGTAAATTCTTCTGCCATTTCAACTTTCATGCTGAGGGTCATTGTATATGAGTGTATTCTCCTTTAATTGTCGTCGCTACCGTAACATATGCCCATATGAGCGATGCCCAAGTTAAGCATAGTACAAAAGAATAAATAACAAAACTACTGCTGAGATCCACCATGTAAAGCACAGGGAAATGTCCAGCTGAACTTTTTCAAAACATACATGATAATATGTCAAGCGTCGAACTCCGGAATTGAGAGTCAATTTCTAAGTCAGTTTTTACCCAATCTGAATGCACAATATTAGGGCATTATTGCATGTAAAAACTCTATACAAGAGGGAGGGTCCAAAAAGTTAGAAAAAATTGGAGGAAATAGATTTGGTATTAATATTGTGATTGAAGCCTATAAGGGATTAAATAAATCAGCAGAGGTCATAATAAGGGTTGTTCAATTTATTTGTAAATATGGTAGTGGTAAGTACACACTTGCTCTGGTTAATGGTCTAAAGGGACCCTGAGAAAGGTAATCATTACCTTAATCCCTTGCCCCGGACAATATATATACTAGTCAAAGTTTGGTAGAATCACAACGAAATTGATCCAAACTGTCCAGCATCCATGTGCTTAAAATTCAGTCTATACGCAGGTTTATCAGCAACTTGGGTCTTTAGGACACACAAAGCTAATTTCAGGTAGAGGGATTTAAATGTTTTTGAAACAATTTAAAATTTGCAGATATTAATCTTCATCGTAGAAAAAATCTTACTATGTAGAAATTGATTGGAGAGAAAACTTTTATGACACCAGTGCACTTAGTTGGTCATTTCAAGGACGGGAAGTGTTCAAGTAAACATGGTCGTTTTGGATCAAGGGTGTTCTTGATTGCACAAAGACATTTTGAGATGGCAACTTGTTAATATAAATATTATTACTCTGTCTTATAATATTACAATGAAATGAAAACTGCATGAATTGTTTAGAAACCATTTCAAGTTCCAGTCCCTGGGACCCCTAATTTCGACAATCTTGCTAAAACCCTGCTAAAGTATCCTCTGTAACACTTGCAAAAAGTGTACATCTTTTCACTACAAAAGTTTCAAGAAAACATTTGCTTCCGTCCCAAATATCTAAATTTTTTAAATAAAAAATCTTCTTAGGAAGAACATTGTAAAAAAGAAGAAATTGCTTTTGACAAGCAATTTCTTTTTTCCAATATGTTCTCTCATCATGAAAGTTTGGACTCCTTACTTTGAGCTTGGACTCCTTGACTTCATATTTGAGGAGAGTCCAATCGACTCCTTACTCTCTGGAGTAAGGAGTAAGTGTAGATCCCTGTTACACAACTTTCTTTTCCACAGATGATCAAGGGTCTATGGGTGCTGGTGTCGTCAAACCACAGCCGGATGGGCGTGGTGGAATACGGATTCATATAAACCCAGGAAATCTCAATTCAGCCCCACCATTTGGTTCCTCAACCAGCCAGAGGAACAGACCACAGCCAAAACCAGAGTCCACGTCTTGCGAAGAGTGTAGCCAAGCATTTAGTCCTTTCAGAAAAAAGGTATTTAGTACGGGTTTGGAAATGCCAATTTTTCTCCACTTGTCCATGAACAAGTAAAAGGTGATTTTCTACTTGTCAATGATCAAAATAAACTAGTCTGCAAATAAAAAGTGAAAATCAGTAACTTTAAGGAAACATTGTTTTTAATGTTGAAATTGCAGGTATCCTGCATTTTCTTCATTTAGAACAGCGTTTTCTACCCTAAACAAGGATGATTTATTCCTTAGATCTATAGAAGATCTATCCTGTAATTTTATAAGATTTGCTCTGATGTTTACTTGTCCTTGGAAAAGTGGCATTGAAAATTGATCTTGTCCTCAAGTAGAAAAGCCTGTGCTGTGATTGACAAGTTTGGCATTGGAATTTTATACCCTTGTAGATGCTGATCTGAGTCTGAACCTTATCCTGCTAGACTTCAAACCAATAACAAAGTTTTGGGACATTAAAACAATTATGACTCACATCTTTCCCTTATTCACGGAGAAGAAAGCAGGTGGTTTGGCTTGGATCAGACTGTATTACTTCTATGGTAATCTTTCACATGTTTAGGACAAGGATATTTATTGATGGCTGTATTAGATAAAGGAAGGAATATGAAAATATGTTTTTGTAATTCATCTAACTTAACACTTATCCTGTTCTTTTTTAAACGATAATGAAATAATTTTAAATTTCAGAAATTGCTTATCTTCGGAATCCACTGATTTCAATCAGCAATGCTCCGCTTAAGATTTTCCTACAATAATCAAATTGAAAGCAGACAGCGTAGTCTGCATTCTGTGCAGTCTGATCTTTGTCTATACTCTCTTCTAAAGCTTTGTGTAATTTAAAGCAGGTATAAACCTTAATCCTAAAGCTTTGTGTAATTGAAAGCAGGTATATACCTTGAACAATATCATTAAAATCATCCCTATAAAACCACTATGCTGCCTCTCCGTTACGTAGCAGGCAGGGGCGTATCGATAGGCAATATTGGTGGAACTGATTTTAATTAGATTAATGCCTTGAACAGCATGAGGGCTCAAAACAATACTGTTGTAACAGTAAGTGGCAATATAAATCTATGGCTCAGCGCAAAACAGTTGAAGCTGCCTATATGTTTATAGGCAGTTACAACTGTTTTGCACTGAGCCATCAAAATGCCTGAACTGGAACATGAGAAGGGTAAAAGATAGTTGTGCAAGAATCTTTTTCTACTTTGCCATCCCATTAGGATTGGCCTAGCAAGGTGTATGCAAAATCACAGTTGTGTTACCATTGTGATGATGAAAAAATGATTAGTAAAAGATTTAGCAATACAGAAATTATTATACACATCAAGTGACAGGACATAAATGTGAATTTTTCTGAGGAAGAACCACATACCCTGCATGCATATAGTAGGAATAACCACAAACTGTGATACATAGCCTTTTCCCTGAAAAGTTGATGAGAGAGAGGGCTACTACTTATCTTAGCTAAGGAACCTTTCTCACATCCTCCCCCTATTAGTGCCAAGAGCCTCTAATGGAGCCTTTGGCAACTTTTTGCATACACTTTAATTTGTTCAACATACTTATACACACTTAATTGTCAAAAGATTGGGTTCAGTTATGTATAAAGTTGATCCTTCATTGTTTTTCAGAAACCATGCAAAGATTGTGGCAGAAATTTTTGCTCAAACTGTTGTGTGAATACCGGTTCCTCTAGTCCAAGACTTGCCCAGTGTAAGAAATGTCAGATTTTACTGACTGGTACCTTCTCAAGATCTCTGCTCGCTGATTGGAAAATCAAAGACCTGAAGGCCCTGCTAGTCAAACAAAATGTGAATACATCAAAATGTAAAGAGAAGGATGACTTGATTGAGTTAATATTTGTGTATTTCGGTGGAAATAGGACCTATAATAGGCAAACAAGTGAACAAGAAAGATTTGTGGAGCAGCTCTCAGTAAGTAGAAAGTTGTTATATTCTTATGACTCCTGAATTAAGTAATTCTGGGGGTCAAAATTGATTTTAAAGAGGTCAAAACAACAGAAAAATCATATTTACTGTGTAAAACTATGCTGTGTCAATTGACCTCCTCTTTTCAATTATGAAAATAATAAAATTCTAAGTAGTGTGTAAGATAGATCATTTAATTTGAGTCATGAAACCAAGTTTTGACCCTTGAAATTTCTAACAAGGGGGTCAAATTGACCCCATTGGAAGAAATTTTTATGGGTCAAAATAGGATATTTTCAGGGTTTTGAGGGTCAAAATCCTGGTTTAAGGGTCAAACATGAATCCTTCTTCATATGTTATTGAGGCCGTGCTTGACTTTTCCTTTAAAACAAATCATGTGTGAACAATAATGATTTCATCAGCCTGTGTGCCAGCTCAGTCTGATATTAAGCCTGTGTGTGACATTTCCAACAATTTGACATATGCACACAGGACCAACATTGTAGGTAAACCATACTTTTCGAATGTTTATAAACAGACTTTCGACGAGTTAATATAGATAAATTGAGACCAACGAAATTTTTGCTGTAACGGTCTCTGACAATACTGAAAGATCAAAGAAACAAAAACATACTGGCATTTTTACCGTCCTTTGAATTACATTATGTAGACGTAATGTGTCATAGCGTAAAAGAAACATGCTTTTGAAACCAACTTCATCAAGAAAAAAATAAAATTTAAACAACAAAAATCATTGTACATCCATAGGGTGAAATGAGTGTTTTTCTTGTTGAGTTTCTTTTCTCCATCAGTATATTGGTTGATTTCATTGTAATTAAGTACCGTTATCTCATGCTTGCTAAATTTCATTTCAGCCCACACCTACTCCTGGCTATACCATATTTTCCCCGCGATTTCGAATACTTCGGTTGGACTATAACCGGCTTAGACAGTCACCTAGTTTAATAAGATTACCTGACTGTCTAAGGATACATTAAGACCTTATCTATCTACAATGTGCCTAGTGAAGACTTTAGTCATACACTGCAGATGAACAGGCTTGCCAGAGTCTTTGCCTGGGCTTGAAATTGTCACACGCAGGCTCATATGACAGTGCTCTTAAAAAGTGCATATTAAAAATATGTTCAGAATTTGCAAAAATAGAACGTAGACAAAAATTTAGCAAAGCCACCATTTATTTGTATACATCCGAATGGTGTTACATGTTTCCTTTATAGCATTAAGTGGTGGTCTGTCTGTTATTTGGGTTTTTTGTGTGATTGCGTCCTCATCATTTCAATTTCTGAAACTTGCTACAATCTATATTTTGATGACTTCTAGTTGTTCATAAGACCTTTGTACAGCTCTTATAATTTTCATTGGATTGAACTGTAGCAGAAAGGCAGAATTTTCTTTGTTTAATTGGCTTTTTCTTGCAAACATTTGAAGTAAACAAATTGGTTAAAAGAAATTGAAAAATTATACATATCATTGAACATTTGAGGTACAAAACAAAAATTAGCCTTGGAAAGTTTTATCAATGACCTAACTTGAAATTTTCTGGTGATCAATTTAAGATAATTTCAGAGTTTTTGGGGTCAAAACACTGGTTAATGGGTCAAATATGAGCTCTATAAGAGTAACTTGCCTCTTTGTTCTGTTCTACCCCCTACCTAGGAAGTATGGGGGGGTATATTGGTTTCACCATGTCCATCTGTCTGTCCATCCATAAGTCCGTCCATCCTTAGACCTTTTCATTTCCTGACTCTAGTCTAACTTGAGAACCAATTGTTCTTGAATCATGAAACTTCATACAAAAGCTGCTTATGGCCCAATGAAGTCCCCTATTGTTTTTGGGTCACATGGGTTAAAGGTCAAGGTCACAATCAGCCTTTGTTTAATTTTGGTTCCCGAACTCTAACTTGAGAACCAAGCCACCTAGTATCATGAAACTTCATGCAAATGTTGCTTATGACCCAAGGAAGGGCCCCATTGATTTGGGTCACAAAGGTAAGAGGTCAAGGTCACAGTCAATTTTTTGTTCATTTTTTGTTCCCTGACTCTTACTAAATAACCTAGAGAGTCCTAGAATCATGAAACTTCATTCAAATGTTCCTTATGACCCAAGGAAGTGCCCTATTGTGTTTGGGTCACATATGTCAAAGGTCATGGTCACAGTCAGGCTTTGTTCAATTTTCGTTTCCTGACTCTAACTCAAGAACCAAGTGACCTAGAATCATGAAACTTCGTACAAATGCTGCTAATGGCCCAAGGAAGTGCCCTATTGTTTTTGGGTCAAATATGCCAACGGTCACAGTCAGCCTTTGTTCAATTTTTGTTGAGACCTTTTTGTTTCCAGACTCTTACTTAAGAACCAAAGGACCTAGAATCAATCACAGGCAAATCACATGAATTCTCAATATTTGTTACAAACACATTGTGCATTAATAGCACCTATATTTGGACAAAGTGCAAGTGGGGGAATTAGTCTGCTTAACTACAACTCTAGCTCATTTTGTGAACAACTAAAGCTATATTTTCACTTCTGGCTTTGCCAGTTATGAAAAATGAGCTTTTATAGTTAACTCAATGAATAAGATCTTGAACTGAAACAAATGATTATCCTCTATATATTGCCACTTGATATCATCTATTCATTTTCAGGAGCGCATGAGACTAGAACAAGAGAATGAGCAACAATCAAATAACCAGAACACCGCACAAAATGGTACTACCAACCAGCCATCTCAAAATGAAACTCAAAACCGTCCATCGGCAAACCAGCCAAACCCGACAAACACAGCGCCAAATGTAGGACCTACAGACAGGGGAACAAGGGATAATGGCCCTGGTTCAAGCTCCAGCGGGCTGGACTTGAATCAGGAGAGAAATAGACGAAATAGAGAGGATGAGATAAGAGCAGCAGAAGCTAGGCTTGCACAGGAAGAGGAAAATGAAGTAAGGACCAGGGGTGTAGAATTTCTGGCTTGACTTGTCCGACATGGGCTATTAGCTCCACTGGCTGAAGGCCATCGGGGCTTTTGTCATGGGGCTATGGCTGTCGTCCATGCATCCAGTCATAAACTTTTTCTTTGAAACTACTGAATATGTTTCAGTTTAACTTAAAAGGAAAGATCCTTGGGTGACACTTCTTCAAAGTTGTTCAAGGATTTTTTATCTAATGAAAAATAAGGCTTAAATGGGTGTGGTTAATTTCCTATATGATAACATTTGATTCTTTCAGCATTTTACTGATGGATATCAACCAAATTTCATTGGAATGATCCTTGAGTGACCCTTTATCAATTTACAAAAAACATTGTGAGCAGATGATTACTCTGTCTTTTATGGGCAGAGGTCATTTAGCTATATGTTATATAGTGGAAATTTTGAAAATCATTTTCCCTTAATCTAACTGATGGATATTATCAACAAAATTTCACTTAGGTGAATCTTGGGTGACCCTTTATCAGTCTACAAATAATTAAATTATAGTGATGAGATTAAGAATATGTCTTTTTATGGACTGGGGTTCATTTCTCTGTATGTTAAAAGTGGAAACTGTGAAAATCATTTTCATAGATGCAAATCAATATATTTCATTTGAATTTTACTGGCAGTAACCCTTGGTTGAACCTTTAACAGACTACTTAAAAATATTGTGATGAGATAGAAAATATGTTTTTTATGGGCAGATGTCATTTAAGTTTGAAATCATTTTTCTCAGAATCTAATTGATAGATATCAACCAAATTTCACTTGAATGATCCTTGGATGGCCCATTATCAGACTGCTCAAAATAATTGTGATGGGATAAAAAATATGTATTACACAGGGAGAGGTCAATTTCCATTATGTTATTCATCGATCATGAATGTTTCTTTGCAGAAATATTTCAGCATGTGACACTTACATACGCTTATTTTCAGCTCACCTGAGCACAAAGTGCTCAAGGTGAGCTATTGGGATTGTAGAATGTCCGTTGTCAGTCATGCGTCGTCCGTCGTCCACAATTTCTTTAAACATCTTCTCCTCCTAAACCAGTGGGCCAATTTTGATGAAACTTGGCAGGGATGTTCCTTGGGTCAAGCTCTACCAAAGTTGTTCAAATAAATGAAATCCACCCTTAACTTTCCCTTTACTCTTAACAAAAAGGGTGAAAATATGAAAATCTTTCAAAATCTTCTTCTCTGAAACCAGAAGGCAGACAGCTTTCATATTTGGTATGTAGCATCATCCAGTGGACCTCTACCAAGTTTGTTCATATCAAGAACCTGGGGTCATATTTGGGCTTTGCCCGGGCCCAACCCTTTTTACATAGAATCAAAGATCGAAAATCTTTAAAAATCTTCTTCTCTGTAACCAGATGGCAAACAGCTTTAATATTTTGAGTGTAGCATCACCTAGTGGGCCTCTACGAAGTTTGTTCATATCAAGACCCTTGGGTCATATTTGGGCTTTGCACGGTTGCATCCCTTTATCTCTTATGAGCACGAAGGGTAAAAAAGTGAATATCTTCAAAAATTTTCTCCTATGAAACCAGAAGGCAGACAGCTTTTATATTTGGTATGTAGCATCATCTAGTGGACCTCTACCAAGTTTGTTCATATCAAGACCCTGGGGTCATATTTGGGTTTTGCCCGGGCGCAACCCTTTTAACATAGAATCAAGGAGTGAATATTCTTTAAAAATCTTCTTCTCTGTAACCAGATGGCAGACAGCTTTAATATTTGGTGTGTAGCATCACCTAGTGGGCCTCTACCAAATTGTTCATATCAAGACCCTTGGGTCATATTTGGGCTTTGCACAGGTGCATCCCTTTATCTCTTATGAGCACAAAGGGTAAAAAAATGAAAATCTTCAAAAATCTTCTTCTATGAAACTAGAAGGCAGACAGCTTTCATATTTGGTATGTAGTATCATCTAGTGGACCTCTACCAAGTTTGTTCATATCAAGACCCTAGGATCATATTTGGGCTCCACCCGGGCGCAAGCCTTTTTACATAGAATCAAAGAGCGAAAATCTTTTAAAATCTTCTTTAATCAAAACCAGAGGGCACACTGCTTTCATTTGTGGTATGTAGCATCATCTTATGGACCTCTTCCAAGTTTGTTCATATCAAGACCCTGGGGTCACATTTGGGGTCCACCCGGGTGCATCCCTTTTTACATAGAATCAAAGAGCAAAAAGGCATATCTGTCTTGCTCTTCGCTGAAAACGTTCCATGGTATTGATCTTAGGCAATTATCTTCTTTTTGACATCTGCCTATCTAATTAATGTGATGTCCCAGGGGTCAAGGAGACTCAGGTGAGCGATCTAGGACCATCTTGGTTGTCTTGAATGAACATTCATTCAATTTCATTCATTCACTTAAAGTCTTAAATTCTTGTCTAATCATATTAGTAGTCTCAGGCATGTGGAGCAAATCAGCTGCTCAAGCAACTGTATTTCTACTTGCCATCAAGTACATTTTTCCAAGATCACTGGCCCATGGACTAGTAAATAACAGGGCAAATCTTGGAATGGTACTGAATGGATCAATTGAAAATATGAAGTTAAGGAACAATAACTGGTAAGGAAGAAAATGCTGGGATCCAGTATTTTCTTTTTAGCTCACCTGAGCAATACATTCTCAAGGGGAGCTTTTAGGATTACCCTGACTCAGTCACCTGTGGTGCGTTGTTAACTTTCTTTAAACTGCTTCTCCTCCTAAAGCCCTGAGCCTATTTCACTGAAATTTTGCTAGAATGTTTCCCGGATAATCCTCTGAAATTTTTTTTGGAGAAATTCTATTTGCCCATAACTATGGGTGTTGTAGCTCAGGGTTTATTTGGAGTCTGAAATCTTTGAATGACATCTTTTCCTAAACCACCGGGCCAATATCAATTAAACTTTACAAGAACATTGCTTGGATGACCCTCCAAAAAAATTTTTTGCAAAATTTTGATTTGCCCATAACTAAGGGTGTAGCATGGCGAGGCTTTTTTAGCCCAAAATCTTTAAAAGACGTCTCCTCTTGAATCACTGGGCAGATTTTGATAAAGCTTTAGCAGAATTTTCCCTTGGTTACCCTCTTTGAAAATTGTTTGTGAAATTGTGATTGACCCATTAATTTGGACATGGCAGAGTGGGGATTATTTGAGCCCGAAATCTTTGAACAACATTTATACCGGAACTACTGGGCCGATTTAAAAATTTGATATGTTACATCATCTTGTGGCCTTTTATCAAGTATGTAAATATTGTGACCCTAAGGTCACGTTTGTGCTCAGCATAGGTGTATCCCATTTTACAAACAAACTAAGAGCAAAAGTTTTAAAATCTTTTTTGAAATATGAAGGAAAAAATAAACAAACAAATAGTGAATTCTGAAACCAGAAGTCAGAGAGCTGTCATATTTGGTATGCAACATCAACTTATGGACCTCAAGTTTGTTCATATGAAACCCTTGGGGTCAAATTTGGACTCTATCTTGGCGTATCTCATTTTACATATCGGTACAAACTAAGAGAAAATGTTTTAAAATCTTCTCTGAAGCTTGAAGGAAACATCTTTCATATGCTGGAGTCAATTTAACATAGTTGCAAAGAAAGAAACAATGTAGGATATTTAAAATGCTTCCTCTCTGAAACCAGAAGGTAGAGAGCTATTGTATTATGAATGTAGTATTATCTAGTTGATCTTTATTCATTCAGTTGTTCATATTATGTCCCCTGGGTCACATTTTGGCTTTGCCTGGGCATTTACTTTTTTGCATAGAAACAAAGCAGCAAATATTTCGAAAATAGTCTTCATTGAAAACAGTCTAGGGTTTTATTTTTTTGAAATTATCTCTTAGTGAACGTCTACATATCTTATGTTTTTGATGTCTTAGGGTTTTACAAGACTCTGATGGGCTATCTAGGATCATCATGGTCCTCTTGTTGCAACTTGCTTCCCTGATTCTTAAAGAGATAGTAGAAAGAGTGTCTATATGGTAAAATAAATTTGGTCCTGATCAAATATTTTCAGACGCAACCTTCCCGGCCTGACAATCCCAATTTAAAACTCAGCGACATAAAAAGCTTGGAGGAAATTGATGATCTCAATATAAAATCTCTTAAGAGAGTCTTACTTAACAACTTTGTCGATTACAAGGGGTGCTGCGAGCGCTGGGAATTACAGGAGCGCCTTAAAAGACTCTGGATTGACAACGAAAACAATAGGAAAAGAGGTAATATGGAGTTATTAGTATTAAAGTGGATAAAATTTGTAAGTGTCAGCTTTATTTATCTTTCATAGTGTGAATAACAAAAGCTATATTTTTACCAAAAGTGGGAATAAAGCTTTTGTTTTTCAAGAAATGAAAGATAAATTGATCATACATTAAGACATTATTCTACTTGAAAACTTTTGGTCAAACTCTTAATATGTCCCTTTGCGGGAAAAGGGACCATCTGGGAATCTTGTAAAATGAATATTTGAAAAAGAGATTTGGTCCAGCATAGGTCAACCAGAGGTCGCATTGCAAAAATTCTTTCACATGAAGATAGATTAATTATTCTAGATTAAAAAAATTAGCAAAGTGCGAAAGGTTTTCGACACTAGTCAGACTGCGCAGGCCACGCAGTCTGACTAGGGTCGACACTTTACGCACATTTTATTTGGCATGCTTAGAAAACATCTTTTTGGTTGAAATGAACGAAATGATTAATTTCATTGGTTTGATAATGAGGTTATCAAGTGATAGTCTACCATTATTTCTTGATAATCCTCTGAAAAGCATTGAAAAATAGGGTATTTTGATTTTAATCAAAAGTAAAGTTCCAGTTGTAAAGGTTGTGAGTGCCTTAATGATATATAGGATTTTAAGAGCTTGTAGGAATGGGAATATTCTTACAACAAACACTTTGTAATACTTCAGAAAAAAATGATAACTTTAAAATAATTCATTTTCAGCTCTGTTGTTTTTGGAGAAAATTTGAAGAATTGTGATCACTTTTGCATCATTCGCCTATGAGTTGTTGTTAAAACATTAACCTTGATTCTATCGCTGTTGTTATTGAGGATATCTTCATGAAACTTGGCATGTGTCTTCACCATCACATGAGCTATTTCGAGGCATCAGTGCAACACTATTGTAAGTGCCTATAAATATATAGGCACTTACAATAGTGTTGCACTGGCCCTTCGATTAAGACTATATTTCTGAAAGCATTTTTCTAAGAAATATGCCCCTTTTTCGGTTAGATTTCTTGCATTATCAAGCCTCTGCAGCCTAAAGTTTGCACCTGTAGTGCTCTTGTTTACCATTTTTATGTTTTGTAACCTTGTATTGAACTAGTGGATCCGTAATCATTCAATAATGTTTTGGAAGGAATGAACTTAAAAATTGTTAACCAAGGTTTCCTAATGATTTCATCAGGAAATGTTGCTGAACTGTTATAGGTCCACTACCTTAATTGCATTATTTTAAAATAACCTTTTTTTTAAAGCTGAAGAGATCTTGAAGGAATCTGACAATCCAGTTAGTGTATCTAGCACTACAGGCGGAACTTCAGAGGACGACATTTGTAAGATATGTATGGATGCTGCCATAGACTGTGTTTTACTGGAATGTGGTCACATGGTCACATGCACACAATGTGGGAAGAGACTCTCTGAATGTCCCATCTGTAGACAGTTTGTGGTACGTGCAGTCCATACTTTCCGATCGTAAGATGGGACCAACTTTATGCCTTTGCCAACCAGCAATGCAGTATTAAAAGTGTGTTTGTATACCCCTTGAAAATTGTATGTTTTTGGGGGATACACTGGAATCACCATGTCTGTTTGTATCAGTGTCTGTCCATCTGAGTAGAATTTACTATAAATTTTGTATAGCAACAATCTCATCCAGTTTTCTAGTAATTAAAGGTAATACGAATATTGAACAAATATCAAAGTTTTGCATGATAAAATATTAATCTCTCTGGTTCAAGAATTATCTCACCGGAACTAAGACATAATTTTTCTCTTTGTACAGATATGTTAGTAAATGTCCCAAAGTTCTTCAGTTTTTTAGCTCACCTGAGCACAAAGTGCTCAAGGGAGCTATTGTGATCGATCATTGTCCGGCATCCGCCTGTCCGTCACGGCGTCAACTTTTTCTTTAAATGACATCTCCTCTTAAACTTACGGGTCAAAATAAACCAAACTTGGCAAAAATATGGTCCCTTGTAAAAATTGCTCAAATGGAAAGCATCCGTGCCATATCACGGGAAAAGGGGCCTTAATGACAAATTTCTTGTTTACACTCTAGAAGCCACAAATATGGTCCAATCTTCATGAAACTTGGTCAGAATGTTTGTTAGGTGATGAGGATGAAGCCTTTTGAAAATGGGAAGGATCCGTGCCATATAACGAGAAAAGGTGTCTTAATGGCAATTTCGTCAACAATTTCTTTAAACGACATCTACTCCTAAACTTATGAATCAAAATCAACCAAACTTCGCAGAAATATTCCTTGCGTGGTCCCTTGTAAAAATTGCTAAAATGGAAAGGATTTGTGCCATATCACTTCAAAAGGGGCCTTAATGACATTTTTTTGTTTACATTCTAGAAGCCACAAATATGGTCCAATCATCATGAACCTTTGTCAGAATGTTTGTTAGGTCTTGAGGATAAACTCATTTGAAAATGGGAAGTATCCGTGCCATATCACGGGAAAAGGGGCCTTAATGACAATTTTCTAGTAAGAGCTCGAAACGCCACAAATATAGTCCAATCTTCATGAAACTTGATCAAAATGTTTGCCAGGTCACAAGAATGAACTCTGTTGAAAATGGAAAGGTTCATGCCATATCATAGGAAAAGGAGTCTTAATGATAATTTACTTGAAATATCAGGTGAGCGATTTAGGGCCCTCAGGGTCCTATTGTTTGCTAATAGTAATGAAATTTTTTTTTTACAATTATTGATCACATACTAAAGTAATGTTCTAGAGGCAATTTTCAACTCTACTTGGTTAAAGAACTATAATCAGTTGAATTATGAACTTGTCAGGGCTTGGCTAGCTTTTGAATTTCAGGAGTCATTGACCCCTTGAATGTGGATTTTTGGTGATCAAACCAATGGAATAAGTGTATTATAAGTACAGTCAAACTTCGGTCTCTCGAACAGGGGTAATCTCAAACACTAGGGAAAATTCGAACAAGGATCTCAGTCCCAGCAGATTTCGCTCATAATTCATAGTGTTCGACCTCGGAAAACTCGTACACCAGGACGGTCGAACTCTCGAACATATTCTTTCTTCCGGAAGTAAGTTTAAAATGCTCTATATTTCACCTCGAAAAATTCGAACAAAGGGTCTATCGCTAATAACAAGCTGTCGTATTCAGGTGATTTTCACACTTTTCAACTCCTTATCCTTTTTTGACACCTTTTTGTCAATTACACACCGTGCGTCATAATTACCCATTCCGTGAAAAAGACAATGTTTTATTTAATTGAATTAAGTTGTTGTTTGGCCATCTGCTGTTTACATTTATTACTGTATATTGTCTCTTTTTGATATTTCGGCGATTAGTTAACTTAGCGATGTCAGAAAACATACAGATACATAACGTCTGCTTGAAAGTATGACGAGAAGGGTCCGAACGAGTGACTCGTGTAGAAATTGGGGTTTTAGATTTAGATGGATCTACATTTTTTTAAGACTGACATAAATTTATATACTCGACAAACGTTTAAAATTCAACATTTGAACGGTGTTTAAATTTGACTTAAATTAATTTTTTCACTTGCAATTTAGGCCGCGTACGTAACAAGAATAATAAAATGGTAGCCTTTTTTTGTAAACAAAGGGAATGCAACAATAAGACTCTTTAGTCGAAAGTTATTTTATCATTATTTTTTTCTTTATTCATTTTCAAACACAAATCCCGTGGATCAATGGTAAGAAACCTAAAAACCAGTGAATTAAAATTTGAAATTAATGCCACATAAGTATACGTATATTTGGATACGATGTACCGGATGTGGCGTATTCCCATCTTCTTGTACCTTTATAATATTTTGGATTGGTCGAACAACCGATCTCTCTAACACATTATCAAGTCCCCAAGGTGTTCGAGCTACTGAAGTTTAACTGTAAATATTTCTTGTTTATGAATATTGACCTTTTCAACTGTCCCCTTCATATCTTTATAAGAGATTTATACGAAATGTGAATCTTTTATAAATATATAAGAGGGACAATTATTTCTAAAATTTCTAATTTGTAGCAATTTCATGCTGAAAATTTTAGGAGTCAAAATGACCCTTCAGACTGAAAAAATTAAGGGGTCAAAATTGGATTTTTTTATATTTTGAGAGGGGGGGGGGGGTCAAAACCCTGCTTTTAGGGTCAAACAGGAGCCCTTCTTCTCAACTCACAAAATGCAAATGAATACTTTTTTCCATTTCTGGTCCACAATCTATAAATGGTTGGATAGCAGTTTAAGGAAAGGATGAACCTAATATCAGTTCTTTTGGGAGAAATACTGGAATCATTCGTTAGTTGCTTCAGTTAAAGCAATATGACTGAAAAAGTGCAGAACTCATGACTGAAAAACTGCAGAACTCTTTAACGCTATGTTAAAAGTCCATTAAATCAAACAAACAAATAGATGTGTTTGTGCAGCATTTAACCCTTTGTACACTTGCAATCATTATACAGTGAACTTACTGGGATAAATCTATAGAATAAATCTATTGATCACATAATGAATATTTCCAATCCTGTAGAATCAACCTTTTCTCTTTAAAGAATCATTTTTCAGCTTACGAATTCATGTCAACACCAGTGGTGGTTCGAAGGCTGGGGGGGGGGGGGGGGGTCAAACGATCCCCCTTTGTGTCCAAATTACTTCTTTGTAGTGAACAACTTCAATCAAACGTTTACAAAAGAAGTTTAAAAAAAAAAACATTTCGTAGAGTTTCATTCACTGGAACTTAAAATTCTATGAACTAAATAAAGCTGATGCACAGAGTTTGAGCAATTAGTCTCATGGTATCCCATCTATAAAGATAGGGATACTATGGGACTAATTACTTGAATTCTAGGTGGTCTTGGCATATTGAAGCATAATTACAGTGATAAGGTTTTTGTGTCATATTGGCAAGAAAACATACAAACAAAAAACTATTGTCATATTGTTACTTTATTGTTTATGTAGATTCTTTTGTGTAGATCTCCTTGAACAATAATAAGGAACCACTTAACCAGATATAAAGAGAATAACATGCTAGTGTCGTAAGAGTTAGTGTTAGTGTTATCTGGATGAGGCTGGGAGAATTTATCATGACGAGGCTTTGCCGAGTCACGATAATTTCTAACAGCCCAGACCAGATATCATGGATATTTTAAGACATGTTATTCTATTTATCGTGCAATCATTTTTTAGGCGCTTATTTATAATTAACCCTAAAAATGAAAAAAATTCAGGTGAATGTGTATGCATACTGTTTCTATAAATAGACTGTCTGATATCATAATATGTTATCAGATGGGTGATATCAGGTCAATACAGGCTACATGCATGATAATTTATTTTCCTTGTTGTGAATAAGCAGTTTCCCTTGAAAACCAAACTGTTGTAATAATTTTTCTGGATCAAAATGCATGTACAGGTAGTTTATTTTCTCATTGTCTAGGTTCAAAATCCTGGTTTGAAGGACAAACACAAGACTGGTTCAGTTAAGGCCTAAAGTATAGAGATATATTGTTATACCCCTTCATAGATAGATTATTGGAACATATTGTTTTACTGATGTCAGTCTGCAAAAACTTAACCCGCAAACTGAACATTTTACCTTATCTTCAATACTATTCAAACTGAAAAGCTCTTATTTAGCATACAGTTTACAACATTGTGAAATTCACATTCATCTCAATCAAAACTATTCCAAATCACTTGATCAGCGTTCAATTCATTCATTCCAAACACTCACTCAAACCATTCAAAAATGCCCCAAACTCACTGAAAAAGATAGAATCAACAAAGTCATTTAAAAATAAATAAAGTTAGAAAATAATCACAATTTGAATGGTATAATTCAAATAGAAGGCATCTGATAGGTTCTTGAAGAAATAGGAAGCTATTTATCAAACTTGTATGCATTTTTTATTAAAGGGAGGTAATAAATATGGCCAATTTTGTTCATCTTGAACAAATTTTGCAATATTGGATAAGCTCCCATTAAATTCACTCTAAACCCGCTCCACACACATTCAAAAATCATCCACTGTGTCAATTTTGTTGTGAACTGTAATGTTCCTCTCATCCATTTGTATCTTTGAAGGTCAAGGTCATCTGAAAAGGTTAAGGTCATTTGTCAAGGTTAAACTTTGAATGAAATAGCCATTTTAGAGGCATTAGTGATTTATGAACACATCTCGTTGATTTTCGAGAGATTTTGATGACACACTATGGTCAAATTTGTTGATATGTTTTCTAATTGTTGTTAAGATAACTTTGTTGTTATAACTTTTCTATTAAAAAGTGTGCTGGAACATGACTTGTTATATCTCATTTCGAAAAGGCCACATTCATAGCGCAGTTGGTAGCGTGGTGGACTTACATTTTGAAAGTTCCTGGTTTGGTCCCCAAAAGCGGCACAAATTGTTTTTTTGACTATTTGACTCCCGCCAAATGGGTTGATAATTGTAGACATATTTGGAATTACAGTTTGAGGCTCGCAATAATGTAATGGTATTACTGGTGTGAGAAATACCAGGAATCCATTGGTTAGGTGCCACAGCCTCCATGATATAACTGAAAGACTGTTGAAAGCGACGTTCAAATAAACCAAAGAAAATGAAAGAATTGCAGATGGCAAACATAAATTGATGAAATGAGCCTGTGATTGACATTTCCAACAATTTCACGCAAGACGTTATTCCCATTACGCACATTACTCAAGTGTATAATGCAAAATAAAACCTCTGTTGAAAAATATTGTTGAATACTGATCAAAACATCATCACTACAACTTTTTCAAGGTGTAGTAACAATGTTTTGACCATTAAACAATGTTGAAATCATTAAAATTGTCACTGAGAACCCCTCACCTTGCCCATTTCTCGCCAAAAGGAGCAGATGGACGTCAGTTTGATAAGGTTTTTCTCTACGGCCTATATATTTTCGGGTGATCACCAATCTTGTGTGTATGAATTGTAGAATCCTAGTTACTCCCATGTCATGTGTGTTTGATGGAAAGATATTGTACAGTCTAGGTAGTCATATAGAGGGATAAAAATAATCTTAACCCTTGTCATGCTGAATAAATTTTGGCTAAAATGTGCATCAAAATCAAAGGGCAAAAAGCACTGAAAGTTCCAACTGTAGGTCATTTTGTATTTGAAAATATAATTCTATTGACAATTCTGGTTTGAAATTTAGAAACAGGTGGTATAGACTAACCTCAGACTGCACATGTGTGCAGGCTGATGTTTGTCTATAGCTCCTGTCAAAGCAGGAATATTCCGGGTTCAGCATGACAAGGGTTAAATTGTGAACAGAGATAGAAGGGGTATTTTGGTTCACTAATTTAAAATATTTCATTATTCTTAACTTAAAACCTATGATGTTGGTACTCATTTGAAACGTCTCATCGAGAGAAACGAAATAGTACCCATAATAAAGGGTTTCAATGGGAGAAAAATATTTTAGATTGGCTTTACCCCTCTTGTCAGAACCCCTGCAGAGACAAGTCATTGATTTGTGTATATTTGAATTCATTGAAAATGTCATACACATGCTCAAAGATAAAATTTGTGTCCCATTTGATAGAAAACATTGTGGGATATTTAGAAAGTGCATGTTAAAAAATGATTTCTTTTTTAGCTCACCTGAGCACGAAGTGCTCATGTGAGCTATTGTGATCACCTTTCATCCGGCATCCGTCCGTCGGTCGTCCGGTCGTCGTCCGTCAACAATTTCTTTAAACGACATCTCCTCCTAAACTACTGGGCCAATTTACACCAAATTTTACAGAAATGTTGCTTAGGTGGTCCCCTTTAAAAATAGCTAAAAGAATTGAAATCCATGAAAGACTCTGGTTGCTATGGCAACAAACAGTGAAATTTTAAGAAAATCTTTAAAATTCTTCTTCTTCTCAACCAGTAGTCCTACAGACTTAAAACTTGGCATGGATGATCAGTTCATAGACCTGAATTAAAATAGCTAAAATCATATCTTTTGGGCCACCAGGTGCGGAGCACCAGGGGGGAGGGGGTAGTACTTTGGGTAAATTTTGTAATCTTTAGGCTGCTTCTTCTTCGGAACCAGGAGCCCTACAGACTTAAAACTTGGCATGGATGATCAGCTCATGGACCTGAATAAAAATAGCTAAAACCATATCTGTTGGGCTGCCAGGTGCGGAGCACCAGGGGGGAGAGGGTAGTACTTTTGTGAAAATTTTGTAATCTTTAACCTTCTTCTTCTGATGAATCAGGAGCCTGACAGATTTGAATATTGGCATGGATGATCAGTATATGGACCTTTATAAAAATGGCTAAAATCATGACTGTAGATTCACCAGGTGCGGAGCACCAGGGGGGAGAGGGTAGTACTTTTGTGAAAATTTTGTAATCTTTAACCTTCTTCTGATGATGAATCAGGAGCCTGACAGATTTGAATATTGGCACGGATGATCAGTATATGGACCTTTATAAAAATAGCTAAAACCATAACTGTAGATTCACCAGGTGCGGAGCGCCAGGGGGGAGAGGGTAGTACTTTTGTGAAAATTTTGTAATCTTTAACCTTCTTCTTCTTCTGAACCACAAGCTCTACAGACTTGAAAATTGGCATGGAGGATCAGCTCATAGACCTTAATAAAAATAGCTAAAATCATGAATGTAGGGTCACCAGATGCGGAGCACCAGGGGGGGGGGGGGTAGTACTTTTGTGAAAATTTTGTAACTTTAACCTTCATCTTCTAAAATAACCAGGAGCCCTTCAGACTTCAATATTGGCATGGATGATAAGCATATGGATCTTAAATATAAAAGCATGAATGTAGGGCCACCAGATGCGGAGCATTAGGGGGGAGGGGGTAGTACTTTGGATCAATTTTGAAATCTTTAACCTTATTCTTCTCCTGGATCAGAAACCCTACAGACTTGAAAATTGTAATGGGTGAGCAATATATTGACATTAATTAAAATAGCTAAAATCATGACTGTAGGGTCACCAGGTGCTGAGTGTCTTGGGGAGGGGGTAGTACTTTGGATCATTTTTGAAATCTTAACTTCTAATGAACCAGGAGTCCTACAGACTTGAAAATTGGTATGAATGATCTACATATGGACATTAATTGAATTAGCTAAAATCATGACTGTAGATTCACCAGGTGCAGAGCATCTTGGGGGAGGTGGAGTGCTTTGTTGAGAATTTTGAATCCCTACAGCCTTTATATTTGACATGGATTGATCAACTCATTTAAGAAAACTTTAAAAGTCTCAGACTCAGCCTGTATATCTGGCATTGATTAGCTAATCACAGACGTTTTATGAAAAAAGCTTAAATAAATTATGACCAGGTGAGGAGCAGAGGGGGGGGATTATTTCAAATGTTATCTGATTGAATAAGTGAAAATCTCTTTTTCTTTGGTTGCATGGACATACCAAGGTAATGAAGCTATTTTCTCAGGTGAGCGACCCAGGGCCAACG
Organism: Fragum whitleyi; assembly: GCA_948146395.1. Taxonomy (NCBI): domain Eukaryota; kingdom Metazoa; phylum Mollusca; class Bivalvia; order Cardiida; family Cardiidae; genus Fragum; species Fragum whitleyi. Next base: position 27,251,660 of record OX411553.1, read on the forward strand.
GCCCTCTTGTTTTAATTTGGTGTCAAAAACAAGGATTTATTGGCTAAGAGCAATTCAGTTGTAACTCACTATGAACTTATAGGGAGTTACAACTGTTTCACGCCGAGCCATCGGATTGTATGTGCTGAACCTGCTCATTCCATTTAAGCTGGAAACAAAGACAAAGTTTAGCAAAACTTATATACATTCTGATCTTAGTCCTTACCACCCAGGGAAAATAATGACCAGGGGTGTGGAATTCCCATGTCCAACTTGTTCGACAGAAGCTTTTCCACTTGAGGGCAAGTGCATTTTTCTAGGCTACTTGTCCATGGATATGTAAAGATCAGAGCAAATCTTGGAACAGAACTTGAAAGATCAAGGACAAAATTAATCTGATTGTTTGTATCAAAGGGTTGAAAACATTGTCTTTGATGAAGAAAATGCTGAGTTACAGCATTTTCTTCATTATAAACATTGTTTTCTCAATATTTACCATTCCATTCTTTTTGCGGACAAGTTCATTTTGATACAGGACATGTGAGAACTTGACTTTTACTTGTCCTTTGACAAGTGGAGAAATTTCATATTTCCACACCCCTGATCACCCACATTCAGTCATTTTATGGTCACTGTCTCTTTTCTTTTGATTCTGAATTTTATTTATTTTAATTTTTAATAATAACCTTTATGGTTACAATGATAACTTTATCATTGAATTGTAATTGAATTATAACAGTTGTCATGGTGAAGCAGTACAATTTCTACATTGGCAGGAGTACATGTATACACAAAGATAAGTCTGCACATGTGCATTGTCTGATCTAAGGTCAGCTGATTTTCTTTTTAAACCCTGAATAGTTTAAAGAATTATATTTTCAAAAAAATACTGACTCAAATTTACTAGTAGTGCACTCAGTGCTTTCAGCACATTGATTTTAACACATTTTACCAAGGTACTCAGCTAACAAGGGTTAAATGTGCATTTTGTAAACAATGGTGAGCACAATTCTTCGAATGTGTGTGACGTTTCCAACAATTTTGTATGTGTCCTCAGCAAAGACTCTGGCCAGCTTGTGCATCTGCACAGACTGACCTGAGTCTTAGCTTTGTACTTTGTAGATGAATAAGGTCTCAGAGTATCTTTAGACAATCATCTATTGGGACTATTACAGTTAGTTTCATTGTGAAATTAAAATTCACCTCAATCAAAACCATTCTAAATTGCTCACTCAGTGCTCCATTCATCCATTCCAAACACTCACTCAGACCATTCAAAAGCGCTCAAACCAAAATTGATAAACATAGAATCACCAAGGTCATTCATAATTAATTTGGAAAGAGAAAAATCGCGATTTCACTGAAATTCAAATTGTAAGCTGCTAATAGTTCTTGAAGAAATAGAAAGCTATCTATAGAACTTTTATGCCTTTATTATAAAAGGGAGTTAATCAATATAGCTAATTTTGGTCATCCTGAACAAAATTAGCAATATTTGATTACCTCCTGTTCAATTCACTCAATACTTGCTCCACACACTCATTCAATTTCATTCCTAAATCATTCAAAACTCATTCACCTTGTCAATTTCATGATGTTGTTAACTGTAGGTGTTATTCTGGGTCACACCCATGTCTTATTGTTGGAAATGTCACACACAGACTAATATATGGGCCTTGCATGACATTTCCAATAATTTGAAATGTTCATGAGGTGCAAACACTGAGTAGCGTTGACAGCCACTTACTGTAAATATAAAGCTACCTCATTGCCTACAGATACTTTGAGACCTTGTCTATCTACTAAACTTATAGTGAAGACTCTGGTCAGACTGTGCGGATGCACAGGCCGGTCAGAGTCTTTGCTTTGCCCACTTTTCAAATTGTAGGAATTGTCACGCACAGGCTCATATGTGTCTAGATTGTATACAGCAGTGGCCAGTTCAGCTGTGGGCCTACATTAAAAAATTTCTTTTCCGAATGTAATAGACGTCAGCTGAACCGCGTTCAGAGTGAGAAAACGGTGCAAACTGTTTGTTAATTAAATCCCCATTTTGCATGCAAGGGCTTCTGCTAAGCGGATAAAATTTACAAACAGTTTGCTTGCACAATTTTCTCATCATGAACGTAAGGCTGATGACCTGAGGATGGTCTTTACAAATTTTACATATGAAACTCCACTATGCACGTAAGCTTACGTGCATAACAGGGTAACATTTATAAAGGTTTGCAAGCGTTTTCTTGTCCTTAAGCAAGGCTGTTAATTCGATGAACACTCTGTCCAGTGTTCTAAACTGGCTTTCTCGGGTGTCAGTGAGCATTTCTCTCGAAAAATGGTTGTGTCTATTGTTTTACTTCACAATGGTGGACGTCGTTCTCACCTACAATTTCCAAGTTGTCTTTGTTCAAACAGTAGCTGCGACATTTGGACGTCCGGGGACTATAACAAATGCAGTAGATGTCCTCTTGTACTTTTCGTAGTCGGGCCCCTGTGAAAAAAAATCTGCCCAGCATTCAGGATGGAAACGTTAGCAAAGCGCTTTCGAGATTATACCCCGCTTTGCACGTATGTGCACGTGCAAAGCGGGGTATCATCTCGAAGCACTCGCGCAACGTTTTTACCTCCTTAACACAGGGCTAGATTTGAGCATAGCCAGTGTTCGGAAAAAAGTTATTTGAACCTGTAAATGAAAATCTAATCCTTAATGTAATCCGATCCTTATGAAAGTAATCCAACGATGACAATTTCCCCCAGAAGAAGACATTTCAGGTGACTGGGACTTTAAACACCAAACCCCTGTAAATGTTCCTCTGGGGGTCCTACAGGGTCAGTCCGCTTTCCCCTTGCTAGCCTAGCCCAACGGCTAAGATTGCGCGACCGCTTGGGAAAGCTAAGACGTCTCCCGCTGGACCTAGGATCAGGACCACCCAGTCATAAGTCCGATCCTCGATAGTTGAAGTAGGTGGGCGTACATCACATCCCGGAAGTGCAGGGAGGGTCCGCGGACCCTCAGGGTCTGACACCGATGAAAAGGCACCAGACCCCAGTTGTGTTATTTGTAGCCGTTTCCGTACATGAGTTGAGGCGAAGTAAGCGGCTACGGTGAGCACAAGCGTTTTACAGAGACTGTCGTCCCGAAAACTTAAGATATGTACTGATATTACTAGGCTCGGGGCGTATTATTTATACTGTCAATGACGTCATGTTACTATTGACATTGTGTATTGCAACTATTTTTAGATCATTACAAATAATCCAATAATAGATAAATATAGTCAAACGCAATTTATCTGATAGTACAAAAATTCGACATGACAAAACTAGCCCTGTATCGAAGTTATAACATTTACCCTCTTCGTGCTTTTCCCTGCTCTAGGGCGTAACCACCATTACGTGCAATACGCAAGCGCATCATAGAAGTACATGTACATCCTCTTTCAAAAAAATGTCGTTAATGAATGACCATAACATCGAAATTACATCTTATTCAAGCTGTAGTTACGATGTTTTGATTATTCACGATCGCTCAAATCATAGAATAGGGGGCGGGTGGAGGACATTCATCTTTTATCACTGTCCACATATAGCCTTTATCCTATATATTCTTTGTTGGTCGCCCTCGGAGTGCGTTTGGATTTCAAAATCCTAGTAACGCCTATGTTGTTACACAAAATTTTTTGGCATACAATATAGACTATTATTAGCCTACAAAGATACGCAGTCTGATCTAAGTCTTGACCACCTTCTTTTTACTTAGGTATCGAGGAAACAAAATTTGGCGGCCAAATTACACTGTAGTTGAAATGTTCCCAGAATAGGTAATTCGTTTTAAACAATGCTGGTCGATAAGGGATAATCCCGTCTTTTCGATATATTTGCATGTCAGGACCTGGGGCCTGTTTTACTAAACATCTTACGATCATTTTTGCGTAAGTCAAAAATTAAAATTGCGTCTACAGTGGTAACTTAACATGGAATTCTGCCATGCACCATCTCATTGGAATCGTCTTCCAAAGACGATTCCAAAGAGATATTGCAAGGCAGAATCTAACGATGAATAAAAACATCAGGTACGATTTGATATTTTGACTTACGATCATTTTTTCCTTAGATGTTTAGTAAAACAGGCCCCTATTCATCGGTCCGCATTGGTTGGTTCACTAGGAATGAAGAGGGATACAGTTAATAAACATCGTGAAATTGACAAGGTGAATGATTTTGGAATGATTTCGGAATTAAATTGAATGAGTGTGTGGAGCGAGTTTTGAGTGAATTTCATGGGAGGTATTCCTATATTGCAAATTTTGTTCGGGATGAACAAAATTTGCGATATTGATTACCCCCTTTAATAAAAAGTGCATACAAGTTCTGTGCACAGTATATTTCTTCAAGAACCTAATAGGCGCTAACTATTTGAATTATGTCAGTGAAATCGCGATTTTTCTTTGTCAAAATTTATTTTGAATGATGTTGTTGATTCTATAATTTTCAATAGGTTTGATCGTTTTTGAATGGTTTGAGTGAGTGTTTGGAATGAATGATTGGAGCGCTGAGTGATCGATTTAGAATGGTTTAGATTGAAGTGAATGTCAATTTCACGATGTAAATAACTGTAACACATGTTGCTGCCAATGTAGTAAATGCTCATTCACCTCTAAAACAAACTTTTTTTTTATCTATTTTATCCCCATGTCCATATGACATAAAAGAACTCTTGTCACGAATTCATGGAAGTATTGCGTTACTAAAAGTGACTCGTCAGGCGAAAAGCGACAAACTAGGCAATCGGGAGCCCTGGCCGATTCTACGGCAAAGACATCGGGAAGAATTAATCGGAACGCCATCACTCAGACAAGTCCATCAACTGGAAAGTGTCCCGGGCGTTAGTGTAGTGAATTTGTGTCTTTTTCTTTCTTTTATTATGTAATTTGGTTTACTACACCACCGTCCGAGGCACTTTCCAGTTTACGGGAAAGTCCCTGCGATGTTCCGAATGACAACTGGGTCGAGTGCGAAAAGTGTCTATCCAAGTCAGCCCGTGCAAACATCTCGATTTCTCTATATGTTCTGAAGCCGCCGTCATAGCGCAGTTGGTATTTTGGAAGGTATTCAACACGACCAAGTTACGTTGGTCCTACTATAAAGTTATGCTTTGGTAAGCATATTTTTCTTGTTTGATGGATTTATCGATCGACCCTTCACAAAAGGGATAAAACCTAAACTTGTTGGGAAATATCTATCCCTTTACAAACGCTCCTGCTTGAGTTTTAAACGTTTTAGCGGATTACGCAATTTTAAACTGTCCAAAATAGAGAGAAAACCAGTAGATTTTGTGATTTCGGGGGAAACGCGTTACTTTCAGTCCACGGACAGTCCATTCAATTATCAGTAAAATAACTTTGATCTAATGATCCATTTTCAAAATTGCACGTACACGGTCAATATATTAATGATAGACCTATCAATTGGCATGATTAAAGATTGGTTCAATAATTTCAATATCATACAGACTTTTTACTGTTAGCTTGGATGCTTGGGTTTAACAAGTTGTTGATTCGATGGACACAATACCGTTCGATACAGAAAAAAGGAATTGGAACCAAAACTGAAAGCATAACTTAAACACGTCCCGACTAATTTTGATAATGTTTTTTTCTAAACTAGGACTTATTTTGATAATGTTTTTATCTAAACTAGGAAGTTTTAAATCGGCAAATATACGATCAAAGAAATTGACAATTATAGTGGTTGATATTCCATAACCTTGTAACTACAGCTTTTAGAAGAGATTGGTTCTAGTACAGGCCAACCAGAGGTTGCATTTCAAAAATTCTTTCACTGGAAGTTAGATTAATCATTCTAGATTCGGAAAATAAGCAAAGTGCGTAAAGTGTCGACCCTAGTCAGTCTGCGCAATCCGCGCAGTCTGACTAGGGTCGACACTTTACGCACTTCCCAGATGGCCCCTTTTCGCGTGACGGGTCACAATTACAATAGAAAATAAATGCGTTTCGTCTTTTAGACCAAGATCCAAAATTAAGAGATCGCTGCTGTCAGTGATCAAAATATCGATCGACCAATCAAAGCACCGACAATTAAATGACTGCTTAAGTCCGACATTTTCCATCATTTTGTTTAAAAAAATCAAAAAAATTGAAGACTTGAACGCCTGCTCTTGGGCTTAACTGTCTGCAAAATCTCAATACAATATGGGTCCGTGATACTAAACCTTCTTACGAAAAAAATAATCGTAAGTCCAAATCCCAAATCGTACCTGGTGTTAGCATTCACAGTTAGATTTTGTAGTTCAATATCATTGAGTTGATGCATGGCAGAATTCCATATTCAATTTCTACTGTAGAGGCCCCCGACGGCGGCACTCATTCTTTCCGACTATTTGTCTCTGACCAATGGGTTGATAATCGTAGACCTATGTGAGATAGTAGCTGGAGACTAGGAAAGAATGTGATGGTTGTACTGGTAAGAGAAATACCAGGAATCCATTGTTAGGTGCTCCAGCCGCCGCGATATAACTGAAATAATGTTGAAAGCGGCGTTAAACTCCATTCAATCAATCAATACTGTAGAGGCAATTTTTAATTTGGACTTACATTAAAAATGATTTTAAGATGTTTAGTAAAACAGGCCCCTGGTGTTTTCATTCATTCTTAGATTCTGCCTTGCAAAATCTCATTGGAATCGTCTATAGAGGACGATTCCATTTAGATGATGCATGGCAGATGACCATACATGTATTTAGTTAATTTTTGACTTACTCTAAAATTATCTTAAGATGTTACTGAAGTAAAACAGGCATAGGAAACTGCTGTGAACAGCATGGGAAGGTTTAAAAGCCAATAACTAATGGGAAAAATAACCAATCAAAGAACTACGTTTTAACATGTCAAGTTTATCTTATCTCAAACATATAAATGCGTAATGGTTGGAAATACGCCCAGAGACAAGAGTATTTGGAAACGTATTAACTAATGGGTTTGACCCACTGTAGTTCTGGAGAACATGTCCGTTGAGAGGCTTTAACCAATGATCTGTGTTGCTGTGCAAGACGCTGAAATAGAATTAAGGAAGTTCACTTCCAATGAAAAACGTTTGAAATCGGCATGATTCGTGTTATCTTTTGGAATAAAATTGAATGAGTGATCAGACCCCACTCGACTTTTGGCCTTCTTTGTTCTATATAAAATTGCTTAACTTCAGGTGCTGCAGCGCATTCCACAACAATCTGTGTATATATTACGTCAAAAGTGTTTCATTTTCATTCATTGTTCTATCTTTTGAGACTAAAAAAACTGGGTTTTTATCTTTAAGTTTTGGGCTTTTCGAGCCAGAGTAAAGGGACCGTCTTTTTTCAACCTATGAAGAGGACGGTTAGTTCAGGCTCGCCTACAGTCGCTCATTCGTCCTCCTCGAGAGGAAATCGTGCCCAAAAAAGATCGAGCCAAGCATTATATAAAAGAAGAGGTATACAACCAGCAAAAAATCAAATGAATATGCACATGGGTTACTGTTCTCTATTTCAAAATGCCATTTTCAAGCAGCACTATTTTTTCTTTAAGATCTACTTTTACCACGACCTCCGGAAGTAAATTACAGTGAGGTCACTCCGAGTGCGTTGAGCGAATTTTGATTGAAATTCATGGGAGGTAATCCAATATCGCATATTTTGTTACGGGGGAACAAAATTAGCGATAGTAAATGCCTCCCTTTAATGAAATATGCATACAAGTTCTATAAAAAGCTTCTTATTTCTTCAAGAATTTACCAGACGCTAACAATTAGAAATATGTCAGTGAAGTCTCGTTTTTTAGCCTTATCTATTTTTATGACATTGATGATTCTATCTTTTCCAGTTAGTTTGGAGCGTTTTAAATGGTCTGAGTGAGTGTTTGGAATGAGTGAATGAAGCGCTGAGTGAGTGATTTAGAATGGTTTTGGTTGAGATGAATGTCACTTTCACGATGTAACTATAAACTGTAATCATCGCAGTATCAATATCGTGAATACAGTTAATAACATCGTGAAATTGACATTCACCTCAATCTAAACCATTCTAAATCGATCACTCAGCGCTCCAATCATTCATTCCAAACACTCACTCAAACCATTCAAAAACGATCAAACCTATTGAAAAATATAGAATCAACAACATCATTCAAAATAAATTTTGACAGAGAAAAATCGCGATTTCACTGACATAATTCAAATAGTTAACGCTTCATAGGTTCTTGAAGAAATTTGAAGCTGTGCACAGAACTTGTATGCACTTTTTTATTTAAGGGAGGTAATCAATATCGCAAATTTTGTTCATTGCGAACAAAATTTGCAATATAGGATTACCTCCCATTAAATTCACTCAAAACTCGCTCCTCACACTCATTCAATTTCATTCCTAAATCATTCCAAAATCATTCACCTTGTCAATTTTACGGTGTTATTAACTGTATACAGAAGAACCGGCTACCACAGCATTCTCTCTTCTTCTGCGGACGTTGTTAATCAACTCTGCAGTTATTCTTACAGCATCTGTCATAGCAGTGCTGCATTTTGAATTGTGGGTCATAGTTCAATTATTCAGCGACCAAAACAATGTATTCCTTATGTTCGTTGAGGTTCATGTGTAGCTTTATTATATTGAAATTACTGTATCACCTACATTATGCATAGCGTTCGATCACCGACGACGGTACTCATCCTTCCGACTATTCATCTCTATCGTGAGATAGCAGCTGGGGCTAGAAAAAAGTTGTGATGGTAGTACTGGTGAGAGAAATACCAGGAATCCATTGATAGGTGCTCCTGTCTCCGCGATATAACTTAAAGATTGTTGAAAGCGTCGTAAAACCCCATTCAAACAAACATTATTTAGATGATGCAATACTTTTTTCCTTCTGTATACTTACGACAACAATTAACCACAGCATCTTGACCAAAAATACACCTCCCCGGATACCAGTTAGCCCTGCACTGTTCGAGGCTTGTCTCGGCTCCATTACATCTCAAATTTGTCACTATGGCCGTACCATTGCCGTTAGGGATGTTAGTATATGTTAGAGCGATTGCCGTCTCGCTATACATGAAAGGGAAAGAAGATCAAAAACATAGAAGCCGCCGTCATAGCGTAGTTGGAGGCGCGTCAGACCGTCAATCTAGAGGTCCCGGGTTCAATCCCCGACGGCGGCACTCATCCTTTCCGACTAATTGTCTACCACCTACGGGTTGATAATCGTAAGGATATTTTCTCCAACAACTTTGCAAGTGCAGTCCTTATGTTTGTTTTCGATTGGAAGTAGTGGTAATTTTATATGGTTCTTAACCTATTCGATGTACTATTATCTACCTTTGCGGAAGTTTCGACCATCCCTACGTTCATTGTACGTTTTTAAAATACTAAACGAAGTACACGTGTAAAGGGGAAACCATTTCTCAATCGTTAGTAGCATTTCGTCAAATTCAAATCAGGGCATGATTGAAATAGGAATCCTTTTTTTACTCCCATAACCTAATTTTTTTATAGGGAGGCTGTGAAGGTAGTCGACCCGTTATAGTTTTGCAACGTCTCAGAAGCAATGAACTTGAACAGTGTTAACCGAGGTTTCCTAATGATTTTCATTAGGAAACCTCGGTCAACATTGTGAAAGTTCATGAGTGCCAAAATGTTGCGGATCTATTACGGTTCCACTACCTTAAAGAATGTAACCGATCAGTAGTCAAAATATCGATCGACCAATCACTATGGCTGTGCTGTTGCCGTCAGGGATGTTAGAATATGTAAGAACTATTGCCGTCTCCCTATATAGTTCAAAACCTTGTGTTAAGCGACTACTAAGGGGACCATCAAAAAGGCGTTTTTAGGAATGGTGGCTTAATACAAAATATCATGATTAATGTGACAGTCCATTTTGATAGCATTTAAAGATTGTCGGTCAAGTCGGTCAAGTCGTTCTGAATCTTATGATGTTCCAACCCATTAGAATCGTCTTATTGAGACGTCTCTAATGGGCTCCAACAACATAAGATTCAATGATCACTAATATTTCGATGATAATGTCCTCTCTTTTACGGAGATTTTGCTTACATCGAAGGGATTTTGATGGTGGTTACTTAATAAAATTGGACGCTCGATAGATGTGTTCGCCCAAAATCATACCCATTTCTGTAGCGTTTATTGCACGGCCCTCAGGCCGGGCATGTTATGTTGTAGTTTTTGAAAATATCAGTGGGCTCGGAAATGAAAGGAAATGTTCCTTTCAGTGCTCACTTTATTTTTATTTCCCCAAAACAATCATTACAAATTTCTGTTTGGTTGTCATTTGGGAAAAACTAAAGAAGGGGTAATTTTAAGGCGTCTGAAAGCATATTTTTCAAAGATTTTTGGATTTTCACTGTGCGTTTTGAAAGCCAATTATCCCTTAAAACGTGTTTAAAGGTCAGGGGTAAAGCAAATTCCTCAGGAAACTTTAGGGGACGTCTAAATATTACTAAACACCAAAAACCATAAACTAGTTTTCAATTTTCAGCGATTGGTCGTTGTGTAAGATTTTTCTTATTTTCTGTTGTTGTTTTTTTTGTTGTTGTTATGTTTGTTTGTTTTTACTTTTCGAATATTCCATCTTTTTAAATCATTTCAAATAAGCCATTGTTTTGACGATAGTAACACAAATAAAAGAAAAAAAAAAGTAAATGAAATTCTATAGTTTGGGAAAAGTTAGAGATATGGAAGTGTTATTTTAGATCACGTGATGGTTGTACATGTGAAATACCAGGAACCCAAAGTTCGGTACCCCAGCCGCCGCCATATAACTAAAAGATTGGTGAAAGCGGCGAAAAAACCCATTCAAACAAACAAACAAACAAACATATCATTTGCAAAGTTAGGTGAAATTTCTTGAACGTTTCACGAACTTTTTCCTCTTGAAGTCAGGGATGGCTTTGGAGAAGGTAAGTTACAAATCATTCGATTATCATTCAAATGTTTCAATATTATAGTGACTCTAATATTGCTGAAAAAGACCGAATACATAATCTAGATTGACACTGATTGTTTTTTAATATAATTATATTATGCTGTGTTATGATTTTTCTAGAAATTAAATCTTTACTAAGTTTTCTGGCTAATTGATAGATAATTTGTTGGTCTGTCTGAAGGTTTCAACACAATTGAGGGCGGCTCTTGCACCTATCTACGATTTTCTGTTGTTTCTCACACCAGTACAACCAATCGGGAACTCCCGACGATTCTTCGGAATAGACCTCGGGAATAAAACGGGCACGGCCATAAAAGCGCGTCATTTCGCACGTGGGTTTATATGACGTCACAAATATCAATGATCCCGATAATGATGACGGTGCATAAAAAAAATCGACGAAAGAATAAAAGTGGGCATATTATAATTTGACAACAAAACGCAGTGTTTACTGCGTTTTGTCATCAAATTATTATTTGCCCAAAAGATCTCCAAAGGCGATCGGAAAGCATTCACAAAATGTGATTTTCTACAAGCGTATTAACTGAAGTACCACCAGGAACCGAATAACCTAAAATGATCCAAAATTATCTCACAAGTTTACGTCCGAGGGACTTTCCAGTTAACGGAGAAGTCCGAGCGATGTTCCGAATGCAGTACAACCACACAATTTCACCAAAGCCACCTGCTTTTCATCCTATATAGGCGAACTACTTATAGTAACATAACATAACAAAACATATTTGTTATGTTAATTGGAGAACGCCCATTGGGACGAATTGAGGGACGAATGGCTATATAACCGAAAGTCTGATAATAGTTTTCCTAGCCAGATATCTAACTCACAATCCTATAGTGAAAGGCTCACAGCCCAGTGTGTTACCGACTAAGCTATCTGGGATCGGCTTCATTGCAAAATAGCCCATTTCAGTCTGAAAATAGGAAACGAAGGGGAAAGGTATATGTGCACTCGCAACTACAGTTAATAACATCGTGAAATTGACAAGGTGAATGATTTTGGAATGATTTAGGAAAGAAATTGAATGAGTGTGAGGAGCGAGTTTTGAGTGAATTTAATGGGAGGTAATCCTATATTGCAAATTTTGTTCGGGATGAACAAAATTTGCGATATTGATTACCTCCCTTTAATAAAAAAGTGCATACAAATTCTGTGCACAGCTTCAAATTTCTTCAAGAACCTATGAGGCGCTAACCATTTGAATTATGTCAGTGAAATCGCGATTTTTCTCTGTCAAAATTTATTTTGAATGATGTTGTTGATTCTATATTTTTCAATAGGTTTGATCGTTTTTGAATGGTTTGAGTGAGTGCTTGGAATGAATGAATGGAGCGCTGAGTGAGCGATTTAGAATTTGTTTAGATTGAGGTGAATATCAATTTCACGATGTTATAAACTGTAATCTACTCACGGTTTTGGAAATCCAAGTGCTCGACAAATAACAACAGCATCTGGTCTGTCGAAATCATTCTCGCATATTTTCCCCCATTGGCCGTTATGCAAAACCTCCACTCGACCAGTAAAATTTGTCGACCCGCCAACTAATCTCAACTTCTCAGAACCTATAGGAATACAATGTAGATTGACATGTATTCGTATTTAGTGAGTTCTTCTTTCGGCTATTTTGTAAATAGAATGTGGAGAATCACGTGATTTGAAAAGGTCACACGTACTAAAAAATGGCGGCTGAACCCCACTTCACAATGTGATTTATGTATATTTTCTTTAATGTATTAATTTAGACTTAATTACATAGCCCGTCATATGCACAAGATGAATAAGTTTCTTCCAACAACAAGGAGTTTGCTCAGATTTCAGCCATTTCATCAAACACTATAGATGTAAAGAGCACCTGCTCGTTGTCATATTTTTAACATGTTCTAAATTTAATGCAATTTCAAAATAAATTCTTACACACAATCGGATCGCCGGTGCTTTTTGAACTTTGATTAAATGCGATCTTGCAAAAAACACACCATGGCAAGATTTAAAGCATTTGATTCAATTATGATTATTTCGTTCGATTTAATTCGTATACCCCCTCTATGTTAGCGACGAAAATATACGAAAATAAACAGAATGCTCTGTTTATTTATTGCTATTTCCCTTTGCCGACCCCGGCCGTGCGTTCAAATCAGCGAGAGCTCTCATCGCTAGCAAGCTGCATATATCTTGTTTGTTTGAATGGGTTTTACGCCGCTTTCAACAATTTCGCAGTTATATCGCGGCGGTCGGAGCACCTAACAATGGATTCCTGGTATTTCCTTCACCCTTTCCTAGCCTCCGACTGCTATCTCACATAGGTTTACGACTATATAGCATATATCTTGTATGTAACGCGATTTGTGACAAGCTGATAAGTAAACAATATCGTGAAATTGACAAAGTGAATGAGTTTTGAATGATTTAAGAATGAAATTGAATGAGTGTGTGGAGCGAGTTTTGGGTGAATTTAACAGGAAGTAATCCAATATCGCAAAGTTTGTACAGGATGAACAAAATTAGCGATATTGATTCTCTCCCTTTAACAATAAATGCATACAAGTGACGGATCACACACACAAATACTCACTTCCGTCACAACTTATCGTCACATCTTTAAAATGACTGTCACAGTAAAAGCTGTCGGCCGGCCAGTCTCCTCCACATTGACCAATCGTGCTCTCGATGCCATTACACTTCAGGCCCGATACAGCTTGTTCACCAAGGCCTTGTCCAAAATCTGCACCTGTTCGCCAGTACGCGGTTGATCTAAAATAAGAGCAACCGGTTTATGAAATATGAGCCTGTGCATGAGATTTCCAACAATTTCAAATTTGAACAAAGCAAAGACTCTGACCAGCCTGTGCATCCGCACAGACTGACCAGAGTCTTTGCTTTGCATTTTACAGATAGATGAGGTCTCAAACTATCTATAGACCATTCGGTTTATCTATATTTACAGTCTGTGGCTGTCTAACTTGCTCAATGTTTACACCTCACGAACATTTCAAATTGTTGAAAATGTCACGCGCAGTCTCATATAGCTTTTTTCCACGACATTGTATGTTTAACAAGCTTCACCCATTAATTGATCATATTGCAGCGGATGCACAGTTAGTAACATCGAGAAATATACATTCATATCAACCAAAACCATTCTAAATCACGCATTAAGCGTTCCATTCATTCATTCAAAACACTAACTCAAATCTATGATTGATTGAATGGAGTTTAACGCCGCTTTCAACATATTTTCAGTTATATCGCTGCGGCTGGAGCACCTAACAATGGTTTCCTGGTATTTCTCTCACCAGTACAACCACCACATCCTTTCCTTGCCTCCAGCTGCTATCTCACATAGGTCTACGATTATCGACCCATTGATGAGAGAGATGAAAATATACACAAAAAATATTGAAACATCTTATTTTCTATAAACTTTTTCTTAAAATGGCGAACTGTGGTTTCGACAGCTCAGCGCGAAACAGTTGTAACTGCCTATATACAGTTAACAACATCGTTAAATTGACAGGGTGAATGATTTTGGAATAATTTTGGAATGAAATTTAATGGATATGTGGAGCGAGTTTTGAGTGAATTTAAAGGGAGATAATCCTATATCGCAAATTTTGTTCAGGGTGAACAAAATTATAGTCCAACCGGGGTATTCGAAAACGCGGGAAAATGTAGTATAGCCAGGAGTAGGGGTGGACTGAACTGAAATTAAACAAGCGTGAGCTAACGGTACTTTATTACAAATGTAATTTCCTATAAACTGATAGAGTAAAGAAGCTCATCACGAAAAACACTTTTTTCTCCCTATCGATATTCAATACTTTTTGTCGTTTCTGTTTTAGTTTTCTCTTGATAAAGTCGGTTTCGATTGCATGCTACTTTAACCCTATGACAGATGACGTTTACAGATGTAATTCAAAGGATGGTAAAAATGTCGGTAGTTTTGCGTTTCTTTGATCTTTCAGTATAGTCAGAGACCGTGACAGCTAAATTTTCGTTGGTCCCAATTAATCTATATGAACTCGTCGAAAGTCTGTTTATAAACATTCGAATTGCGTGGTTTACCTATAGTGATATTGAATACCCCCCTTTAATAATAAATTATATTCAAGTTCTTTACATAGCTTCCTATTTCTCCAAGAACCAATGAGACGCTTACAACTTGAATTATGCCAGTGAAATCGCGATTTTTCTTTGTCAAAATTTATTTTGAATGACGTTGTTGATTCTTTATCTTGCAGTGGGTTTGAGCGTATTTGAAAGAATGGAGTTGTGAGTGAGCGATTACGAATGGTTTTGATTGAGATGAATGTCAATTTCACGATGTTACTAACTGTACACATTCGCTTTTACAACTTATTGCGCTGAGTCGTCGATTTCCGGTTGCATCTTTAGTTTTGCTTCGAACTAATTTTGACATACATGTACCTTGCTAACTATAAATCTCGTTTACGTTATTTTTAAATATTCAAATAATCTTACCATGTTTCATGATATTCGGCCATAAATATTACTTATAAAACACAAGTATGGTTTTTCTAAGATAAGACCCAGCTAGGGCCTGTTTTTTCTAAACATCTTACGGTCGTTTTATGCGTAAGTCAAACATTAAAGTTGCTTCTACAGTAGAAACTTAAAATGGAATTCTCCTATGCATAATCTCATTGGAATCGTCTTCCAAAGACGATTCCAATGAGATAAGGCAATGCAGAATCTAACAATGAATAAATACACCAGATACAATGTAACATTTTGACTTCGATAATTCTTTCGTAGGAAGTTTAGTAAAACGGATCCAAGGGACCCAAGTTACTGACTGTACTGTATGAAAACTTCAAACGCGTCTGAGGTTAACAGAGACAAAAACTTGGTTTATATGAAAAAAAAAAAAAAGATTTTAATATGACCTATTAGGGGCACACAATATTTTTAAAAGATTTGCTGATGCTCGCTTAATAACATTTCAATTCTAGACTTGGTTAAGATAAACTTGTCTCAAATAAAATCTCAGAACGGATCCTATAAATGTGACCCGTCACGCAAAAAGGACCCATCTAGCAAGTGCGTAAAGTGTCGACCCTAGTCAGACTGCGCGGTTTGCGCAGACTGACTAGGGTCGAAACTTTTCGCACTTTGTTTATTTTCTGAATCTAGAATGATAAATCTACCTTCCACCGAAAGAATTTTTGAAATGCGACCCCTGGTTGATCTTTACTGGACCCAATCCCTTTTTCAATAATCGATTTCACAGAGTTCCAAAATGGTCCCTTTACGCGTAACGCGTCACATATGTGAACGATAATTACGGTATATTATCAAAACCCAGCATTCGACACAACACCACCAGATCTTCTCGACCAAAGCCTTCAGAGCAAACGGTGCCGTAACGACCATTATGCATGACTTCAACTCGACCAGTGGAATTGCTCCCTCCCCCGACTAAACGAATCGGTATATCTACATGAAAAGAAATTACATGAAGGATAACTGTTTATTTCAGAGTAAGGTCGTTGCTTCCTCCCTCGACTTTACGAATCGGTATATCTACATGAAAAGAAATTACATAGAGGATAATTGTTTATTTCAGAGTAAGGTCGTTGCTTCCTCCCTCGACTTTACGAATCGGTATATCTACATGAAAAGAAATTACATGAAGGATAATTGTTTATTTCAGAGTAAGGTCGTTGCTTCCTCCCTCGACTTTACGAATCGGTATATCTACATGAAAAGAAATTACATAGAGGATAATTGTTTAATTCAGAGTAAGGTCGTTGCTTCCTCCCTCGACTTAACGAATCGGTATATCTACATGAAAAGAAATTACATAGAGGATAATTGTTTATTTCAGTGTAAGGTCGTTGCTTCCTCCACCGACTTAACGAATCTGTATATCTACATGAAAGAAATTACATATAGGGAAATTGTTTATTTCAGTGTATGGTCGATATCTACATGAAACACAAGATGTGTTTTTGAAACACGAATGCCCCCGTAACATCATTTTTTTTTGACAGATGACCTTGACCTTGTCACATGACCTTGACTTTGGTACCAGCGAATGCGGATCATTGAGATCTATCATCATGCCAAATATTAGCCTTATATCTTGAATAGGCTTGAAGATATTGGCAATGTTAAGTTTTTTGGTTAACTTTTGCAGACAGACAAACAGACAGACAGACAGACGGACGGACAGACAGATGGACAGACGGACAGACGGACAACGGTAAAACAATATGCCCCCGATCCTTCGATACGGGGGCATAAAAATGCATAGAGGATAATTGTTTATTTCAGTGTAAGGTCGTTGCTTCCTCCACCGACTTTATCTACATGAAAGAAAAAACATAGAGGATAATTGTTTATTTCAGTGTAAGGTAATTGCTTCCTCCCCCGACTAAACGAATCGGTATATCTACATGAAAGAAAAAAACATAGAGGATAAATTGTTATTTCAGTGTAAGGTCGTTGCTTCCTCCCTCGACTAAATGAATCAGTATATATACATGAAATAAAAAACATAGAGCATAATTCTTCATTACAGTGTAAGGTCAAATTTTATTCCATTGAGTGCATGTAAGCAAAATCTGATTTTCACGAGTGGCGGAGTCACTTGTGAAAAACTAGATTTTGTTGTTCGCGAAATGAAAGATTTATTGATAATATACGAAAAACAAACGATTATTGGGTTTCTTTGGGCATAATAGGACGAAATGTGAAATTTGCACGTGATTACAAAAATAACATAATTATGGCGTCATTAAGATTTGCTTATTGGACTCCGTTATAGATAACGTCAAATAGAGTGAAATAAATATAAGCAGGGCACCTTTTTTTTGATAATTTTACTGGTTTCGCGGTGGGATTATCATGTGATAATTTGTTTCAATTTTTCTTGAAACTTTTATCCCAACTCAGCCATTTTATGCAAATATTGTCATTGTAAAAAGAACATAGTTTTTACCATATATTCCTACATGAATAAGCTGTGAATATGTTAGACGATATTTTAATATAACCCAGGAGTACAGATAACAACATCGTGAAATTGAAAAGGTGAATGATCCTGGAATGAGCTTGAAATCAATTTGAATGAGAGTGTGGAGCGAGTATTGAGTGAAATTAAAGGGAGGTAATCCAATACCGCTAATTTTGTTCAGGATAAACACAATTAGCAATATGTATTACCTTCCTTTAATAAAATATGCATAAAAGTTCGATAAATAGCTTCCTATTTCCTCACGAACCAATCAGACGCTTACAATTTCAAATATGTCAGTAAAATCGCGATTTTTTGCATTTATATCTATTTTGAATTAAGCTGTTTATTGTATTCTTTTTAATAATTTTGAGCGTTTTTGATCGATTTGAGTGAATGTTTGAAATGAGTGAATGCAGCACCGACTGAGAGATTTCTAGAATGGTTTTGATTGAGATGAATGTCAATTTCACGATGTAATTAACAATACATGAAGGAAAATACATAGAGAGTAATTCTTCATTTCAGTGTAAGGTCGATCTTTATTTCATTGAGTGCACGGCCAAATCAAACTGGATTTTGTTTTTCGAAAAATGACAGATTTATTGATCTTACACGAAAACAAACGATTATTCCATTTCTTTAAGTGCACAATTGGACGAAATGTGAAAATTTTGGGACAAAAATTTCCATGTGATTACCAAGTAACCTTATCATGGCGTCATTAAGAATTGCTTATTTGACTTCGTTATAGATAACACCAAATAGAGTGAAATGAATAAAGGCAGGGTATAATTTTTTGATAATTTTACTGGTTTGGAGGTGAGATTAACAAATGATATTCTGATTTTATTTCTCTTTAAATTAGTTAACAACATCATGAAATTGACAAGGTGAATGATTTTGGAATGAGCTTGAAATGAACTTGAATGGGTGTGTGGAGCGTGTTTTGAGTGAAATAAAAGGGAGGTAATCCAATATCGCTAATTTTGTTCAGGATGAACAAAATTAGCGATTTGTTTTACCTACCTTTAATAAAATATGCATACAATTTCCATAAAAAAACTTCCTATTTCTTCAAGAATCAACCAGACGCTTTCCATTTCAATTGTCATTGAAATAGCGATTTTTCTTTTTACATTTATTTTGAATTTATTTGTTAATTGTATCGGTTAAGTCATTTTGGAGCGTTTTTGATCGAATTGAATGAGTGTTTGGAATGAGTGAACGGAGCGCTGATTGAGTGATTAAGAATGGTTTTGATTGAGATGAATGTCAATTTCACGATGTAACTAAATGTACCAAAAACTATTGAAAAGAATGTGTGAACTTACGCCCATCACAGCTCACCCCCACATCAAAGTCATGTCCCCGTGTGTACTTGGGCATGTACTCGGCCTTGCACTGGCCTATATCTCGCTCGTTCCCATTGCAGTCTAAGCGTGAGACAACTATCTCACCTAACCCAAGTCCGAAGAATGGTTTCGTTGTAAAGAACGAATTGTCCCTGAAAAAATCTTCATTGATAGACTTAAAACATTCGTGCAAAGATTTTATCGAAAGGATGCATTTCTTTTAATTTGACGAAAGATTCTTGCGGAGAAAACGATTGACGAAGTGTTGCGGTATATTGAAATTAAAAAAAAAAAAAAAAACAGAACCTATATTTAAAGATCAGAGTGGTTTTTTTACCTGACATTAATATAAAATTCATGTAGGAGT
Source organism: Fragum whitleyi (assembly GCA_948146395.1). Classification (NCBI taxonomy): domain Eukaryota; kingdom Metazoa; phylum Mollusca; class Bivalvia; order Cardiida; family Cardiidae; genus Fragum; species Fragum whitleyi. The sequence continues at coordinate 27,271,341 of OX411553.1, forward strand.
CGAAATTACAAACAGCGAAAAAGAAAGAAAATTCTTCTTTAGTGCTTTTCGGTGATTAATCGAAAAGTAACGATAGATTACCACTTGATAATCTCACCACAAAAGCAGTGAAATTATCGAAAACTTATATCCTGCTTTTGTGCATTTCATCCTCTCTGACGTCATCTATGCGGGGCGAAATAAGTGACGTCACAATGAACGTTTCATAACAATCACGTGAAAAATGACGCTCTTTACGAAAATATGTCATAGAAATTTCACATTTTGTCCCATTTTTGCAATAAAGAAATAAAATAATTGCTTGTTTTTCGAGTAAGATCATTTCGTGAACAACGAAATCTATATGTTCACTCGTGGCTCCACCACTCGTGAAAATATAGCTTTTGTTGTTCACTCAATGAATAACGATTGGTTTGAGAAATTTAAAGATTTCAAAGTTAACAATTGGCCCGCCCTAGTGCCACGCCCATATTTCGGGTCAATCATAATTTCGCATATAGGTTTTGAGAAAGGTCACACAAGGAATATTTCTGCCAAGTTTAGTTGATTGGTTACTCTGGAGAAGATGCTTGAATATTTCAAAGTCATGAAATGCCTCGCCCATATTATTGGGGGTCAATAAAAATTTCGTGAACAAGTTTTGAGATGGGTCACCTAAGGAAAATTTATGCCAAGTTTGGTTGAAATCCTCCAATTGGGTACTGTGGAGAAGATGTTTAAAATTTTAAATCAGCCCCGCCCGCCATGCACTTATTTTGCGGCCACTCAAAAAAAACAGGAACAAGATTTGAGAACTTAAGAAATACTTCTGCAAAGTTTTGTTGAATTCAGTCCATTAGTTACTGAAAACGTCAACAGCTTTCAGGGTCAAAAACTGCTCTGCGTTGGCACGCCAATGCTTGGGGATCAATGAAAATTTAACAAACAAGTAATGACATGGGTCACATAAAGTCCTACCAAATTTGTTTGAAATCTGCTCATTGGTTACTGATGAGAAGGTGTGTTTTTTTTTTTTTTTTTTTTTTTCTTTTTTTTTTTTTTTAAGATTTAGGATTAAAAAAATGCCAGCCCTGTTATGCCCGTACTTTGCGGCCAACCAAAAATTCAGGAAAAGGTCTTGGAAAAGATCACCCAGGAACTTTTCTGCAAAGTTTGGTTGAAATCAGCCCATTGGTTACTGGTGAAAAGATGTTTAAAGCACTCTTGACGACTTCCGATAGACGTGGAACGACGGACAAAGGGTGAAAACAAAAGCTCACGTTGTGCTCAGAAGAGCTCAAAGGTAGTCAAAGAAGTTCAATCGACCTACTGACGGTCTTTGGTACTGAAAATAACGATCAAAGAGTGACATAATGCATACAAAATTCATTTAACCATTTGCTTTTTAAACCCTGCTTTTTACGTGCCTGTGATTTTATGATTGAGAAAACATTGTTAAAAAAGAAGAAATTGCTTCTGACAAGCAATTTCTCCGTTTTCCACACTATTTTCTTCCCTACTGAATGGTTATTTTTCAAATTAAATCCACTTTAAATTTTCGTCTGCAAAACCTTTGAATTTGGACAGGCCCAAAATTTTGTAAAACAGGAAAGGGTTAAGGTATTATGATCTAACATTTTTACAAGTATTGCCGTTTCAATGGTTATAATGTATTCATAGTAGCCACTTATTTTGATGTTAAAGAGATAAGTTCAGTTTTAAGGCAAAAAAAGTTACACTAAAGGGCAGCGGCGGATTCAGGGTCTCTATAAAGGGGATTCAAGGTCGGTCTAAAATTAGAATACAGTAAAACTTGAATTAAGCGATCACGAACGGGACCATAAAAAAACGGTCGTTTGAGAAAACGGTCGCTTTATAAATATTTTGTTTACAAATAAGAAACATAACTTTGATTGAATATGTAAATTAAATCGAATTATCAATAATCCTTTGCTGTATATATATATATATATATATAAATTTGAGATAAATTGTATTCAAACAGTGTAAGTAATGTGGATTATTGCTAAAAGCATGAATAACCCTAGCGCTTTCGAAACTCAATGTTTCTTCATCAGGGGTTCAATGCGAACTATTTATCTCAAATTTATTTCAAATTTCAAAATATTCAGTATTCGTGCATCCTTAGGGATCCGGTGTTTTAGAAAGTTATTACGTTGGTATTTTCCTCTATCTCGTTTTGTTTTTTATATATATATATATATATATATATATATATATATATATATATATATATATATATATATATATATATATATATATATATATATATATATATATATATATATATATATATATATATATATATATATATATATATATATATATATATATATATATATATATGAAAATAAAAAATAATATTAATAAGTTGTTGTTTATAACAAATCATAAATATCATCCTGTTATGTTAATACATTAAAATGAGTAATAAAACAAAGGTAAGGCTTTAATCCCAAATTGTAATTTGAGAAAATTTTGAATTGAGCCTGGGAAAGGTTTTATAACCTCGGGCCCAGATATCTTCTATTTGTATAATTTCAAGATTCTGTGTTTCGAACACTACAAAAAGGTGTTCGTTTTTCCTTATGTGACTTTTTTTTAAATTTCCCATTAGAGTGAAGTAATTTGGATACAGAGGGGGTTCGTTTGACACCCCAAACCCCTTCTGGATTCGCCTCTGGTTACACATATCATATTAGCCTACCGCTGAGAGTGTGTATTTGAAATCCCGGTAGATAAGTATTTGAATAGAAAATTGGATCATCCAGATGTTAACCAAGACTGCATATCAAAAATCAAAACTATTAAGGTAGGATAACGATTCTAGATGCCTTAGACGTACTCGACACTCGTCAGTTGACAGTTTGACCCGGTCGATACGTTAAGCACTACTCAGGTTATCCCTTGCATCATTTGTCACAATTAAATGTAATCTAATTACGAATATTCCAATCCCAGCGATCTGCAGACTACCATCAGGTCGTGGGTGTCAAAATCTTGACTGTTGACTGTACCCCAGTGTCCGTTGTGATAAATTTCCAGTCTACCAGATTTGTCTGAATAACCATCTGCCAGTCTAAGATTTGTCCCTGAAAAGTTGGATATTTGAAACAACACAGAAACGAACTTCTAAACGGCCACTTTGTTGTTGATGAAAAAAATATTGTTTTATATTATCAGAAATTGGAAGTAGTCTAATTCTATTAGAAAAAAAATCATTAAGGGAGAATCTCTTTTGCTTCTTACACAAAGGTAAAATACTATAATTACCCCACACACCAATGTTAATTTTGAAATAAGGGGCACCCTTGATTTCGCGTCAAATTTGCTGCTTCCCTTACATTTATTCAAGAAATGAAAGAAGTTATTTATCTATAACTAAATGACAGGATTACATGTATTAATCATTTTGATTGACGGTCGTAAGTGGTTCATGTTGCCGTATCATTAATAATATGTATAAAGCCTAGGATTTCTGTAGATCTTCGTGCAATGACTTAGTAGAGCTACTTATTTAAAAAAAAAAAAAAACAAAAAAAAAAAAAACTGCAAAAGAAAACAAATTACAAAGAAGTGATCTTACGTCCGTTACAGTTGACTCCAATATCGCTAGAATGGTCACACAACCTGTTATGTCCTGGTTGTGTCCATTGTAACGAAGGACACTGGGCGATATCGGTTTCCGAGCCGTCACACTGTGGATACTTGGCTATCACTGTACCGGTACCCTCTCCATAAAACGAGGTCATGTACCCGAAAGCATTTCTAAAACAAAATAAATATGGTATTGTTTATTCCGTCACGTCATTGGTTAGATCATAAGAAGCACACCAACGAATTCTTGAAAAGCAGCTATTTCGGATGTTATCGTGAAGTGTCCTCCTAACAGAAATTTAATAATAGGCCCTATGAAGAAAATATATAATGCGTAGGCCTTCTTAGTGTTTTGTATGAAAAAAATATCTATTGAGGCTTTGAGAATTGATACGACGCTCTGCCGATACAGTTACCAATTCCGACAACCTCATACAAAACACTAAGTACGTACATGTATTATATTTATCTTATAACCTCTATTTGCCTTGTTTTTGTTGATGTTTCTGACAGAAATGTATGTTTCTAAAGATTACCGCATGATGTCATTTTTCTAAAACTATCCATGTGATATCACAAAAAAATCAAACGGGATGTTATCACAGGGAAATTTGTATAGTTATAAGCTAAAATACACTAATATACATAGAGCAATTTTACAATTTAATTTTAGTTATATTCAACAAGATTCCTATGCATTGGCTGGCTTTAAATAAGGTTAGGTTCTTTTTAGTCAGTGCATAATTTTAAGGAGTTCGCAGCTATTTTGTAAGCTTCCGCAAAAAGAAGTCCCATTACAAATATGTTTCTTTTTTGATATCTATTTGCATCTTTTATTCATGGTATTAAATTAATAGATATGAAGAATGTAATTCTTCATTTAATCGCGAATAAAACTTAAAACATAATCACACTTCGCGTATTAATACTGTGTGATACAGTTGACACTTGAAATCTTATCACACTCATCCCTGGAACCGCTACGCGTATTAATACAGAGTTGTGATGTTTTAGTTTCAGACCTCCATGAATTCAAAAGATACTAGACATATCCAGCTGTTTTTTCCTGTATATTGCAGCAAATTTATCAAAAGCTAAGGGTTAGTGTGTATATTTCAATCAGTGGGCAAACTTATTTCTGACCCGATTTCGGGTCGGGCGTAGACTGGTCTCACTGTCGAATATCAGAATAGCCTATTTAAGGCTATTCTGATGTTCGATATGTGGACTAGTACAGAGCTGGTACCCCGCTTTCTGAGATATAATCTAATATTGCGGGCAACAGTACCCGCCCGGGGTGAGAAATAAGTTGGCCCATTGAGTTGTATTGGTGAGCTGTTTTTCATGATATGTTTGACTGCATTGTGTGATTTTAAACAGTAAACATGTAGATAGTGAAGAAGCGCAGTTGAGATTATTGGAAATAAAGAGATGAGAATTTTGTCTCTTTATCGCAAGTGATTGTTTGAGAGTTGTCTTTGCCTCTCCCGATGAACTTATTTGTCAATGTGGTGAACGTTGCATTCTGTCATGTTGTACAACTGTCTGTCATGTGTTTGATGTTACATCTACCCACAACCCAGCAACAAACCTTATCTACTTGTCCATAAAGTAACACCGTCATTTCTACATAACAAAAACAATACTGAGTGTACACACAGAAGTCAATATACCTAATTGTGTAAGAAGAGAAGTATATTATTATTTGGTGATCCAGTGTACACAGAGAAGCCAATATATCTACATGTAATTGTGAATGTAGAGATGTCAAATTCTACTCAGTGATTTAGTGTAAGCCGAGAAGTCAATTATACAGTGTTTGCCTAGTCGGCACTAAACGTGTATAAGAAATTATATTTGTTATTCATAGTAAATATACAAATTACTTTCCTTTGAATGATGAGCACAAAATATTGAGAAAGCAGGACTTTCAAAGACCAAACTGTCCAGCATATTATCTACGAATCTATGAGAAACAATTGTTGTGTACTCGAAGATCTGTCTTTTTCTAATCGAGCCTCCCGTTCTCCTTTATTTTGTAAATAATTTTGTACATTTTTTTTTTCAAAGTTTGTTATAATGATTAAACCTTGATATTGATTGTTTAGGTAGATTTTCATTCTAGGATTTTAATTGTACATCGGAAATAACTCACGTCTTTACAATATTGACAATTGGTCACCTTTTCCGCTAAGGGCACTAAGAAAGATTTTCAATTGTATCCCGTCACGCAAACAGGGACCGTCTAGGTAGTGCTTAAAATGTCGACACTAGTCAGACTGCGCGGATTGCGCATACTGACTAGGGTCGAAACTTTTCGCATCTTGCTTATTTTCTGAATCTAGAATGATCAACCTACCTTCTTTTGAAAGAATTTTTGAAATGCGACCTCTGGTTGATCTATGCTGGTGACCCAATTCCTTTTTTCAAATATTTATTTTACAGAGATCTCAGATTGTCCCGTTTCGCCTGATGAGTCCCAATTAAGTAATGAAGATATTTTCTTATGATTTTCGTAGTATCCAGATATCAACCATCTGGTACTCCATAATTGAGAACCTAAATCACTTTTATTGTTCCGCAAGTTAGAGTGGAGAGGCTAAAGGTCAATTTTATCTATACAGATATAGACAAAATTGACCTTTGATCACTCACTTAAACAGGTGGACCAATAACTACACCATAACCGCCACAAAAAAGAAGTTTATACTCACGTGTTGTTATATCCAAGCATGCGACAGATAACCATGACGTCACGATGATCAAAACCGGTATTTCCGCAGATGGTTCCCCATTCTCCCGCGTGTTTGATTTCAACACGGCCGGCTGCTGGGTCCGGACCATTGACAAGTCTTATAGGAGAACCTGCGATAAACCAAGCAAGCTAGAGCACAGGGTATAACGTGACACGCCGACACCAGATGGTTCGTGGACACCTGATCGATTTTTTCGATACGGAACTAACGGTGGTGCAAGTTTTTGACTGATTTGTAAACCTAAATAATCATTTTCATTTCAAATTTTAGTATCGCTGTCGAGATAAATGGTTCTTCCTTTAGGAAATAAAAGTAGAGGGTAACAACTAAGCAAAATGAGCGAGTTCTAGCTCTAGGAGTGAGCTACTTTGCTTGTTTTTTAGGTTTGTCACTAATTTTTTGTCAAACAACCAGACGATTCGTCATTTATTGCGTTTGTATTAGATCATTTATGTATCCTCTACACGCATACCAAATTTCTCGGCGAAAGATCCACATTAAGCGAAGACATACGTACTTTTATGGGTCTGGGTAGAGGAAAATATGATAACAATACACCCCCTGAATTTTTAACGATTGGAAATCGACACCAGAATTTGAAGAAGTTGTGATAACTCGACACCATCCTTTGAATTATCTATATTCCTCCCTAAACGCTCGTGTACTGACCATATTCGGAGCGGTTTCTGTACATTTCAGCTTAAAAAGGCTCGACGATTAATTTAGGAGCAAATTCAAACCAATCCCGTTATTTATAGCACTTATTTCCACCGTTCTTCCCATGATACATTGAACTAAGGTGGCAAACTCTTTTTTCAATAATTGTATCATGAATGCGATCTATGAAAGGTTCATAGGACGTTGAATCTCGTGAAATCATATTTCCCCTTCTTTACAAATATCGGGTATGTATCGTTTTCATTCGTCCTGTTACTGTTACGAGTATATTCCTTTGCGTCTGAACGAGGAAAAATGTAAGCGGTTGACCTAAAGAGCATATTTTCAGCTTGTCGACGTGTATGACATGTTGGTCACAATGACTGATAGATCACATTTCATCAGAGGACGAAAAAGGCTACCTTGTGTTCAGGACACGAAGCACTGGCCGCGAACAGTTTTAATAGCGAGCAGTCTATCTTGAGCGCACCACACCGCAAACGCTTTCCAAAAAATTGACCCGGTTCCTAGGCAACCAAAGTGACTCAACTCAAAGCATAATCCAAGAAAACACTTGTAGATTTATAAAATGAACTAAAAAAATTAAAAAAAAAAACAAAAAAAAAAACAACATTTGTTATTCATAGATTTAGCCCTCCAGATGGTAAAATATCCAAACAAATCGAAAATCGCGAGATTTACGAAAAAGATTGGTAATGGTTAAGCTATCCGTTTGCTATGCTAGTCACCTTGCCGCGCTGATGGCCGATTATTTCAAACGCCCCATGCAAGCATACCGTTCAGAATATAAAAGTAAGAAAGTGCTCGCTATGGTTTGCAAGCGCTTTGCTTACCTGAACGCAGGGCTGATTTAAGCCGTAGTTTCGGAGTTTAATCGCCTTACGTCGGTTGGTTATCAATGAGATGGCATTTTCGGTGTCTAAAAATGTATTTTTTGAGTCTGTCAGAAATATAGAATGACGCGAATTATTTCCCCATTTCTCTTTCATTTATTTCTTACACTCTTTACATAGAACATAAACCTACGAGGCTTGATCCAATAATTCGTAAAATGGGGTTATAATTCTTTAGAAAAGAGGACTATCAAAATAAAAATTATACAGCTAATTATTACAACATCTGTGTAATAAATGTGGAAATTTTCAAATTTGTAAGTTATATAGCGACATTAAATTGACTATTCAGATACATAGACCCCACTCGTAAGCGGGGGAGCAAGAACGTCGAATGCGACGTCATTATAAAATCTTTTCTACATAGTATCCATTTGCTCGCATGTCTTTCTGCGCCTAATAAATTTACTTGCATAAAGTATCTCCATTCCATTTGGGATTCAAATTTGTCTACTATTTCTTTATGAATAGTCTTTCTAGAGAAGTGTAGACACAGATGCTAGGCTTTGATGTTTGGATAATAAAGAGGATCAATTGGGACGACTTCGTTCGTTGAAACTCAAATATACCATTCTTAATCCTCTAATAAAGCCTGATTTTCTTTGAATATCCAAAGTAACTTAAAAAAAACTTCTCTGTTTGACATAATAATATTTTTTTCCAAATAATCTGAAATGTTTAGGGTGGTGATTGACCCATGATCATGACAGAATTCGAGAAATGAACGGAATTCACATTTTGGTGTTGACGTCATGTCACTGTTCACTCGCAAATAGTGTTTTTAAAATAATCTGTGTACGTAAAAACTCTTCAAAAATGTTTAATTTTTGACAATTTACGTCTTATTCATTTCTAGTAAGAAGTTTCAAATAATATTTACGAAAACATTGAGAAAATTTGATTTATGTAACAATTTTCTATGATTTTTTTACGCTCCCCCGCCTAAGACTACATATGTTACTATGGTTACAAAATTCAAGGCCGCTTAATGTAATTTTGCAAAAAATAATAACAATTGCACTCTTGGTACATACTGAGCTTCACACACTAAGAAAATTTACACTGAACAAGCTAGAAATGCCAAAGTTATGGGACAATTATACGAACTTCTGGATCATCCACCGTATGTAGACAAAATTCAAGTAAATTTATTATTGTCTTTATTTTCTAGGCGTTACCTTTTCCAAAAACACAAATTCGTTTAATTCCTTCGTGCAAATGGTTGTTCATAGAGCTATTATTAATTTCGAAATCCAAATAGGTTCTTCCAGGTTGAGGGGTTACAAGTTGTAGGGCAATTCATTTCAAGAGCAAGATCGAGAAGGTAGTGACATTTCGTGTTCATAGACACTTATCAGCTTGATATTATTTTTTTCTTGGAATTTATTTATGAGCGAAAATGCTTTTGAACTGTAAATCATTTGACCATTATTTGGGCGAGACTATAGGTGTATTTTCAAAACTGAGCTCTGACGTAGTCGCCGAGCCCATAAGCAAAGGTAAATCGGGTATAGTTAAAAAGCAAATGATAGGAACTTTACCTTGTCCTTTCACTGAAATCATGAAAGTACATGTTTGGGTGAACGTATAGTTTTAAGACAAGCAATAAAGTTGGTTTAAAAGGTAAATTTAAAACTTTCTTAATACATAATTTTAACATGGTTTATCTATTTCGAACAAATGGCACAAGAATCTAAAGGTAAAATGTTGATTTCACGGCTCACCGCACAAGATCTTCCTATATCTATGTTCGTGTTGAAAGATGTACTTTTTAAGGAATCAGCCGAGTTTTGGCGAATGTCTTTGTAGGTCTCGCTTCGAAAAGATTATCGTCCTTTTTTGTAACGTCATTGTTTTAGAATGATGACTGTTCAGTTTTTTCTGATTTTTCTTCTTTAGTAAATATAAATATTTAGTAAAGTAATTCAAACAAACAAATAGGTCTCATATTGCTTAGTTAGTACGTATATGCTTTATATGGGATTATCCGTGTCGATTGATTTTTCTTCTTTAATTAGTATGAAAACAGTTAATTACATCGTGAAATGGACATCCATCGCGATCAAAACACTTCGAAATCACTCCCTCAGCGCTCCAATCATTCATTCCCAGCACTCACTCACACCATCCAAAAAGGCTCCAAAGAGATTAGATCAACAACTGCATTCAAAATTAATATAGCTAGACAAAAACGCGATTTCACTAACATAATTGACATTATTAGCGTCCGATTGGTGCTTGAAGATATAGAAAACCATTTAGTTTATTGGAGTAAAGACGGCATATTTCCCGTCAAATATCACGTGTCCACCATAGCTCGTTTCTAGCGTGTTAACAAGATTTCTAGGTGGACTACCACTAGGTTTTTACGCCACAAATCAGTGCAATTACCAATTTAAATCCAGCTTGAAAGATAAAGTGGTATGAGACATCATTTAATCGGGTAACATCATACCGTTGGTGTTATCCCATACCCTGATATCATTCGCGAAAGAGACTATCCAAGCCAATCAATCCTAAAGTATTCACTTATCGTCTTATATTATCCATTAAAGAAAAAAAGAATAATGGTTCGTTTTATATTGAGAGATCGATATACACAGATATTCGTCTCATTGTATGGCGTTGTTATCATACTTCTTGGAATTCAAACAGCACGCTTATGACTTTCCATCCTCTTTTTCATGTGTTTGTTTGTTTGAGATTTAACGCCGCTTTTAAAAATCTTGAAGTCATATCGCGGCAGCTGGAATACCTTAATATCGACTCATGGTGTTTCCCACACCAGGAGGTCGTTTCACTAAACAGCGTGCGCAAGGATTTCTCGTGAATATTTGCGTACGCAACGAGAATTTGCGTACGCCCGTTTCATTAACCATCGAAAGTTTACGATTTTTCGTAAATCTTGCGTAAATGTACACAAGGGGGAGGGCTTGCGTAAATCCGAAGAACTAGCGTGAAAAATGTCGGCTTCGAGATTATTTCAACTTACGAAATGCGTACGCAATTGCTCGTTTACGCAAGTGTTAGTGAAACGGCGTACGCAAAAACGTGCGTTTAGCGTAAATCGAGTACGTACGTAAATATTCTGCGTACGCAAACGAAGGTTAGTGAAACGGACCTCAGTACTATCACTTCATCCTTTCCTAGCCATCAGCTGCTATCCCACATAGGTCTTCGATAATAAACCATCGTTTTGATCTGCTTCAATAAAAACAACTTTAGAGCAGGGTTACCCAAGGTTCATTTCTGCCAAGCTACATTGAAATGAAGCCAACGATTTGGAAGGAGAAGAATTAAAAGATTTTAAATAAAAAAAGCATCGAACTGCCACACCCATATTTAGGGGTAAATAAAAATTTCTAGAACAACTTAAGGAGAGGGTCCGCTCAAGGAACATTCATGCAAAATTTCATTGAAATTTGGCCATTGGGTTGGGAGAACGGTATATTTTTTAAAATATTTTATAGTGAAAACAAGCCCCGCCCTGACACTCCCTTATTAAGGGTCAATCCAAATTTCCAGAACATTTTCAGGAGAAGGTCACCCAAGGAACTTTTCTGTTTTTTTCTTCGAAAAAGAAAATAAAAAAAAAAAAGAAAAAAAAAACCCCGATATTTTCTTAGTTCTGAGAGTCACCTAAAATATCTGAAAATGTCAGCCGATTGCAAACAAATCGACGTAATGCGATTAAAATCCGAAATTAAAGATTAAATCAGCTTTTGATCGTCCTCTAATGAAATTTATTCTTTAATGACGTTGTAGGACCAACATTTCATACACGTAGGAAGCTGTATATTTGGTATCTAGGTCAACCGCTTACATTTTTCCTCGTTCAGACGCAAACGAATATACTCGTAACAGTAACAGGGCGCATGAAAACGATATATACCCGATATTTGTAAAGAAGGGGAAATATGATTTTTTTTTTATTTTGTTAACTCGAGGATAACACGATAAAGGGTCGAATGACTCTTATTTCCATCGTGGTCCTAACTCATTCCAGATATCATCCTACACATTGAGAGAGAGGCAATGGGTTCTAACCACTGCTACCCACTTTTACAGCTGGGTGGACTGGGGCCACTTTGAAGTGTCCTGCTCAAATACACTACCCGCCTCCGGTGGGACTCGAACCCGCAACCACCGGGTTACGAGTCGAGCGCGTTAACCACTCGGCCAACGAGCCAGACGGTTTCACGAGATTCAACGTCCTATGAACCTTTCATAGATCGCATTTATGATACGATTATTGAAAAAGAGTGTGCCACCTTAGTTCAATGTATCATAGGCAGAACGGTGAAAATAAGTGCTATAATTTAGACACAAATGAATATAAATGTAATAGTAACAGAACAAATGAAAGTGCTACAAAACCGATATAGTTAAAGAAGAGGAAATACGATTTCACGATATTCAATGTCCTATGGCGTTTCACAGATTGCATTTACGAATACAAAAATTCAAACAGAGTTGGCCAACTTAGTGAAATGTAAGATGTGAAGAACGGTAAAAATATGTGCTGTAGTTAACGGGATTGGTTTGAATTTGCTCCCAAATTAATCACCGAGCCTTTATAAGCTGGAATGTACAGAAACTGCTCCGAATACGGTCAGTGCACGAGCGTTTAGGGAAGAATATAGATGATTTAAAGGAAGGTGTCGAGTTATCACAACTTCATTAAACTCTGGTGTCGATTTCCAATCGCTAAAAATTCAGGGGGTGTATTGTTATCATATTTTTCTCTACCCAGGACCATAAAAGTACAAATATCTTCGCCTAATGTGGATCTCTCGCAGAGAAATTTGGTATGCTCGTAGAGGATACATAAATGCTCTTAGAAAAGCACAAACAATGAAGAATAGTCTGGTTGTTTGACAAAAAAAAAAAATAGTGACAAACATAAAAAACAAGCTAAGTCACTCACTCCTAGAGCTAGAACTCGCTCATTTTGCTTAGCTGTTACCCTCTTCTTTTATTTCCTAAAGGAAGAACCATTTATCTCGACAGCGATACTAAAATTTGAAATGAAAATGATTATTTAGGTTTACAAATCAGTCAAAAAATTGCACCACCGTTAGATCCGCATTGAAAAAATCGATCAGGTGTCCACGAACCTTCTGGTGTCGGCGTGGCACGTTATACCCTGTGTAGAGGGGATTTATCCGCAAGAACCTTGGAGATGAATCGTTTTCAATGCATTAAGAAACCGAACAAGAGGGCCTCTATCACTCCACTTGCTTTCAAATATCTATCAATGAGAAACTTAGTCAGAAATGGAAGTTTACGAATAAATTTGTGAAGAGACCAAAAGATGGAGTTTTGCAAAATATATATTAGTATTGATTCTAAATAGGAAAAGGTTTTTTCTAAGATAAATGTGGCTTGATGGGTCTTTAAAGCTGCTCTTTCAAAGTTTTTCATAGAAAAAAATACAAAACTTGTTCTTAGATTTGGAAATGTGTGTATTTTTAAACAATTAAGAATGGCTCAAGGGTATCGGCACTAAAATTAACCTATTTCAATAATTTTGTAACTTATTTTTTCGAAGCGCCAAAATCAGTAAAGGTTCCAGTCTATTTATTTCGAGTCTATAAATTTCAAAATATTACTCTCCTTGAATAATCTTTCATTTTTGTTTGCAATGATATGAATTTTCCAGCTGTCAATTTATTTTACGAAATATCACATTTTCCTGATCCGTGAAAGAGCAGCTTTAACAATGAATCAATACTAAATATAGAATGGGAAAATGACATTTTTGGGAACTTAAGCTCTGCCTACCATATATGGGCAAATAAATTCTCTGCTAGGCGAATATATACGCAAGAAAGCTAATCCTGCAAAGTTTGGTTGAAATTGGTCAAATGGTTTGGAAAGGAAGATTTAACAGTGATATTAGCCCCGCCCTGCCACGCCCATAATTGGGGGTCAATCCAGAATTTCTTGAACAACTTTAGAAGAGGGTCATTCAAGGATGACTCATGCTAAGTTTCATTGAAATTGGGCCAATGGTTTGGGAGTAGAAGAATTTTAAAGATTAGTCGATTTTGTTAATTATATGTGAACCGGCACGCGAAAGGGGACCATCTTGGGATTCTGTGAACTTATTATTTGAGAAAGAGATTGGGTCCAGCAAAAGTCAACCAGAGGTCGCATTTCAAAAAATTCTTTCACTGGAAGGTATATTGATCATTCTAGATTCGGAAAATAAGCAATGTGCAAAAGGTTTCGACCCTAGTCAGTCTGCGCACTCCGCGCAGTCTGACTAGGGTCGACACTTTACGCACTACCCAGATGGTCCCTTTTCGCGTGACGGGTCACAAATATTCTCTCCATCTCTACGCTATGCCTTTGTTTCTTACCTCCACACCTGACTCCCGCGTCGTTTCGATGTGTACAAGATCCTGTTCCCCATTGGCCCCTACATTCCTTCAGGTCTTTCTCGTTTCCTATGCATGTCAGGTCAGACAGAATAGGATCACCATAGCCTTGTCCGAACGTAGAGTATAGAGTAGGAACCGCGATACCTCTAAAAATAAAAACAGAGATTCGAAACTATGACATATGGGCCTTTGCAAGACATTTCCAATAATTTCATACCAGTGCAAGGTATTAACGTTTGGCAGGGTTGACAACATTTTAAATGAAATACCAATATAAGATGACGGCCAGAAGAGGTATTAAGACCTTATCTATCTATATAGTGTATGGTGAATAATTTGGTCAGACTGTGCAGCTGCACGGGTTGGCCAGAATCTTTGCTTTGCACATATTTGAAATTGTTGGAAATGTCAAGCACAGGCTCAAATTGTATTCCGTCATAGCCGTTTCTAAACTATTAAAGAAGTTTAGGAACTGAGATCTCTCTAAATACAATTCGGAAAATGTTACAAAACATTAAAACCTTGACTGAAAGATATAGAAACGGACATATATAAACATTTACCAAGAGAATAACAAGCCGACGTCGGAAATACCTATAATTCAAGCATCAAACCCTTGAAGCAATTTAAACGTTATCTTACAATATATATAGCCGCACTAATAGCTTTAATCTGTTTGTAGTTGCGTCGCAAACTTAATTTTTCGTGACCACTGGTTTTATACTTTCTATATTGTCAGTGGCCGACCGAAAAATGAGTTGTAGGCCCCTTAAAGACGTTTTGATCGCCTAACGATGATTTTCTAACTCACGTGTCTTTGTAGCCAAGCATTGAACACACGACCTTGGCACTGGCTTTGTCAAAATTGGTATCACAGACTGTGTGCCATTCGTCCTGAAAGAAGTTGACATGTAACATTTCGAACAATGTATTAATGGCGTAATAGTCACTGTATGAATAATTGAAGTGGATTTACACATTAGTGTGATGAGAATTTTAGTTTTATACCTCCACAAAATAAAACAATAGGGACGATTGACAGGAGATACGTCCGTTAAACTGCTGGATGTCCAAGTATGAAAAGCAACAATGGGGAATAACTCAAAATTAAGCTTGGTAAAATTTACGGTTCTTGTGTCAAGTTTCATGAAGTGGACGCCGCCCACCTGCCGGGCACTGGACGCCGGACGCCACTAATGAGCGCATGTATTTATAGCTCCATTGTCTTTCTATGTGCTTATAAACGCCCTCTTCATTTTTCATATCCTATAATTTATTATCATGAAGCATTCGTACAAGATTACTGTAATTATTTTCACTGCGGAATAAAACCAACTTTTCAATTAATCAGAATTTATGACAAAACTGAAATTGAATTATTGTGTGTACACGCGTACTTCTTTTATGAAAAAAGCAAAGGTAAGAGATGATAAAAAGAAATTAGAGACAAACAAAATTGGTATAGTAAATTCATGAAGCAGCAACTAATTCTTTGAGTGACGTAAAGATAACATCCATACATTCATAAACATATTTTTTGTGACACCCCTCAGGAATTAGTATTTTGGCTAATATTTTGGTAAAAGAAGTAATACTTGCATTGACCATTGATTTACACTTGCATTTTTTTTCACTTTTAAGGTTCATCTTGCAAAAGCTAGCAAACTGTTTGGCTGTAAAAGACAATTATATCCAGTGAATTCGTTTTCAAGCGGGAATAAAAAAAACTAGATATACCTTACCTTTAAGAAAATTTCAACACGGCCCGAGGTCGCAGAGTCTCCATCAACAAGTCGAATCACGGATTCTAAATAAAACAACAACAAAATAAACAAGAGCTTTCGGAGGATATCGTAATGGTAAGCGTCTTGTTGGTTCTTGTAGAAATAGGAAGCTTTTTATAAAACTTGTATGCATATTTTATTAAAGGGAGATAATACATATCGCTAATTTTGTTCATCCTGAACAAAATTAGTGTTATTAGACTACCTCCCTTTAATTTCACCCAAAACTCGCTGCAGGGACACTCATGCAAAATCATTTCAAACTCATTCCATAATCATTCTTCTTGTCAATTTCCCAAGGTTGTTTTTTGTATATGTATTGATTCGGTAGCCCAGTTTTAACGAACACGATTGACACGCGGGCTTTGCGAGTTCAAATTCCGACATCATATCATTTTTCTCTCAACTGATCTTTCGACAATGGAACATTTATTTGTAATTGCGATTTGTTCCATCTCCCCAAAGTCATTTCCTTGAGGTAGTGGACCCGTAAGAGTTCCGCAATGTGTTGTGAGTAAAGAGCTTTGTTGGATCATATTTGTAACAAATCATATATGTAACACCTGTTACATATATGATCACATATGTAACATGTGTTACATATATGACTCGGAAATCATTTTTTGTGACGAATATGATCGATGCCGGTTTTTGATGTGACATGAAATCACATATGTCACAGGCCAATTTTGATTTTAAAAACAGTACATATTACTACACATGTCTGCTAGTCTGCAAACTTAAAGCCACTAGGCTATCACCTTCACGCCACTAAACTGGCAACTTCGCAAACATTATCAAGACGGGACATGATCAATTTTCACTGATCTCCTACTACTGCAGATGCGCAGGCTGATCTATATGATGTGTGTTTTGCCTTGAGTTCCAATCTGCAGATCAATTTTCTTGCTGTTTGGATGTTGCTGGACACACTCACGTGCGCGCTCCTCATCGCTCTGATGTGCTAACTATTGTTTTGCAATCGAGAATAAAATCAATAGTGTAAAGAATATAATGATGTTTCTATTGCTGTTAATTGTTCGACTACAAATAGACAACTAAACCTGTTACATATATGCTTCTCATGTCAGCCTCCAATTCGGACAAACACATTTGTAACACACTTTATCTGTTACGAATGTGATCATGCACGTAACAAATGTGTTACATATATGATTTGTAACAAATATGACCCAACAGAGCTTTAACAGTGTCAACCAAGGTTTCTTTATGATTAACCTTGGTTAACATTGTAAAAGATCATGAGTTCCAAAATGTTGCAAAACTATTACGGGTCCACTACCTTAAAAAACTTCTCGTGGTGTAAATGATAGAGTTCAATCAAATTTCACAAGCATAGTCCACATGTCCCAGTTTATCAAATTCACCAGAGATTTTAATCAGTTTAAGGTGTGTCTAATTTGCTTATACGGTAAAACTGTTTTTAGGCGTAACTTATTGATCAGTGAATCTATCTTATCTTCAAAATTGAACAACTCCTAAAAGTATTTATAACATCACATTTACATGTTATACTTTTTTAATTTTTTTTACTTTTGTTTTGAAATTCATTTTATTTTCAGAACGATTTTAGATGTTATTGCAATCCTGTTCAAATTACCCAGCCCGGGTTCGATCCCAGACGGCGGCACTCATTCTTTCTGACTAATTGTCTCTTAACAATTGGTTGATAATCATAGACCTATGCGAGATCGCAGCTGGATCCTAGGAAGGATGTGATGGTAGTACTGGTGAGAGAAATACCAGGAAACCATTGTTAGGTGCTCCTGTCGCCGCGTTATAACTGAAAAATGTTTAAAACAATGAAAAACTCCATTCATTCAATCAATCAAATTACCCAGACCTCGAACCATTCTTTGTTACTATATATTTAGCCACGAACGTGGATAGAACACGTAGTGGGCATCCTTGGCTAGCAAGGATGTTTCTTAGCTCGAATTTCAAAGTTCTGTTGTTTGAAAATACCCCTGCACAATATTTCAATGGGATGTTACAGCTTGGTTGTTGTAAGATCGGCTGAAGTTCAAACGGTTGTTAAGTAAAATTGTGTGGAAGTGTTCAAAGTTACAGTTAAAAACATCGTGAAATTGACATTCATCTCGATCAAATCCATTCAAAATCACTCGCTTAGGGCTCCATTCATACATTCCAAACACCCACTCAAACCATTCAAAAATGCTCAAAACTCACTAAAAAAGATAGAATCTTCAACGTCATTCAAAATAATTAAAGTAAAAAAAATCGCGACTTCACTGACATAATTCAAGTTGTTAGCGTCTTATCGATTCTTGAAGAAAATGGAAACTATTCATAGTACTTGTATGCATATTTTATTAAAGGGAAGTAATTAATATCGCTAATTTTGTTCATCCTGAATATTGGATTACCTCCCATTAAATTCACTCAAAAGTCGCTCCACACACTCATTCAATTTTATCACAAAATAATTCCAAACTCATTCATCTCTTAATTTCACGATACTGTTAAATGTACATCGCACCTTCTGCTTTTTTTTGTTTGTTTTAAATGAAAGAACAGTTATTCCTTGGCTAATTTCGCCTGAGACTCTGTTTATTTTCCGTGAGTGAAATCGGAAAGTCACCTATGATCGACGAATTCCGCCAATTAGCATTTACTGTTTACTGGATCTATATATTCTACTCAGACCTGTGGCATAGTTGTTAAGACATCCGCCTCTAATGTAAGAGAACCCAAGTTCAAACCGTGTAAATGAAAGTATAATTTTCTTCCTCAAATTTTCTTTTTTTTTTCTTTTTTGTCTTACAATCACATGTATTATGTTTTAGACGGAGGGTGTATTGGGGCTCATCCACTTTCTTGTAAATTTGAAGACATAATTTTTCATAAATTGACTTTACTTAATATATAGAAAATAACAACAGCAAAGGTTGCTCTGCTGCTTCATGATGCCTTTGTGATAACTTTGGCAACGGATTTTTATCAGGTTCGAAACTAGGCTTAATTGGAAAATTTTGCTGTTTACTGAAAATTGGGAAACATCTTTTCCTCGTGGTTTTAAGACAAATAAGTGCAGTGTATATATCATTTTTTACAACAATAAAAGATTATTTTCATC
Organism: Fragum whitleyi; assembly: GCA_948146395.1. Lineage (NCBI taxonomy): Eukaryota > Metazoa > Mollusca > Bivalvia > Cardiida > Cardiidae > Fragum > Fragum whitleyi. The sequence continues at coordinate 27,290,553 of OX411553.1, forward strand.
TTAGTTGTCGCGATATGAATCAACAGAAAGTGGTCGTTTAATAATTCAACAAAAATAATGTTCCCCATTAGGGAACTTGTAATAGGGACAAAAAAAATATGAACACTGAGAAAGGAAAAAAGCACCTCGGGGACTTGAACCTATAGATGTGTGATTGATAGCGATACACCTTAACCATCTGAGCTATTCTTTCTTGCTCTCAATCGCTGGTAAAATTGCGTATTTATAAACGTGTTTCTAACGTTTTATTGAATGAGAACTCGGAGATGTTCCGAAGATATACGAAATATGCAAAGAGTCTCAGGCGAAATTAGCCAAATAATACGTGCATCATTACCAGATGGTGTTGACATTACAGTAGATCCTGTGATAGATTCACTGCTGTAAGTAAATTTCTCACATATCTCGTTCAAAATGGCGTCTATCCAACAGCCCTACCACGGTTATGAACATCGAGAAACTGACACCCACTCCGATCAAAACCATTCTAAAACCCCCATTAGACGCTCCATTAATTCATTTCAAACAATCACTAACGCTCCAAAATCGGTCAAAAACGCTTCGAAATCGTTAAAAACTTTCGAAATCGCTCGATTTATTCAATGGTCTTAATTAGCGTGTGTGGATTTGAAGTATTTGATTGGTCTACAAGGACACACAAATCAATTTAAAGAAAAATGATTAGATTTTCATCAAACAGATGTAAAAAATTGTTAATTTCGTCCAAAATGATCGAAATTAGCAATATTGCATTGCCTCCATTTAATTTCATTCAAAACTCTACCCTCAATTAATTTCATTCAAAATTCATTCCAAAAGTATGCATTCATACTGTCAATTTTGCGATGTTCTTTTTGTATACGACGTAGTTTTCAGCCTCGTAGATTCTCTTACAGCGTTGCAAGTTGTAAAAAAATACCTTCACAACTAACTGTGGCCATGGATGGGGAGTTTTTCGCCGTGTTGGGGTAGAAATAAGTATTTCCACATTGTGATACGTCAGTCTCGTTTCCGAGGCAGTTGAAAGAATCAGATACATACAACCCGGAATAGAGTCCATATACCGGAACAGTGTTGCTACCGTAACCCTTGTCCATTTCAACGGCAATACCACTGCAACGAGATAATTACGTTTAATACTGGTACAGTCGGTTACATCGTGATATTGACATTCATCTCAATCTAAACCATTCATCGCTCCGTTCATTCATTCAAAACACTCACTCCAACCATTCTAAAACGCTCAAAATGACAAAAAAGATAAAATGAACAGCTACATTAAAATTGATTATAAATATAAAAAAATCCACGATTTCACTGACATAATTGAAATTGTACGCGTCTGATTGGCTTTTGAAGAAATAGGAAGCTAATTATAGAACTTGCATGCATATTGTATTGAAGGGAGGTGACAAATATTGCTAATTATGTTCATCCTGGACAAAATTAGCGGAATTAGATTACCTCCCTTTAGATTCACTTAAATTGGTTCCGCACACTAATTCAAATTCATTCCAAAATTATTCACCTGGTCAATTTCACGATGTTGTTTACTGTAACGTGTAACACACTAGCCACACAGATGGCCATGGGTTCAAACATGCAGTGCGATTTCATGACAAAAGGGCTTAAGTTTTAAGTGGTACCATTAAAATGGCGAATCTGATCTACGTTGTGTTAATCGTGTATGTGTATAACCTTGACACGTAGTAAAAATTGAGGCAGCAACCAGTCTATCAAAAAGCCAGTAGGCTGTTGTCTTCCGTAGACAACGAGAAAACGCAATAGGCGAATCACTGCTCTTTCCTTTTTTTCCTTGCGCGAAAGTTCAGTACGCGTGGGTAAAAATTGGCTATTCTTTTCGTAATGAAAAATGGTATAAAGATATTCTACATTTTGTATTGAATCCTTATATCCCGCCGTTTTCAAAATGAACAGTTGTCTGTCGGAAACAAATCTTGAAAAAGAGTAACTTAAACGTTAGTTGATATAACTTTTTTAAAGGCTATTAATATCTGACTTGATTGTTCTCACGTGGTAACATTGGTGAACGTAAACGTCCACAAACAATGTAAGATTTCCCGATAAAGATACTTTTTTCCGTTTGAACTAATTTGTGCAAAAGCTTAAAAATAGCTGCAAAATTGTATTATCGTAAATGAAAACAATCTTAAGCCAAACAAAGGGTAAAAACCTTGATGGTCCGAACCTACATATAAATTGTCTTTGCCTAAGTCCATACCTGTTTCCGTAGCCCAACATTCGACAAACTACTTTAATGTCAGCCTCAGTCAGTCGACCGCTGCTAAATGCGTTCCAGTGCCCTCTATATAACACTTCTAGTCGACCAGTACTGTTTGTAGAGTCCCCTACCAATCGAATCTGTAACCCTTGGGTCACTGTGATAGAGTTTTATTTTGATATTTAACCCGTATCATGTTGAATATATATCTCCTTTTTTTTCAAATAAATTGAATTTATTTCGTTACATTTCAAACAATCATTCTCATGGTTTTCCAACAAGCAGATAATTTTGGCTAGGGATCAGCCTGCACGTAAGTTTTTTTTTTCAAAAATAAATGTTTATATATACAGTACGCATGGCTCAAGCGACAAAGACCATTTTTATCGCGCGCTCGTTTACAAAATCCTCTTCTTTAAATCAAAATATCGTTGAAAGTAGATATTCTTGGTTACTGTAAAAGAATCATACGTTGATAAAACTCAACAGAATCGTCTCTATGAGACGATCCTTTTGAGTTATAGCAACAAAGGGTTATCGGGAAATTCTAAATAACAACAAACATTATGAATCAAAATAATCTTTGTAATTTCTAAGCAAAACGTGTACTTTAGCGATCAGTCTCTTTAACGACCGTAGCCGCCTTCATAGCGCAGTCGGTAGCGCGTCGGACTATTAATCTTGAGGTCCCGGATTCGACCCCCGACGGCGGCACTTATCCTTTTCGACTATTTGTCTTCAACCAATGGGTTGATAATCGTAGACCTATTTAGAATAGCAGCTGGGGGCTAGGAAAGGATGTGATGGTGGTATTGGTGTGAAAAATACCATGAATCCGTTGTAAGGTGCTCCAGCCGCCGCAATATGACTGAAATGATGTTAAAATCCCATTCAAACAAACGAACAAAACAAAATCTTTAACGACCGACCGCATTTTGGTTGTCACACAAGTGGTCGCCTAATAAATACACATTTTATTGTAATTCGATTCGATACTGACAACCGTATCCAGCCCTGTGTTCAGGATGTAAAAGCCTTTCGCAGGCGCTTTGAGATGATACCCCGTGCAAAGCGAGGTATCATTTCGAAAGCGCTTCATCCTGAATGCAGGGCATCTTCTGAATAAAGCAGTATCGCCTTATGGTATATTATCATGGTTATAATTATTATTTCCCCGTTTTATACACCTTAATGAAAGATAAAACAATTTGTGATCGTCAGGCGAAAAGATTGATTGATTGAATGGAGTTTAACACTGCTTTCAACATTTTCAGTTATATCGCGGCGGCAGGAGCACCAAACAATGGTTTCCTGGTATTTCTCTCACCAATAAAACCACCACATCCTTTCCTAGCCTCCAGCAGCTATCTCAAATAGGTCTACGATTATCAACCCATTGATGAGAAACAATTAGTCGGTAACAGGCGAAAAGAACCCTTATGGGTAGCGCGTAAAAAATCGATCTCCGTCAGACTGCGCAGGCTTCACCGGCTGACTAGGGTCGGCACTTTACAATTGGTTGAATTTTTGAATCATGAATGATTATTCTATCTTCCTACAAAAGAAGTTTTGAGATGCAGCCTTAGGTTGACATTTACTTGAACCAAGCTCCTTTTTCAAAAATGTAATCCGTCACGCGAAAAAGACCATCTGGGATCTCCATAAAATAAAAAATTAATAAAAAATGTTTGGTTCTATTACATGCAAACCAGGGGTCGAATTTCCAAAATTCTGTCACAGGAAGGTAGAATGATTATTCTAGATTCAGAAAATTAGTTGGTTGCGAAAAGTTTCGACTCTAGTCAGTCTGCACAGTTCGCGCAGTCTGACTAGGATCGACACTCTACGCACTACCCATATGGTCCCTTTTCGCAAGACGGATCACATATTTATTTAACGGGGTTCCGAGATTTTCCCTTTACACGTTACTGGTAGTCCCTAATGAAATTAAACTCGAAAGAAATCGGCATGATTCGTATTTTCACGGATGGTGTCTTTTACCAATTAGATTGCAAGCGAAGGATAATGACGTAGTAAATTTGGTCAAATGATTGCGTCAATGCAAGTCTTGAATGTCGTGGAGTGCCTAAATGTTGTATAGGCACTTACAGTAAATAACATCATGAAATTGACAATCATTCCGACAAAACCATTCAAAATCACTAAATGAGCGATCCATAATTCATTGCAAACTCTCCCTCAAACCACTCAAAAACGCTCCAAAATCTCGAAAAAAATGATAAGATCAAAAACTGCATTCAAAATATGAATCGCTAGATAAACACACATTTCCCCGACTCAACTGAATTTTGCTGGCATCTGATTAGTTCGCGAAAATATAAAAAGCAATTGTTAGAACCTTTTGCATTTCTAATAAATAGAACGTAATTAATATTGCTAATTTTGTTTATTTTAAACAATATTAGCGACATTGTATTACCTTTCTGTAAATTCATTCAAAACTCGCTACACACACTCATTCAATTTAATTCCAAAATTATTCATCATATCAATCTCTCGATGTTTTTAACTGTTCATGCACTTACAACTGTTCAGTCCCACTACGAAATGAGGTTGAACGGTCGCGTTTGGTTGATACGTTATATAACGATTTCTTCCGAAGCTTTCCGTTATCGAGTCGATCAATCGGGAACCCTCGGCGATTCTACGGAATAGACCTCGGGAATAATACGGGCGCAGCCATGATAGCGCGTCATTTCGCACGTGGGTTTATATGACGTCAAAAACATCAACGACCTCGCCAAGGATGACGTTGCATAAAACCAAATCAACGAAAGAGTAAAAGTGGGCATATTAGTGGTTTACTTCGTTTTGTCATCAAATTATAGTATGCCCAAAAGATCCCCAAAGATGATCGGAGAGAATTAATAAAATGTGATTTTCTACAAGTGTATTAATCGAAGTACCACCAGGAGCCGAATTACCTAAAAAATGATCCAAAATTACTACACTTACGTCCGAGGTACTTTTCTGTTTACGGAAAAGTCCGAGCGATGTTCCGAATGCGAGTCGATTTCAAACTTTCTTACAAGGGGCGGACTACTTACCGAATATTACACTAGTAAACAGACATAATAACTTCAGCTGAAAAAGGGAAAATAATCCATTCGTTATAATTAAGTTGAGACTATCAATATCCGTGTGTTCTGTTTTGCAAAAAGAAAAAAAAAAAGAAAAAGAAAAAATGATTTCGTTCCCCAATGAAAACAATTTTGAGAACGCAGATATTTTATAAACTTACACATGAAAATGTCTCATAATAAATCCAGATTATTGACTTTAAAGATATGAAGAAAATATTTATCAATTTCACGGAGGAATGAAACTAATCCCTAGAGTATGAATCCGATTCGCGTATTCATACAGTGCGATAAGGGTTTTTTTTTTTTTTTCATTTTTTCTCAATGAAATAAATGGACACCTACTTAATCTTTTAAAAGGTAATGCATTTGAATTTACAAAATGAAAAAAAGGTGAATGTTGAACAAGCGACCATCTCTTTGGAACAGTCATATTTTCAGTGACAATTATCAAAAAAGAACTATCTCGACAAAACTCAAAACTTTTGTTTTTGATAGACTTCCAGAGTCTAAAGTGACTGTTTTGCCAACTTCTATAATTGTCCAACTTATGAGATCGCTAATTGACCTCTGCTTGGCCGATTCATATTTTTAAACATTCATTTTACGGGGTCCCATTACAGTTCCGAGAAATGTCACAAATGATTTAATTTCGGGTGGTTTATAAAAAAAAATCTATCGAAAAACCGAAAAATGTAAAGTATTTTAATTTCGTAAAAGAAAATCCCTACTGCACAGACACTTCCTCCCACAGGCCTGCATCTGTTTTTATCCATTCATATTTATTTTATATATTTGATATATTACACCAAGTATTTAAGCGAGATATTAGAACCTAGCTACAGTTAAACAGTAAAAGTACAGAAATGAATTTGAATGGAAATCAAAGTGCTGTCAGCACTGTAAATCGGGCATCATTGAAAGGCAGGGATAGTGCAATAGTTCGTCAATCAAAAGGGCTAAAATTTGGACAATAAATGTTGGTAAAATATTTGCCCAATTTGTGAGTTTTTTGTCTTAACACTTCATCTTTTCGAGGACATCGCCAGCTCATACAACTGTAGTTTACAGAATTATATCCACTCAACTTGAGAGATATGTCAGAAAAGATATCCATTCAACTTGGGACTGAACCCAGTTCAACTAAGATTGATTATCCAACATGCTACTAACTGCGCTATACGGTTAGACATCAGGGGGATAGAACCGTCATCAGTTTAATGCCCGAGGGAAGCATTTATATAGAGGCAAATAATGGCAAATCCCGGTCATGTCTCTGCAGTGTATAGGCACGATAACGGTAGACATGCCAAAATTGCACACGAAATTTCAACAAAATTATTTAGCCTTGGTCCAGTACCAATAATTATTTGCAATTGTATCAAAATCTGATGAACGACAAAAAGGATATTGCAATTGTCTCAGAACTTTTTGATAACCCCTCGTACTCTTCAAAAAAGGTCTTTGACATTGAAAACAAATTTTCATTTCGACAATCATATCTTTATAAACATGTATTTAAAGTAAGTCACTGAAGGCGAAGCTTAGGCTTCTTTTCACTAAATCAAAACCGAATAGCCGTTTCAAAGATTTGAAATGATTACGTCGATTAAGACCGTCGAAGTGTCGCAGGTGGGACCTCTTGAATCGTGCCCTACACTTTTTAATCCGGATATTTGACGCCGACAAGTGCATAAAAATGTCTTTGAGGTTACGGCAACAGTGATATAACTCAAACAATGTTTCGGTATTCGCCTTGCTGGAAGAACGATGTTTTTACGTGTCAGGCTTATCTGGCTCTAAACATAAAGCAGTGAGTCGTGTAAATTGATGCTAAACGTTGGAGAAAGTGTGTCCCGAAACATCAAATTCATTTACACCGTTTTTTCTCGTGAACCCTGCCTTAAAGCGACGTTAAGCGTTATGACGAATTATATCATAGACACCGTACCGAGTCCAAACAAACAAAACAAACAATAAAACAAACGAAAGTAAGTACCTCTTTGTTTGACATAGTGTTGTTCCTTATCAATAATCAAAAGAATTAAAAGAATAGAATACGAACATAAAGTTATCTTCACATGTATTTAAATAGAGCAAAAAGGATGACGTAATGAAAGATAGGAGACCGGAGGTTCTTGGTATTTTTGTCACGAGATTAAGGATCATTCGGAAACTACTCAAGGCGAAGACTTGAAAACGATAAAGCGTATATCAGATAACGACTGTACATTTTTTTTATTAATATTTTAAATCACAAAAAGGGAGCAGAGAGAGGACATTCATGTTTTGTCACAGTCCACATATCGCCTTTTATCCTATATATTCTATACTCAGTTTCAAAAGAAAGTGTGCGCTTTTGAAATTCGAATATCTCGAAACTTACTCAATGTACCGTCACAAAATTTTGCATGAGAAACCTCGACACTATTGACCATCGATACTTAAAGAAACAAGGCATACGGAACTCATTGACTTTAGGCTAGTAAAGTATCCTTGAATTTGAATGATTTGCTTTTGTATCCCACAGTTGATGAATGACTTTTTTTGGAATCGCGTGCAGTTCAATTTCTGTGACTTCCTTGTAATAAATTCACATCTGAATGGCAATTGTACGCTATATAACAACGTAGGTTAACGTACAAATTTCGTTTGTGAGCGAAACATAACCCCGTGCGAAGAAAACGTTCCATAAAATTAAATTAGCACTCATACTCCGATAGCAATTGTGTGTATTCGCTTGACCTTCCTCTGTTACGGATCAACTAATATTGTATAACGATATTGCATCGTTGTATCTGACGTTATCTACCAATCAACGTAGAGATTTCTAACGTAGGCGTAGGTGTGACGTCTGAACGTAAACTCAAATTTCTGTTTTGAAAGGGTAGGTAGTCCCTAGTCAAACTAGGAAATGCCATGTAATCAAATTTCTCCTCACCAGAAACGAAATACTAGCCAAACTAGGAAATGCCATGTAACCAAATTTCTCCTCACCAGAAAAGAAATTCTAGAAGGGCCAATCTAAACACCATATGTGCTAAAGAAGTACCCACAGTATACGCAACTTTTTTCGAAATCGGATTTCATGCCTCGTTTCTAAAGGGTCATTTCTTAAACCAGCAACAGATTTTACAAGCAAAAGTTCTTCCAACTTTTCAAAAAATAAGGAAAGCAAAAAAGTGAAACTGCACACTTTCTTTTGGAACTAGATATATGATGATCACATTCTGAGTGCGTATAAATTTCTATGTCCTAGATACGCCTATGTCAGTCATATCACTTTCGTTGAGTTGCTTGGGTAGGATTCATATAATGTTAATACTAAATCGACATATACTTGTACTTTGATCAAAACCATTCTAAATCGTCCATTTGGAGGAAATGAGCGATACCGTATTTCCTCCATTAAATCTCCTTCAAAACTCACCAATTGTTTTCATCTAATTTCATTCGAAAATTATTCACATTGTCAATTTCGCGATGTTACTAGCTGTATAAGCGTAAGTTTAAAAAAATACAACTTGCTCTTAGATGGCAAGGGCAACATTTATGGACCTAAATTCGTGTATATATGGACGAAGTGGCTATCAGGATAATTTTAGGCAAAGGTTTTTTTTTAAGAAAATGCAACGGTATCGAAACAACGTTATTTCGACGGTTGAAACTAACGTCGTAAAAATAGCGGCCTGTTCGAAACTCGAGGTCTGCTCAAACGACCACGTCTATTAAGCGACTATTTTTTATTAAGCGACCGCTTTCAAAATTCTTTTTTTAAATAATTTATAAATCAGTCCTGTGTTGATAAAAATCATTAGAATCGTCTCCATGAGACGATTCTTGTGAGTTTTAACAACATAATAATTTTTAGAAAAAAAAAATCAAATTACATTGATATTCAATCAAAATAATGTTATTAATTTAATAACAACTCGTGTACTAAGCAACCATTCTCTGAAACGACCGCTAATTGATAGCCCCATGCGTTGTCGCTTAATACACGTTTTATCGTACCTTAATAATGATGTGCACCCTTGAATATATACGAGATTGACAAAAAGTGCCATTTGTTTGTGCCCAAACAAGTAAACCGAGGACACGCAGCTCACATGCTAAAATGAACACAGCGTTTCTGATAGAAAATCAACCTTACAATCAAGCTTTGTGGTGTTTTTCAATTAGGTTATCAATGCAGAAAGGATTTAAAGCAGAGCTTCACTATGATATGCAATATGCCACTTGTTAAGGGAGAAAACGTTATTTACGTCATAAGAATGAAATTAACGTCACTTAGGACCCAATGCTTGTGAAAACTACCACTATGTTTTGAAGACAACGCCGATATTTTCCATCGTTAATTTCAATGCATTATCTTTAAAAAGTAATGATTTATTAAAGAAAACAATAGCGGGCCGAACTTTTGTCCTTAAGTATAAAGTTAACAACATCGTGAAATTGACAAGGTAAATTATTTTGGAATGAGTTTGGAATGAGTTTGATTGAGAGTGTGGAGCGAAATTTGAGTGAAATTAAAGGGTTTTAATCCAATATCGCTAATTTTGTTCTGGAGGAACAAAATTAGCGATATGTATTACCTCCCTTTTATCAATGATGCAGGCAAGTTCTATACAAAGCTGCCAATTTCTTCAAGAACCAGCCAGACGCTTACAATTTCAATTACGCAGCTTAATTGCGATTTTTTTTCTATTTACATTTATTTTGGATGTATTTGTTAATTGTATCTTTTAAGTCATTAATGGGCGTTTTTTTTTTTGAACGATTTGAGTGAGTGTTTGGAGTGAATGAACGGAGCGCTGTGCGAGTGATTTAGAATGG